>CM076848.1:150469120-150868543 GCA_039519185.1 Astragalus membranaceus
TCAAATCTAACAGTTTTAGGAAAAATAATGCATAAACATAGGACACCCCCCCTGGTGCTACGTATCAGAGCGTGACACTTCCTACCAGACGAAGGCATAAAGGAATCCTTCACTCGTTATTACCTGCACGTTGCCGACATAAGAAGCAACATAAAAGCAGTAGGGTGAGTCTCTTTTCATAATTAATAACATATGGGAATCAAGCACTGCATAGGAAAAAGGAAACCAGGCACACCAATTCACAACAATGGAAACAATCACATCAACATTCTATTTCCAAACAGCACTACACAATATATGATTATGCATGTAATGCAACCCAAACTCCACGGGTACATGCATGTCGGATCCGTCACCAAATACAAATAGGCCGTAGCCTCTGCTCACCAAATAAAACTAGGCCGAAGCCTCTGCTCACCAATAATGCACATGTTTCATGAGGTGTTATGGAGAATGCATCACAACACACCACAATTCAATCAATCCACCATTTTAATTTCTAATCTCACCATAGTGCATTAATCAGCTCACCAAATTAAAATTAGGCCGAAGCCTCTGCTCACCAATCTCACCTTATCACACTCACCAATTCAGCCCACCACTCACACCAACACCAATTCAAATAGACCAACTTAGGATATTGACACGACATAGGGAAAGTGGGTAAAAATAGCCATTTGGACACTTGAACACCATCAGCCCAGAAACACCAGTAAAATAATTTATTTTTGCATAAAATTGGAACAATTGGATAGACACTGAAATTAGCTTCGAAACGCATTTTGAACCGTTAAATTTGGATAACCGAGTCAAAAGTTACATTAAAAACAAAATAGGAAAAATACTTAGACATCCTGGAACTGGCGCATGGGCGCTGGGCGCCCAGGGAGGCAACACGCGCATAGGCGCTCAGGAACAACGGCGCGCATCGGCGCTTGGCGCCCAGGAAGGCAACACGGCTTGGCGCATGGGCGCTTGGCGCCCAGGAGAGGCAACACGCACAGGCGCATGGCGCCCAGCACAGCAACACGGCGCCCAGGCACTAGGCGCCTAAGACCAACTTGCAACAAAACTCATTTTTCTTCGAAATTGATTTTACACGAGCCAAATGCTCAGAACATGAAAACCCAATAAAAATTTCATCAAAAACTGAACATCATTTTTGGCGCCCATGCACTAGGCGCCTAGTGAAAACACGCAACCCAACTCTTTTGTTGCCCAAAATCATTTTGCACGAGCCATTTTACCTGAATATGAAAACCTGAAACCAATTTTTACAAAACTATCACCAGAATATTGGGGCCCTTGGCGCCCATGACACAAGCAACTAGCGCCAAAACTGGCAGCACAGTGACACAGAATCAGCAACACAGGGCAACAGGCACAGCAACACAGTGACACAGAATGGCAACACAGGGGCAACAGAATTTGGAAAAACTGGCGCAGCACACTGCTGGGCGCCTGGCGCCCATGACTATGGCGCACAACATAAAAATTCAGCAACACACATATGGCGCCCAAGGCGCCTAGGAGCTTCCAAAACCAGAATTTCTCACTTTCAATCACCAATTTAACATCACCCAACACTCAATTATATATATATGATTCAAGTGTCACCATGATTCTCAATTTCACCAAGTAGGCATCAAATAGTCATATATTCAAACACATGATATCCAATTCGCATTATCAACAACTCAAACACCAATCATGCGATTTTCAACATATCAATTCAACATCAATCATCACAATACGATCAATTAACCATCAACATCACAATTCATTCATAAAACTAACCTAGAACCCTAACCCTAAGCAATCACCAATTCGCATAAATCATTAAGAACAAAAAGAGGACCCCCTAACCTTATGGAAGTCGAATTGCTAGCAAAGCTCCAAGGAAAAATTGCAAGACTCCAATCAAGCTCTTCCTCCTCTTGAGTGATTCGCCCACTCCTCTTCTTCTCCTCTTCCCTTCGCAACTCTTTCTCTTCTCACTCTCTCTTTTACGTTTCTTTTCTTTCTTTTTGCAATAGAGTAACAAAATGAAAACTAACCCCTAGACCCCTTGTGAGTCGAATACTTTGACAAGGCAATGGGCCACGGGCCTAATTGTGGATCACGGGCCCTTGCTCGCACCACTCAATCCGTGACAACACCTCCTAATAAATAAAATAAAAATAATTAAACCTTGAATTATTTAATTAAATTAAATAAATATTGTAAGCCTTAAATAACTTAATTAAATAAATAATTAAATTATTTTGGGGCGTTACACATGGTCATGGAGACGCTTGAGGAGTTGCTGACGCTGTTTATTTTGTTATGTTATGTATCTCTGTATTTTCATTTAGTATCTTAGATGTACGATGGTACGACTTGTATTATAAGTTGTAAATCGCTTCCGCAGACTTTCTATTTTGGTACTGAACACTAGTTTGAGTGGTGTAAGAACCGGATTTATGTATTTTACGTTAAGTTATGTAAGCGCACTTGATGGGTTTTAGCATCGAGTATTAGTATGTGTTCAGTATTTAAAACAGGAGGTACTTTGATGTATGCCAGTAGTGCATTTCGGTAAATTCTACAAGTTAGAAATTATCGGCGTGTTACATTTATTGTACCTCAAAACACACTACTTATAATCACATTTTACGTATTTTGTCACAAATAATTTTTTTTCACCAAAGCGGTTATTGAGGAACGAACTTCACGTATTTGAACATCTAATTTTTTTTTCGAACTCTAAAGTACTTCAAAAAATACTATTTAGCTTCACAGTTTACGTACTTTGTCATGAAATTCATTTTTACACTGCTGCATGCCCAAGCCTGGATTCGAACCCTGGACCTTGGTTAAACTGAAAGAGACCCCTACTATCATCCAAGTACTCTTAGGTAAACTCTACAGTACTTTAAAACACACTTCTTAGCGTCACAGTTTAAATATTTTTACCCAATTACACTTTTTTATTATATTTTTTGATCAAACAATATTTTATTATATAAAAAAGCTAAAAAAAGAAAAGAAAAAAAAGGATGGCGGGGGGGTTTCCCGCGCATCCCAGATGAAGGGCGGTCTCTCACTCCACTTTCCCTCCAAAACTTCCACCACCCTCCCACCCCAACCCCCACCCCCACCCCTCCCCCCGTCCCCCTCTCTCTTTTTTTTATATAATTTTAATAAAAATTAATTAGATCAATAAATTAATGATGGTGAAAATTAATTTCGTGATAAATTACGTAAAGTGTTATACTAGCCGGTGTGTTTTGGGAAACTTTAGAGTTCTGAAAAAATTTAACTGTTCAAATACGCAAAATTTGTAACAAAAATATGTAAGGTGTGATGCTAAACAGTGGGTTTTGGAGTACTTTAGAACTTTTTTAAAAAATTAGATGTACAGACACAAGAAATTCGTTCCTCAAACTAAAAATTAATTTTGTGCCAAAATACGTAAAGTGTGACACCAAACAGTGTGCTTTAGGATACTTCTGTTTTCATGTTTTAAGCAGTGTGTTTTCGGGTACTTTAGGGTTCAAAAAAACTTAAACTATTCAAATACGCAAAGTTCATTCCTCAATAACCGGTTTGTTGAAAGAAAATAATAATTTTGTAATAAAATACGTAAAGTTCAGTGCTAAACAGTGTGTTTGGGGTACTTTATCGGTCGAAATTTTTTTAACTGGTCCAATATGCAAAGTTTGTTCCTCATGCCGGTTTGGTGGAAAAACAACAATTTCATGACAAAAAAAAATGTAAAGTGTGATGCTAAGTAGCGTGTTTTTGGATGCTTTAGTGTTCGCAAAAAAATTCAACTATTCAAATATGCAATGCTTGTGCCTCAATAGTCGGTTTGGTGGAAAAAAATATATAATTTCGTGACAAAATACGTATAGTGTGATGCTAAGCAACGTGCTTTGGGGTACTTTTGGGTCCAGAAAAATTTTTAACCGTTAAAATACTGAAAGTTCATTTCTCAACAACTGATTTGTTGATACAAATAATAATTTTGTGACAAATACGTAAAGTGTGATGCTAAGGAGTGTGTTTTAGAGTACTTTAGCGTTCAGAAATTTTTTAATTGTTCAAATACTCAAAGTTCATTCCACAATAACTGGTTTGGTGAAAAAATAAATTTCATGACACAAAAATTAATTTCATGACACCCACCATGCAACTCACCCTTTTAGTGATTCCAGCACTTTAAAAAATCAATTTCTTTTTATACTTCTTCTCATTATATTTTTTAGAACCATGTTTTTCTGACTCTTTAAAAAAATAATTTATTTTTATACTTCTTCTTCTTATCTTTCTAAACTCGAAATATTTATTGAATTCATTTAGTTCGGTCACTACCAATTCATTTATTGAGTTTCTTTCTTCTTAGTATCTATGGATAGCAATTTTAAAATCTTCTTATGTAATTTATAGTTATAATTTAATTTTTACTCACAGATATTAAACTTTATATTTTATAAACCAATACCGTTACTATGGATTATGTGTATGGAACAATTTGCTTGGATTATATCTATACACACTCTATTTTAGTTTTTAAGTTTGCAATTACCTTTTTTTATTACACACTTTTTTTCATGTTGCAGTTTAAGAAAAAAATTTACCCAACAACAATTCTATATTAGCTAGAGTTTTTACCCCGTGTAGCGCACAGGTCGAGACGCTAGTTTTGTAAAAAGCATGTGGATGCAGCCGCTGACGACCGAGTGATTAAGGAATGGGAAGCGCATTTTCTCGAGCAATTAGATATGGCTGAATTGCTTGATATCATCCAGGTTAGTTCCTAGTTTACTTCGTAGTTAGTTCCATTTCCACAACATGATTCTAGGTCTAGCTTTGTTCCCCTGCTGTTGCATTTTCTTCAGCTTTTTATTTATCGAGAGTTCCATACTTCTGCGTGAAAATAGATTTAGTAACCAGATTGTTGGTCAATCTCTCCACAAGCCTCTGTATAGTGTTCTGACTAGGAGTCTAGGAGGCCATAATTTGATTGAAAATGGTGTGTGCTGTGAAATTCAACTCAATAGTAATAAAACCTATCTGAGAATTGGTACTTTGCCGCACTTTGCAGGAGTTCGAACGATCTTTAACATTATTTTGGGAATAACTTTTATTGAGAATTGTGGCTTACACCGTGTTTCTTCTTTTTCAAGCATCTGACTTCTTAGAGGTCAACACTTTGCTCATCCTTGCTAGTAAGAAAGTAGCATATATGGTGGAGGAGAGGACATTCGAGGAGATTGAAGCTGTGTTCAATCCACAACCATCTGGAGCTATTTCGTAAAGAGTACGAACCTGTTTTCAAGGTTATGCGACAACGTTACCCGAGAGTATAGTATATTGATGGGTATTTTAACATTACCATTTGAACATAGCTTGATTTACACTATTAGAAAAATACGTATATCAAAATTGCGAAAACCATAGTAAGTGGCGGTTTGACCTTTTTTTTGGTGTATAGGTCAGAACTTGTCCAGACTGAACCGATATTAACCTCTACATTTTTTGATGCGTTTGGTAAATGCATATTTGTGGTCATAAATACGTTTGATAAAATGGATGAAGATATTATGTAGATCTTTGTAAGAGTATTAGAAATATATGAACTTTTGTTAATTGTAACAGTTGTAATACTGCTAGTTAATTCTACCTGCTACTGCAGGTTCTGTTAGCATAGTTACCTGCTAGTGCAGGTTACAGTTTGTAACTCAGTGTACCTATATAAGGTCACACCCTGTTGTATCCGAAGATCAGATAATACAATTATTGATTATGTGGCATATTTGGAATTGTCCATTTTGCCCTTTGACTTTCTGTTACAGTAAGTTGATGAAAGGCTGGCTCAAGGCTTTCGGTTGGATACAGTTTTAATTCTGTTTTTCAGTTAGAGAATCGGTTAAGGCTTCTTCTACTCTGCTTCATTCCTTTATGTATATATAAGGTGTAATCGAATTTCTGTATCCATATCACAGTCACAGAGAGTGTAATTGAGAATCAATTAGAGGATCAAGAATTAGGGTTCTTCTAGTTCTAGGTGGAGCTCTATTGGGGCTTTTCAATTGTAATCTCTTGTGTGGCTGTATCTGTAATCTCTCTTCACTATACTCAATAAAATTGGATCTTGCTTTGCAAGTCCCCCAGATGTAAGCCAAATTGGCTGAACTGGGTAAACAATCTTGGTGTGTTGTTCTTGTTGTTCATCGCATTTCTTTCTGGAAATCCAGTGGATCCTTAGGCATCAAATTAACAACAATTCTATCGTTACAATGATTCACTCTCTCTTTCTCATATTTCAACATGGTACCAGAGCTAAACCGATCCTAACAAACTCCTAACAAACTGCCTTGTTTTTTCGCTTCGCTTTGCTTTGCGTTCATGGCATCGGTTAACGATGATACTCCGCCACCACCTCCGCCGCAGAATGATCAACCACACGGTGATCGTATCTCACCGACGCATTCAACAGTTCGAAATACCGAATCCTCTGGTAGCGCAATCGCATCAGATGGCAAAGAATTCCGTCACAAGATCATGGAAAAGCTGCACGATGAGAACATCGTGCTTTGGCGTCAACAGGTGGAGCCTGTAGTTAAGGCGCGTCATCTTCATCATTTTCTCGTCTCGCCTCGCATTCCGCCTCGCTTCCTCTCTGAACAGGACATGGCGCTTGATCGTGAAAATCCTGCGTTCCAAGCTAGGGAAGCACGAGATCAAATGCTCCTTTCCTGGCTCCAAACGTCACTGTCTACTGCGACTCAAGCGTGCGTTGTTGGTTCGCATCACGCCTTCGAACAGAGCTGCGCACAACGCGTCTTGAAACCAAGACGGTGAAGGAGTATCTTGCCAAAATCAAAGCTCTCTTTGACTCTCTAGCAGCAGTAGGCGATCCTGTTTCTGCTCGTGATCACCTTGATGCGATCTTGGATGGCTTACCTCAGGAATATGATCCTATTATTTCGATTGTTGAGAGAAAATTTGACGATGAAGCTACTGTTGAAGAAACTGAAGCTCTATTGCTAGATCAAGAGGTGCGCTTGCAGCGCTATCGCAAACAAACAGCAACAAATTCAGCAACTGTTCTTCTCACGCATGCCTCGCCTCAGCAATCAAATGATTCCTCTCAGCCTCAGGCGCAGGATACCACCTCTCAAGGTCAACAACAGTCTTCACAGGGCTATGGTTTTCGTGGTCGTGGCCATGGGAGAGGACGTGGTCGTGGTGGACGTTCTCAGGTTCAATGTCAGGTATGTAACAAGTTAGGTCACATTGCTGCCAATTGTTATCATAGATACAACCAGTACTATCAACCTCAAATACCTGCTGCACCTCCACAACAACAATACCCTTACAATCCTTACACTTATGTTAGACCACAGCCCAACCCTACCCCTAACACTGCTCCTGCATGGCAACCATAATCACCAGCCCCTGCACCATGGCAACCACAACCACAAACCACTGCTATGATGGTAAATACTCAGCAGAACCCTAATCCCAACTTCTTTGGAGATACAGCTGCTTCTCTTCATGTGACTTCTGATGGTCGCAACATTCAGCAACATCAAGTCACACTTGACACTCCTAGCCAGGTCTTTGTTGGAAATGGCCAAGGTTTGTAAGTCCTCTCTGCTGGTTCTAGTTCATTTTCTTCTCCTTTTAATCCTAACTTTAAGCTTCATTTGAATAATAGGCTGCATGTTCCAAATATTACAAAGAATCTCATAAGTGTTCACAGTTTTCTTAAAGATAATCCAGTATTCTTTGAGTTCCATCTTAATGATTGCCTTGTCAAATCCCAGGCTACACGTGAAGTGCTTCTGCATGGACGTGCACGACCTGATGGCCTTTAGGAGTTTAAAGATCTTCTGCAGCAACCAGTCAAAGTCAGCTTACCATTTCGTAATTATGATTCTTCTGTATCTACTGTTATCCCCTCTGTACACAGTGCTACTGCACTTGTAACCCAATCCCTTAATTCTGTCACTTCCAGTATATGGCATTTACGCCTAGGTCATCCCAATTTCAATACTCTCAAACATGTATTTCAACTGTGTAATACTCCACCACCTGATAAATATTCATCTATGTTTTGGGGGCCCTCTCCTATGGCATCCTCCACTGGCCACTATTATTATCTCACATTTGTTGATGCCTACTCTTGTTTCACATGGTTTTACCTCCTTAAAAACAAGTCTGAAACACTAAGCATTTTTAAACAATTCAAAGCTATGGCTGAATTGCATGTCAATACTAAACTCAAAGCAATTCAGACTGATTGGGGAGGCGAATTCCGCCCATTCTCCAAGTATCTTGCTGAATTGGGTGTTCTTTATAGGCTTATTTGCCCTCACACTCACCATCAAAATGGTGTAGTGGAGAGGAAGCATAGGCATATTGTTGAACTTGGTCTCACACTCATGTTTCAATCCAAACTACCTTTGCATTTTTGGGATCATGCCTTTGCAACAGTTGTTCACTTAATTAATAGACTTCCAACCACTTCCCTCAATGGCTCTATTCCCTTTCAAATCTTGTATGGTCAACTTCCAAATTTCTCTTCACTTAGAGCCTTTGGTTGTAGCTGTTTTCCATGCCTTAGACCATATAACTCTCACAAACTTGACTTCGTTCTCATGAGTGTGTCTTCTTGGGTTACTCATCCTCTCATAAGGGCTACAAGTGTCTATCTCCTAACGGTCACATCTATGTCTCCAAAGATGTCATATTCAATGAAACTAAGTTTCCTTACAAAGAGCTATTTGAAGCTACACCACCACCAACCTCGTCCCCACCCATGGACACTTACCCCTCAGCCTCCATACCCACAGTTTCATCTAACACTAACCCTACGACCCCTACTTCACCTAATTCAGGCTCACCACTTATCCCCTCCTCCCCTTCCATCAACCAAGAAAATAACCCTTCACCATCACCTAACCTCTCAGATTCCTACCCCTTCACTACACCTACAGCCAGTACAACCATATTAGCCTCCTCTCCTACACCATCACCATCACCTCCACACAACATTCATCCCATGCAAACACGTTCCAAATCTGGCATTGTCAAACCTAGACTCCATCCCACACTCCTTCTCACACATGTTGAGCCTAAGAGTGTGAAATCATCCCTTCAACAGCCAGCTTGGCAATCAGCCATGAATGATGAGTACAAAGCTCTTGTGAAGAATAATACTTGGTCTCTAGTCCTTCTCCCTCCAAACAAGAATGTCATTGGTTGTAAGTGGGTGTTTCGGGTAAAAGAGAATGCTGATGGCTCATTGAACAAATATAAGGCCAGACTTGTGGCCGAAGGGTTTCATCAACAACATGGGCAAGACTTCAATGAAACCTTCTCTCCAGTAATCAAGCATGTCACCATTCGCATCATCCTCACTATGGCACTCACCAACAAATGGGATCTTCACCAAATTGATGTTAATAATGCCTTTATGAATGGTGTGCTCACTGAAGAAGTCTATATGCAACAACCTCAAGGGTTTGAAGCCTCAGACAAGTCACTAGTTTGCAAGCTGAACAAAGCTATATATGGCCTGAAACAGGCGCCACGTGCCTGGTTTGGCAAACTGAAAGCTACTCTACTGCACTTTGGCTTTAAAAGCAGCAGGTGTGACCCTTCTCTGTTTACTTTCACTAGCAAATCTGCCACAGTGTACCTTTTAGTCTATGTGGATGATATAATCCTCACTGGCACATCCAATGCTCTGATCAAGCAACTTATTGATCAATTGGACTCTGTTTTCTCATTAAAACAGCTTGGCACACTTGACTACTTCTTAGGAATTGAAGTCAAATAACTTGATAGTGGTTCTCTCATGCTCACACAGAGTAAATACATAAGAGATCTCCTAGCAAAAACTAACATGACAGAAGCTAAGCCCCTCTCCTCTCCAATGGTCACTAATCTCAAACTCTCCAAACAAGGCAGTGATTATCAGTGGGTGGTGCCCTGCAATACACCACAATTACAAGGCCAGAAATCAGCTATGCTGTGAACAAAGTATGCCAGTTCATGGCCAGTCCTCTTGAATCCCACTGGATTGCTGTTAAAAGGATCCTGCATTATCTCAAGGGCACAATCCATCTTGGATTACTCCTTCAGTTTGCAGATACTTCCAAACCAGTATCCCTCCATGCCTGGTGTGATGCAGATTGGGCTGCTGATGTGGATGACAGGAAGTCTACTTCTGGCGCTACAGTTTATCTTGGTCCCAACCTAATATCTTGGTGGTCAAAGAAGCAGACAGTTGTAGCCCGTAGCAGTACTGAAGCTGAGTACAGAAGCTTAGCCCTTCTCTCTGCAGAACTAATTTGGATCCAATCTCTTCTATCTGAATTTGGCATTCCTCATATCACTCCTCAGGTGCTTTGTGACAATCAGAGTGCAGTTGCACTTGCCCATAATCATGTTCTCCATGCTAGAACAAAGCACATGGGGCTGGATCTCTTCTTTGTTCGTGACAAGGTCCTCTCCAAGCAGCTCAGAGTGGCTCATGTTCCAGGAATTGACCAATGGGTAGATATTCTCACTAAGCCACTATCTTCCTCAAGGTTTCTATTTCTTAAATCCAAGCTTCAAGTGGTTGCTCCTCCTTCAGCCTCACACCCTCCTTGAGCTTGGGGGGTGTAAGAGTATTAGAAATAGATGAACTTTTGTTAATTGTAACAGTTGTAATACTGCTAGTTAGTTCTACCTGCTACTGCAGGTTCTGTTAGCATAGTTAGCTGCTAGTGCAGGTTACAGTTTGTAACTCAGTGTACCTATATAAGGTCACACCCTGTTGTATCCCGAGATCAGTTAATACAATTCTATCTTTACAATGATAAACTTTCACTCTCTCTTTCTCATATTTCAACAATGTTTGATTGGTATAATGAATATAATTGAATAATTCGTTTATTGTATTATATGTAGATTTCTGATGGAGAAATTGGATTCTCCTTGGTCATTATTCTTTCTTTATTATGTACAATTTGTCATGCAAATGTATGAATTATGGTGGATATGGATCAAAATGATTGGGCCTATCCTTTGTCTAATTGCTGAATAGGCCTCTTGGTCCAGTCAAGAATAGTTGCCCCCCAAGCCGAGATTATTCTGGAGGATGGTCTTGGCTTGAAGTCTTTGCTGACATCGTACCTGTCGGCTAATCCGCCTCTGCAGGTTGTCTCGGGCTGTCCCGACGGGATGGCCTGTTGCTGCCGACAGTATCATTGCTCCCGGAAGCACCTGATAGTTTTTGGTTACGAGGCGTCTTCTTATCGCCTAGTAACTGTTTTGATGGCTTCGGTCAAGGAAGTGAACTCTTACCCTTTGCAAAATCTTAACCCACTCCATGAGGGAGGGAGAGGCGAGACCCAAAGAGTGAGAAAGAGGAAGAAAAGGACTGAGACCCCAAGTTCCCCTGCTTGTGCTTGTCTCCGTATCTGGTGGCTGAGACCCGATACCTCGTGGTCTCTTGCCTGATGCGTGAGACCTCATGGTCTCATTCGTGCTTCCTAAGACCTTATGGTCTCATGCCTTGCTGATGACTTTGCGCCTGTGCGCCTTTCGTTGGACTTTTGATTGAGTGGAGATTTTAAGGTAGACAAGTTGGTCTTGCCTTGATCATTGTAATGCACCAAAGATTAAGTATGAGATGCAAAAACCCAATCTTTTTGAATTGAATTGGATCCCCTTTTGCTTTGGATTTCCGCCTGCTTATCTGCCTTGGTAGGCCGTATTGAGTCTAAATGTCGCTTTGTAGTTGCATTTCCGCCCACCTCTTGTGGTTAATGGCTTTCCAGCTACTATGAATATGTGAGCTTCTGTCAATTAAGCTTTTTGAAAAATTTCATTGATACGTGAACTGAGTTGCTGAGGCGCGGGGAGCCTGTGTGATTTCTTTCTTGCTTGACGCATTTTGTCTTATTGAGGACGAGACAAATTTCTTGTCGTTGGCGACCCACTAAACCAGGCCAAGGCGCAACGCATTCCCATTGGTACGAGGCGATGCAGATATGCTTAGTGCTCTTCGACGCGACACATCCAATCAAGCGTCCGTCGCGACGCTTCCTCCACGCGACGCATCCAATAGGCGACGCATCCTGCACGCGACGCGTCCAACCAGGATCCAACAACGCGGCGCCTCCTGCACGAGACGCATCCAACAGGGGTAAGGCTTCGACGCGACGCATCCACAGGGCCAAGACCTCGACACGACGCATTCAGACAGTCAAGGCGCGATGCGACGCATCCAGAGGGTCGACGCGATGCATGACGACATTCCAAGGCAAGACGCGATGCAGATAACAAGCCAAGCGCGACGCGACGCGAACCACGGGGTCGACGCGATGCAGGAAGGCATTCCAAGGCAAGACGCGACGTAGATCGGGGTTTCTTTGAGGTGTGACGGATCTTCTCAGATTTTCAGATCTTCACTTCATAGGTACCAACTTCACTCTTCATACTTTGAATTTTTTCCTAAGAACTTGTTACTTGCTTGAATAGAGTTGTGATTGTTGATGAGTCTTTGTTTATGGGAGGATCTTTGAGTGAGTGTGCCATGCCTTCCTTAATGCCATCAACGACGTCCTCGGGAGAGGGAGTTCATCAACGAGTTACTTTTCCGTTTTATAACACTTGTCTTGACTGCCTGCCCCCCTGTCCTGCAGGTTGTGATCAATTTCGAGGATGAAGAAGACAGCTTGAGTTCATGGGCCATATCGAGATCCCATTCATGTTTTGAGGGAGGTTTGCTATGAGATTGGTGGTCCGTCGGAGGGACCTAGTGAGTCTGAGTCTGTGGCATCTGGGGCGCCTCGCTTTGTTCTTCTCTTGAGACTTTAGACTTGAGACATGAGATTTTGCAACGTCTTTCAGCAATCTTCATGCCTTCGTAGGCGTCTTGTTGCCAGGGACCCCATACACGAGACTGTTGCCGCATCGCCCGAGATCAACAAATCTCCTTCCCCCCAGCATCTATCTTTTGTATCCTTTCAGCATGTTTGTGGGTAGGAGACAAGTGCACTTCGTCCTGGAACTATCTCGCAGTTTCAACCTTCAAGACATCGGAATTGAGTTTCAATCTCAACAGAAGAATTGTAGCTCTGCTTCTTATCTTTCCAACGCATGCTTGCATGCCTTAATTAGATAAACACGGACGAAGTTATGGTCTTCAGAATAGACAACATCTCGCCTAGGCATGACATAGTGGGATCTCACTCTTGTTCCTCTCAGCGCCCGTCAACGCGCCTGGTGCCCTCATCGTTTCACGCCTGATTGATTTTTGCCCCGGTGTGCCTTTTCGTTGGACTTAGAATTTTTTCGAGTGGATAGTTGCCATGTGTGGCTCGCTTTTCGTGCTAAGCTACCGACATTTGCTTGGACTGTTTGTAATAAAGTACACCCTTGGCACAGTTTACCGGGACTCGGATCAGATTGAACACGTCCAACGGGGTTGTGACTACCAAAGTCAACTTAAAGTATACCCTTCGGACAGTTTACCAGGACTCGGCCTGGATTGAACTCGTCCAACGGGGTTGTGACCACCAAAGTCAGCTTAAAGTATACCCTTGGCACAGTTTACAAGGACTTGGCCTGGATAGAACTCGTCGAACGGGGTTGTGACCACCAAGGTCAGCTTAAAGGATACCCTTGGCACAGTTTACCAGGACTCAGCCTGGATAGAACTCGTCCAACGGGGTTGTGACCACCAAGGTCAGCTCAATTGAGAGAGTCATGAGATTCCTTCCTCGGTACATAGGGAAAACGCAAACGATCGTGGTGTCGCCTGGTGTGGTTTAATATATGCAAGTATACATAGTCACACAAGTAATAAAGTGATAAGAAATGTCGAACCCACAGGGATTATGTATTGTAAATTTTTGTAGTTCAAAGTGTACACTTAGTGTGTCTACACTATTCAGTATTTTTGGTTTGGAGTTTTCAAAGTAAGTAAAAATAGTAATAAGCAATAAAATGTGTGAGAAATCAGTGGGAAAAAGTAGTTGAGATGTTTTCACCAAGTACTTTACTTCTTAAGTGTTTTAATGGAGTATGTAGTGTGGAAACACTGGATGTAGGTGCATCAGTTTGTGCCTTTCAGCACTTCTCTTCAAAGTTTCATTACAAGCTCTTATGATCTTTGTTTTTTACAGTAAAGAAAGGTTTGTCAATTCCTCTCTTGCCTCCTAACAATGATCCAAGTTGCTAAATAGGTTCACTCTTGTAATTTTATTATCCTAAGGACTATGCTATCCTATGTCTAGGTTTTAGCATGTATTTAACAAAGTTTCCTTTATTAAATACTTGTCCTTATTAACTCTTGAGTTCATAAATGTAGCCCATGTCTGCTGCTACAAGTTTTACCTATTCTAAAGTGATCAATTCCAGAATAAGTTGAAAGAAGTATTATGCAAGAGTTTAAAGTGTTTACACTACATAAACCATAATAACATATTTAGAAGTTCATTACAAGGTTAGAACATCTCAACTTAAGGGAATTTAGCTCATGTTACTCATGTTATAAAGAAAAGAATATGCAAAGAACATAAGTAAATGAATAATAAAGCAAAAGAACTTAGAAGAGTAGAGATTACTTTAATAGAAGATCTTTTGCATTAAGTTCCCAAGTTGAAGTACAATAAAGATTTCTTACACGAATTTCTTCAAAGAAGAAGTGAAGGGAATGGTTGCCAAGCAGTTCCTCACCTTCCTCTCCTTAGAAACTTGAAATGAAAATAAACTAAACCTAAACTAAACTAAAAGATGAAGGATTTAAAGATGTGAAAGATGATATATGATAGATGATTTTCTTGTGAAGATATGATATCTATTTATAGGCTTGAAAGCTTTCCTCTTGCAAGGGGTTTCCTTTGGCGTGAGAGATCAGCTGAGGGAACCGAACATGGTTAGTTTGTTGACAACCAATCAAGCAAGCTGCACAGGTTTGGTCGCTTGCAGGCATAACAAAAGATGAAGTCCATTGGAGAAGTGCCACATGTCTTTTAGATAAGTTTGAGTCTTGCAACTTGATTTTTATGTGTATCGCCGACTTCAGCAAGTGGCTCAGCTCTAGGTGACTAGGCATGACGTCACTACTCAAGTGTGGAAGCATTGAAATGGTCTTTGGATGTTTTGGTATAAACTGCAGAATTTTAGCAGGTGTTGGCAGTGTTTCCACTCCTAGTGTTTCCACTCCTGGTGTTGGCAGTGTTCCCACTCCTGCAGTAGCTGCACTGAACAAAAACATCAAACCTAACAAGATTTGTGCATTTTGCCTAGATCATTGCCCTTTATCCATTTGAATATTTAGAATGTTGTTCCTTGATAAATAAGCTATAAATATATATAAATGTTCTTGAAAATAAGCAATAACTCAAGCTTGATTGTATGAATAACTCTATATAAAATAGAGTTATCATCGCCCTCCTGCCACCGTTTTTACTGACAGTCTTTGTTTGTTTAGGCGCGCTATGGCACACTGGATTTCTTTACCAGGATTCAATGTACATGTTAGCGTCCAGCCACTTCGTGCGATCGTGCATCTAAGGGATGTATTTGCAAAACCATCTTCTTGGGGGGATGATATTGTCTTGAAGTTGTTATTGGGGTTGCCCTTGTAGGCTAGGCAGTCCCTCCCTGAAGGCTGTGTTGGGTCTTAAAATCGCCTCGCTCCATGCTTAACTATGGGGTTGGACCCTTTTTCTTTCTTACTCTTAAGGAATTTTTGGAACAAATGCTAACAATAATGAAGTAGAGCTAAAGATGATGATTGCAAAATGAATTTCAGTTAGTCATTCATATTGAGCTTTTACATTTTACATGAGTGCTTATTTTCTCAACTAGGCCTAGCTCTAGGTCCATGCCCTAGTGATTGGCTCCCTACTCAGAGTCGGGAGTCTCGTCTTCTTCTTCCTCTCAAGACTCGTGAGGCGTCCCCTCTGCTTGGGCTTGCTCCAGCCATGGTTCTTCAATGGCCTTGTAGGCCAGCTTGTCCTCTTCATAGTCCGTGTGCTTCTGGGATATTTGAAGGAGTCCGACCAAGTCGTGGGGCTTGTTGATCCCGATTTCTCTTTGGAATAAACTACCTTTTCAGAGACCGTCCTTCATCCAAAAGAGCCTCCTCTTGTCTTCTAGGTCCCTAACATTTGCAGCTTCTTTGTTGAACCTTTCCACATATTTCTAAGTGTTTCTTTCTCTCCCTGTCTGATTGCCCTGAGTACCTATTTAGACTTGGCCTTTATGCGGGAAGCGGCAAAACGAGTTATGAATATTATAGCTGGCTGTCCCCAGGATGAGACGAAGTTTGGCTTCAACTCCTGGAACCAAGTTAGTGCTGACTTCTCGAGAGTGAGGAGGAATATCTTGCAGTGGACGAGTTCCCTTGCCCCTCGGTAGCGCATCATGAGAGAGAAGTATGCCAGGTGGTTGTCAGGGTCCCCATACCCATCGTACATGTTGAGGGATGGAAGCTTCTCTTGGGCCTTAGGAACCGGACAATCATCAATCTTCCTGGCGAAGGGTCCCTCGTGGGAGAGCCATGGAGAGTGGTGAGGTGACACGTCCCCAAGGTCTATGCCTTGGCGGTCACGTCGGGTTGGAGATCTCCTCGAGGTAGATCTGTGGCGACGCCTCTTGTGGGTCTTGGCTTGGCTCCGTGACCTCTCGCGAGAATTGGAGGTTACTAGCGATAAGGTCCTAGAGGGAGAGTCTTCAAACCAGTAGGTTCCATCAAGCGAAGTTGGAGGGGTGCTTGGAGTTGAACCTGATCCTTGGTGCCTGCTGCGTCAGGGAGGAGAGTGACGAGCTCGCTTTTGTCTAGCGAGGATGAGGCTGTTCGGACGTGGCTGCCATTCGAATCTCTATCTGCCTGAGGCACGTTTCTTGCTGCAGCATAGCCTGAGTGCGGTTGCACAGCAGGTCCAGGAGCTGGCGGATGGTCGTGGCATCCTTAGGTTGGACGGGGATCTGGATCGGTTGTGGAGCTGGGACTTGGATGGTGTCGCTTGGAAGAATGGCAGCAACGCCTTGTAGCGTGTCTTCAGGTTGGGGTTGAGACACGGCAATGCTTCGGGCCCGGGGTCTGCCTCGGGGTGCCATCGAAATGCAAGAGGAAACTCTTAAGATATTGAAACAAGGTGAAAGCTAGACAACTCCCACTGTGGTCGGCAATGTTCAGTACCTAGTAGCGCTGCGGTGACTGCTGTTGGATTTGTAGTGAGTGCAAAAACATCATTTTTTGGATTTGTAGGCTCACTTTATTTTGAGTGTAGGTGCCTTTTGATGTAGATGGTGTTGGCACACTAAGTGTTGCCACACTTGAAACTCTTTGAATATTTTTGGTAGCGTACACTGCCCTCCTCACTGACCTCCACATGCATTTTCTTCTTTTTCTTGGTTTGTTTTTCTTTTTCTTTTTGAACTTTGTTCATATTTTTCAAACCAAATTGCACTTAAGGGACAGGTTCGGTTTATATGACTCAGGCAAGTGTAGCTCATTTTTGGGATATTTTTGAGTGATTTTGACACTTGTGGTTTGCACTCTTCAAGCTGTCACACTTTGGCCTTTGTATTCATGGATTTTCCCCCAAACTTAAGTCTTTATGCTCTTCTAAATTTTTAATAAAATTCTAATTTTGAGTTTGAATTAAATCACCAGTTTTAAGTTTGAATTCAGTATTTGTGAATTTCTCCCACTGAGATCCTTCTATTGCTACTCTTTCTTTGATTTTAGTCATTTGCTTCTTTCCAAAAGTCTCTAGTTTTACTTCAAATGCATTACCAGTGTATGTGAGGTCATAGTGCTTATTGATTCTAGCAGGGTCAAAGAAAACTTTCTTACCTCTAACCTTGGAGAAAAATACAGTACCTCCTCTGTTATTCTGAATTCCTGAGTAGAATTCTCGCACCAATTGCTCCAAGTAGTAGGCTCGGGTTTGAACAAATCTTTCCCAATGTAAGTTGTTGACAGTGGAGAGGAATGAATGATGAGCCTTTGCGAAGTTGAAACCACGCTCAGGCAGGAACTTCATGTTCCCAAAGTGCTCACATCCAGGTGTTGCTTCCATTGATGCTAGTGCTCCTGATTTTCCCTTTTTCGCATGAGTTTCCACACCAGATCCTTTCCCCGTGTTCTTAGAGGCAGCTTGTTTCTTAGCCATTTATGATTTTGAGCATTTGAGATTGAAAAACTGTTTGTGAGTGGAGAGGATTTTTGATCGGTTTTGTGAGAGGGACGAAAAGAATTGAAACTTAGGGTATGTGAAAGGGTTAGTGGGATTTGGTAGTTGAGGTTTATAACCGTTAAGTTATGTGGCCTAACATGCAAGTCAACACGTGGAAACTTAGACTTAACACGCCACTTTCTAACCCTTGATCAGAGATGATTCCACTAAGTTGATGATTTATCAAGTGACAGTTTTCTTCTAAATTTTTCTAACACCAGAGTGGGCAGTGTGGCTGCATTAAGTGTGGAAACACCGAGTGTGGAAACACTGGCTACTCTGTTGTCCTGTTTTTCTCTGCAAAATAACAAAACATGAAATTGCACAAAATAATAATATTAACTATATAGTGATGGGTTGCCTCCCTCAAGCGCTTGTTTTAAGAGTCTTACAGCCTGACTTGTACCTTGGTCTAAGGTTTTGCAAAGTGAGTGGTGATCTTGTCTCTCTCTACATGCTCTCCATAGTACATTTTCACTCTTTGTCCATTTACTTTGAAAAAGGTATTAGTGGTTGCATCATATAGATCAACTGCACCATGGGGGTAGATTTTAACTAATTTGAATGGTCCTGACCATCTTGATCTCAGTTTTCCAGGGAAGAGTTTCAACCTAGAATTGTACAACAGAACCATTCCTCCTTCTTTAAGTTCTCTCCTTTGGATTTTCTTGTCATGCCATACTTTGGCTTTAGCTTTATAAATTTCTGCATTCTCATAGGAGAAATGCCTAAATTCTTCTAATTCATTTAGCTCAAAAAACCTTTTCTCTCCTGCCTTTTTGATATCAAAATTCAACTTTTTGATAGCCCAATATGACTTGTTCTCTAATTCAACAGGGAGATGACATGGCTTGCCATAAACTAACTTATAGGGGGACATTCCTAATGGAGTTTTAAATGCAGTCCTATATGCCCATAATGCTTCATCTAAGTGTAAGGACCAATCTTTTCTATTTGGTCCAACCATTTTCTCAAGCATTCTTTTTATTTCCCTATTTGAAAGTTCAGCTTGTCCACTTGTTTGTGGGTGATAGGCAGTAGCAATCTTATGTTTCACTCCATATTTTGCAAGAAGATTTTCAATAAGTTTGTTGCAAAAATGTGAGCCTTCATCATTGATGATTGCTCTTGAAGTGCCAAATCTTGAAAAAATATTTCTTTGGAGAAATTTGCTAACAGATTTAGCATCATTATTTGGCAGTGCTACAGCCTCAACCCATTTAGATACATAGTCTACAGCCACTAAGATGTATTCATTGCCAAAAGAAGGTGGAAAAGGACCCATGAAATCCATGCCCCAAACATCAAAAAGTTCTATTTCTAGAATATTAGTCCTAGGCATTTCATGTCTATTAGATATATTACCACTTTTTTTACATTTATCACAGGGTTTGACCATATAATAAGCATCTTTAAATAGAGTAGGCCAGAAATAACCTGATTGAAGTACCTTAGCTGCTGTTCTTTGGCTTCCAAAGTGACCTCCATAAAGTGCAGCATGACAATGCAGGAGCACTGCTTGCTGTTCTTCTTCAGGAATGCACTTTCTCATGATTTGATCAGGACATATCTTGAATAGGTAAGGGTCATCCCAATAGTATTGTTTTACTATGTGGAAGAACCTTCTTTTCTGTTGATAGTTCATGTCACATGGTACAATTTTGCTTACAAGGAAGTTTACTATGTCTGCATACCATGGTGTTGAAGCATGAGGTGTGGCCACACTGAGTGCAGAAACACTGGCTGTATTCATGGTAATTGCTAGTAATTTCTCATCAGGGAAACTTTCCTTGATTTCTTCAATTGTACCTGCATTATTACTTTCAAGTCTAGAGAGATGATCAGCCACTTGGTTCTCTACTCCTTTCTTATCTCTTATTTCAAGATCAAATTCTTGAAGTAGTAGAACCCATCTTATTAGCCTAGGTTTTGCATCTTTTTTAGAAATCAGATACTTGATGGCTGAATGGTCAGTGTACACAATTACTTTGGTGCCTACCAAGTATGATCTAAATTTTTCAAAAGCAAAAACCACTGCTAATAGTTCCTTCTCTGTCACAGTGTAGTTCATTTGAGCCTCAATTAGTGTTTTGCTAGCGTAGTAAATAGAATGAAACACTTTGTTATATCTTTGCCCTAGGACTGCTCCTACTGCAAAGTCACTGGCATCACACATGAGTTCAAAAGGCTTACTCCAATCTGGAGTGACTACAACTAGTGCTGTGACTAAGGCCTTTTTCAGTTTTTGAAAAGCTTCTACACAAGATTCATCAAAATTAAAAGGCACATCATGTTGCAAAAGCATACACAATGGTTTTGAAATTTTTGAAAAGTCTTTGATAAATCTCCTATAAAATCCTGCATGACCTAAAAAACTTCTAATCCCTTTGATTGTTGATGGAGGTGGTAGTTTCTCAATTACCTCTATCTTTGCCCTATCCACTTCAAGACCTTTTTTAGATATTTTATGACCAAGCACAATGCCTTCTTTTACCATGAAATGACATTTTTCCCAATTAAGCACTAGGTTAGTGTCTTCACACCTTGGAAGAATTTCTTCTAAGTTTGAAAGACACAATGAGAATGTTTCTCAAAAAACAGAAAAGTCATCCATGAAGACTTCCATTGATTGCTCAATGAAGTCAGAAAAGATTGACATCATGCATCTTTGAAAGGTAGCAGGAGCATTACAAAGTCCAAAAGGCATCCTTCTAAAAGCGAAAGTGCCATAAGGACAAGTAAAGGTGGTTTTCTGTTGATCTTTAGGTTCAATTGCTATTTGATTGTATCCTGAATAACCATCTAAGAAACAATAGAATTCCTTTCCTACTAACCTATCTAACATTTGATCTATAGAGGGTAAGGGGAAATGATCTTTCTTAGTGGCCTTATTGAGTTTTCTGTAATCCATACAGATTCTCCACCCTGTGACAGTTCTGGTTGGGATTAATTCATTATTTTCATTGGCTACAACTGTGACTCCACCTTTTTTAGGAACACATTGCACAGGACTAACCCATGCACTATCTGAAATAGGGTAGATAATACCAGCATCTAGCCATTTAATTATTTCCTTCTTAACAACCTCTTTCATTATTGGATTTAATCTTCTTTGCCCTTCTATGCTATTTTTAGAATTTTCTTCTAAAATTATCCTATGCATGCATGTTGAGGGGCTAATCCCTTTAATGTCAGACATCTGCCAACCTATAGCTTTTCTATGTTTTCTCAAGGTGTTAATTAAATCAAGCTCTTGTTCTAAAGATAGATCAGAAGCTATGATTACAGGAAGAGTTTTATCCTCACCTAGAAAAACATATTTTAAATGCTTAGGTAGTTCTTTCAATTCTAGCTTAGGAGGTTGTTCAACAGAAGGTACATTTTCTTTAAGGTTGGGATCTTCTAAATTAAGAGATTCATAAGTTCTAGCCCATACCTTAGGTGTAGCTTGTTCCTTAGGCAATATGCTTTCTTCAATAAATTCCTCAGCAGGCAATGCAGAAACATCAGGTGCTAGTGCATTGACAAGGTGATCATACTGCTTGTGGAGCTGCTTCTCTACCAATTGATCAAGTGAGATTGATGAACACTCTTCACTCTCCTCTGTAGGATACTTCAAAGCATTCAAGACATTGAATTTTACTTCTTGATCATTCACTCTCATGGTTAGCTCTCCTCTTTGCACATCTATCAGTGTTTTCCCTGTTGCCAAGAATGGTCTTCCAAGTATGACTGGCACTTCTTCATCTGCAATGAAATCAAGTATAACAAAATCTGCAGGAAACACAAATTTGTCAACTTGTACCAATATATCCTCAATAATTCCTTCTGGATATGCTATTGATCTATCTGCCAAAGATAGTGTCAATGTGGTAGGTTTAGCATTTCCAATCCCTAGCTTTGTGAAGATAGATTTGGGCATCAAATTGATGCTTGCACCTAAATCACACAATGCTCTTCCTGTATAGTACTTACCTATTGAAAAAGGGATTGTAAAACTACCTGGATCTTTTAGTTTCCTTGGAATTTTGTTTTGTAAAATCAGACTACATTCTTTTGACATAACAACAGTTTCAAATTCCCCTAATCTTCTCCTTTTAGAAAGCACATCTTTCATGAATTTGGCATAGTTTGGCATTTGTTGAAGTGCCTCTATCAAGGGAACATTGATATGCAATTGTTTTAAAACATCTAAAAATTTACTGAATTGCTTCTCCTCATGTATTTTTTTCAATCTTTGAGGAAAAGGAGGAGGAGGGTATTCTGGTACTAACCTTGGAGTAGGAGATGTAGGAACACCAGGTGTTTCTGCATCTTGAGAATTTTTTTCATTTTTATTTTTTTCTCCCTTCTCTGTACCTTCAAACTCATATGGTTCTGTTAGATCCTTGCCACTTCTCAAAGATATGGCTTTGACATGTTCCTTACCTTTCCTTTGTGAGGGTGAAGCTTCTGTGTTTGATGGCAAAGTACCTGCTGGTCTTTGCTGCAAAGCAGTTGCTAATTGCCCTACTTGGTTCTCTAGGTTCTTAATTGATATATCATGAGCTTGCCTAGCAGTTCTAGTTTCACTAATGAATGATCTAAGCAATTCTTCTAGAGAATTGGCACTGGCAGGTGGGTTTGATCTTTGTTGGCTTTGAGGTAGGAATCCAGGAGGAGTACTTGGTGCAGGTGTGCTTTGTGCAGGTGCATTAGAATTGTTCCACCTAAAATTTGGGTGGTTCTTCCATCCTGGATTGTAGGTATTAGAGTAAGGGTTGTTATTTTTATTGTAACCTACATAATTGACAGAGACAGGGTTGCTAGGACATTCTTCATATAGATGGCCTCCTCCACAATACACACAACTTGTAGTTCCTGGAGGGGCTTGTTCTATAACTGCTGCAGTGTTGTCTTTAGGTGTTACTACACTAGATGTAGGTGCACTAGTGCACTGTTTGATCAGATTGGTTAAAGTGGCTACTTGAGCAGATAGGGCTGATATATCATTAATCTCATGTACTCCAGAGGTTCTCTTTTGAGCACTTACCCTCTCAGTAGGCCAACTTGAACCATTTGTAGCAATTTTGTCAATAAGATCACATGCTTCATTATAAGACATATTCAAAAGAACACCACCAGCTGATGCATCAAGCATCACTCTGGTTTGTGGTTCTAGACCATTGTAAAAAGTTTCCATTTGTATAATGACAGGTAAACCATGATGTGGACATTTTCTTAAAAGCTCTTTCCATCTTTCCCATGCTTCAAACAATGATTCAAATTCTTTTTGTCTAAAAGATGTAATATCATGTCTCATCCTAGCATTTTTGCTTAAGAATTTTTAGCTAATTCATTCCATGTATGAATAGAATTGGGCTCCATAGAATTTAGCCATGATTTAGCCCTATCTTTCAAAGAGTATGGAAATAACTTAAGCCTAAATGCATCCTCACTAATACCAGGAATGATAAAGTTACTACAAACTTCTATGAATTGCTTTAAATGCTCATGGGGATCTTCATGTGGAGATCCACCAAATTGACCAATTGTTTGCAACATTTGAAACATCATAGGTTTAAATTCAAAATGAACAGCATCAATTTGAGGTCTAGCAATACTAGTTTGTATGTGCTGCTGGTCATATTGAGCATAGTCTCTCATAGGTCGATCTCTATCATTAATCATACCTATTGGTCCCATTTGAATGAATTGTTGTCTGTGATCTGGTCCACCTGCAGTTTGTTGATGTGAATTAGGTCCTCCTCTTACTGAGGCATTTTCACTGTGGTGAGACATTGTCCTGCAGTCTTGTTGTCTTTGTCTTTGTTGTCTTAGCAATCTCCTAAATCTTCTCTCAATTTCTGGATCACAGTCAAATTCGGGTTGTCTATCTCTGGGCATAAACTAGTGTTTCCACACTGAGAGTTTCTGCACTAAGTATTTCTGCACAGAAAACAGAATACCAGTAGTACTAATAAAACACTAAATTAACAATCTAAACAACAAAATTTTACTATAATCCCCGGCAACGGCGCCAAAAACTGGGTGTGGTTTAATATATGCAAGTATACATAGTCACACAAGTAATAAAGTGATAAGAAAGGTCGAACCCACAGGGATTATGTATTGTAAATTTTTGTAGTTCAAAGTGTACACTTAGTGTGTCTACACTATTCAGTATTTTTGGTTTGGAGTTTTCAAAGTAAATAAAAATAGTAATAAGCAATAAAATGTGTGAGAAATCAGTGGGAAAAAGTAGTTGAGATGTTTTCACCAAGTACTTTACTTCTTAAGTGTTTTAATGGAGTATGTAGTGTGGAAACACTGGATGTAGGTGCATCAGTTTGTGCCTTTCAGCACTTCTCTTCAGAGTTTCATTACAAGCTCTTATGATCTTTGTTTTTTACAGTAAAGAAAGGTTTGTCAATTCCTCCCTTGCCTCCTAACAATGATCCAAGTTGCTAAATAGGTTCACTCTTGTAATTTTATTATCCTAAGGACTATGCTATCCTATGTCTAGGTTTTAGCATGTATTTAACAAAGTTTCCTTTATTAAATACTTGTCCTTATTAACTCTTGAGTTCATAAATGTAGCCCATGTCTGCTGCTACAAGTTTTACCTATTCTAAAGTGATCAATTCCAGAATAAGTTGAAAGAAGTATTATGCAAGAGTTTAAAGTGTTTACACTACATAAACCATAATAACATATTTAGAAGTTCATTACAAGGTTAGAACATCTCAACTTAAGGGAATTTAGCTCATGTTACTCATGTTATAAAGAAAAGAATATGCAAAGAACATAAGTAAATGAATAATAAAGCAAAAGAACTTAGAAGAGTAGAGATTACTTTAATAGAAGATCTTTTGCATTAAGTTCCCAAGTTGAAGTACAATAAAGATTTCTTACACGAATTTCTTCAAAGTAGAAGTGAAGGGAATGGTTGTCAAGCACTTCCTCACCTTCCTCTCCTTAGAAACTTGAAATGAAAATAAACTAAACCTAAACTAAACTAAAAGATGAAGGATTTAAAGATGTGAAAGATGATATATGATAGATGATTTTCTTGTGAAGATATGATATCTATTTATAGGCTTGAAAGCTTTCCTCTTGCAAGGGGTTTCCTTTGGCGTGAGAGATCAGCTGAGGGAACCGAACATGGTTAGTGTGTTGACAACCAATCAAGCAAGCTGCACAGGTTTGGTCGCTTGCATGCATAACAAAAGATGAGGTCCATTGGAGAAGTGCCACATGTCTTTTAGATAAGTTTGAGTCTTGCAACTTGATTTTTATGTGTATCGCCGACTTCAGCAAGTGGCTCAGCTCTAGGTGACTAGGCATGATGTCACTAATCAAGTGTGGAAGCATTGAAATGGTCTTTGGATGTTTTCGTATAAACTGCAGAATTTTAGCAGGTGTTGGCAGTGTTTCCACTCCTAGTGTTTCCACTCCTGGTGTTGGCAGTGTTCCCACTCCTGCAGTAGCTGCACTGAACAAAAACATCAAACCTAACAAGATTTGTGCATTTTGCCTAGATCATTGCCCTTTATCCATTTGAATATTTAGAATGTTGTTCCTTGATAAATAAGCTATAAATATATATAAATGTTCTTGAAAATAAGCAATAACTCAAGCTTGATTGTATGAATAACTCTATATAAAATAGAGTTATCATCGCCCTCCTGCCACCGTTTTTACTGACAGTCTTTGTTTGTTTAGGCGCGCCATGGCACACTGGATTTCTTTACCAGGATTCAATGTACATGTTAGCGTCCAGCCACTTCGTGCGATCGTGCATCTAAGGGATGTATTTGCAAAACCATCTTCTTGGGGTGATGATATTGTCTTGAAGTTGTTATTGGGGTTGCCCTTGTAGGCTAGGCAGTCCCTCCCTGAAGGCTGTGTTGGGTCTTAAAATCGCCTCGCTCCATGCTTAACTATGGGGTTGGACCCTTTTTCTTTCTTACTCTTAAGGAATTTTTGGAACAAATGCTAACAATAATGAAGTAGAGCTAAAGATGATGATTGCAAAATGAATTTCAGTTAGTCATTCATATTGAGCTTTTACATTTTACATGAGTGCTTATTTTCTCAACTAGGCCTAGCTCTAGGTCCATGCCCTAGTGATTGGCTCCCTACTCAGAGTCGGGAGTCTCGTCTTCTTCTTCCTCTCAGGACTCATGAGGCGTCCCCTCCGCATGGGCTTGCTCCAGCCATGGTTCTTCAATGGCCTTGTAGGCCAGCTTGTCCTCTTCATAGTCCGTGTGCTTCTGGGATCTTTGAAGGAAATCGACCAAGTCGTGGGGCTTGTTGATCCCGATTTCTCTTTGGAATAAACTACCTTTTCGGAGGCCGTCCTTCATCCAAAAGAGCCTCCTCTTGTCTTCTAGGTCCCTAACATTTGCAGCTTCTTTGTTGAACCTTTCCACATATTTCTAAGTGTTTCTTTCTCTCCCTGTCTGATTGCCCTGAGTACCTCTTTAGACTTGGCCTTTATGCGGGAAGCGGCAAAACGAGTTATGAATATTATAGCTGGCTGTCCCCAGGATGAGACAAAGTTTGGCTTCAACTCCTGGAACCAAGTTAGTGCTGACTTCTCGAGAGTGAGGAGGAAGATCTTGCAGTGGATGGGTTCCCTTACCCCTCGGTAGCGCATCATGAGAGAGAAGTATGCCAGGTGGTTGTCAGGGTCCCCATACCCATCGTACATGTTGAGGGCTGGAAGCTTCTCTTGGGCCTTAGGAACCGGACAATCATCAATCTTCCTGCTGAAGGGTCCCTCGTGGGAGAGCTATGGAGAGTGGTGAGGTGACTCGTCCCCGAGGTCTATGCCTTGGCGGTCACGTCGGGTTGGAGATCTCCTCGAGGTAGATCTGTGGCGACGCCTCTTGTGGGTCTTGGCTTGGCTCCGTGACCTCTCGCGAGAATTGGAGGTTACTAGCGATGAGGTCCTAGAGGGAGAGTCCTCAAACCAGTAGGTTCCATCAAGCGAAGTTGGAGGGGTGCTTGGAGTTGAACCTGATCCTTGGTGCCTGCTGCGTCAGGGAGGAGAGTGACGAGCTCGCTTTTGTCTAGCGAGGATGAGGCTGTTCGGACATGGCTGCCATTCGAATCTCTATCTGCCTGAGGCACGTTTCTGGCTGCAGCATAGCCTGAGTGCGGTTGCACAGCAGGTCCAGGAGCTGGCAGATGGTCGTGGCATCCTTAGATTGGACGGGGATCTGGATCGGTTGTGGAGCTGGGACTTGGATGGTGTCGCTTGGAAGAATGGCAGCAACGCCTTGTAGCGTGTCTTCAGGTTGGGGTTGAGACACGGCAATGCTTCGGGCCCGGGGTCTGCCTCGGGGTGCCATCGAAATGCAAGAGGAAACTCTTAAGATATTGAAACAAGGTGAAAGCTAGACAACTCCCACTGTGGTCGGCAATGTTCAGTACCTAGTAGCGCTGCGGTGACTGCTGTTATTAGGTCTCTTGCAATCCGAGCGGAGTGTCGAAAGGATCCCGGAGGGGGCAGCTGCAATGTCACTCTGACGCCCAAGTCAGTATAGGGAATAAGAGACTAGAGTGATTTAGGAATGAGAATGTACCTATTTATGGCAATGTGAGCCAGTATTTATAGGGATTTGTGCAGGATTTGAGTCGTTGGATCAATCGGATGAATATGAGTCATCCAAGCGTGAGAGCCACAAGTGGGCTGATTTATGGTGGATATGGATCAAAATGATTGGACCTATCCGTTGTCTAATTGCTGAATGGACCTCTTGGTCCAGTCCAGAACAGTTATTAAATTGGAGGAGCTAGGAGAACCGTAGCTGTTGTGAGATGGAGAGAGAAACAATTCCTTCATCTTCATTCTCTTGTGAAATAAATTCTGTTTTGGCTCTTGCATGCCCATGTTTTAGGAAGATGCAAGGCCTAAGAGTCATGATTAAGCTAGAGGGATACTAGATCCTGAAGATTGAAGCATAGGTTAGAAGATTTGGTGTCAAATTCGTGCAACAAGAGGGTCACAAGGACAGATGCTGGAAAATTTCTGCAACTGCTTCTGAAGAAAAGTGTGTATAGCTAGAGGAGTTAGAATATGAGCAAGAAGAGTTAGGTTATAGCTAGAGGAGATGGAAAACTAGGATATTGATGAAGAAATGGAGAATTTATGGTTCAAATTCGTGGGGATATAAGGGTTGCAATTTGATTGTTCATTGAAAAATTCTGCAGAGAAGCAATTCTTGAAGCCACCAAGTGGGGTTTGTTTGCTTAAGATTTTGAGGGATTTGGAGCTGGAGGAGTTGGGGAATTACTAGAAGAACTTGAAAACTAAGAGATTGAAGCAAGATTGGGTATTTTGAAGTTCAATTTCGTGGAGAAGCAAAGGTGAGAAACTGAAAGTAACACTGAAAATTCTGGACAAAAATAGTATAGTGAAGCAACTTTGAGGCCTTCGCAGTGTTGATTTCGTGGGAAACGTGACCAAGGAGCTTGAGGGATTCATAGAGGGCATGGCAAAGAATTGTTTTGAGCTCTGAGGTAGTTCCTTTGTAGTAATAAAGAATTAATAAAACAGAAATTCAAACTCATCTTGACCACGGGTATACCACGGTGGCAGAGATTTGAACTATCAGAATGCACATTTTTTAGTGTTAGGGAGGAAAACCTTACAAAGGTCGACATCCGGTGATGACCATGGCGTTACAAAGGTCGAGGGTCGGTGTCACCGGTGTACGAGTCAACCTTCGGCAGCCGTCTCAACTAGGTCTCAGGTAGATACTTTTCAATGATCGCATTGGCGAAGGAATGACAGTGACCTGTAAAGACCGTTTCCCATAGTAGGGTGGGAAAACAAGTGAACTTCCATGAAGGAGAGCATGCATTCATGGGGAGCGGATTCTCTCCCATGGGATATTGACTGGAGAACATAAATTGGACTGATCTTGTCCCACTATTTCAATTAATGAAAATCAATGGTCACGATTAAACCATTACAATTTCTTTTTGTCGCTCCATTTACCTCCCAAACCTCTTCGTCTTCTTCATTTTTTAGCATCCACACAAGACTTTTTTTTGACAGAGCACCACAAGACATTATCATCACTATTGCTACACCATCTCTATTGAACAACATGTAGTGAATCACAAAAATGTCATAAACAACCAGTAATATCATGTGAGAATAAAAGAAGGAAGCAACACATAAACAAACTCAGACATAAAAAGGTAGCAGAACAAAAAAAATTAACACCATGGGAGAAGAATGAAGAGGAATAACATAGAGAAACGAAGAGGATTCTTCGTCAGCGTGGTGGCGCTGTGCTAGAAAGGAGAAACGAAGAGGATTCACGTCGGCATGGCGGCGCCGTGCCGTGCTTGTCGTTGCCGCCACTCCGATTGCTATAGAGTAAATTTACGTTTAAAAAAAATCTGATTTAGCTGTCATTTTTTCCAGCAGAAATTTTATACCCATAAAAGAATCAAAGTTATCGCCATATCTCTTTCGTTCCTACCATAGCAGAAATTTTGCAAGCCACAAAACAGCATGGGTTACTGGTTTGGGGTCTTTATTCTAGAAATCATGCCTAAACTAATCAACAACTACCTAAACAGCATGGGTTACTGGTTTGGAACGAAAAAGGAACACACTTATTGTTGATCTTCTATGTGTACTGGACTAGACCAAGAGGCCCATATCCACAACATACAAGCCCAATCATGCTTGGACGGTTAAGATCAATTCCGCTGATCCGACGGTCCACAAACGTGCACGATTTCCTATAAATACCGGCTCGCATAGCCATTTATGAGGTACACACTCTTCCCTTGCAAATTCACTAGCTTATTCTCATACTGACTTGAGCATCGGAGTGGCTTTGCAGGTACCCCGGGCGCTCACTGACCTCCTGCTAGGGCAGCAAGAGACCTACCTATTGATTTTTTCTAATGTCTTCACTTATAACTTCTCTGCAGGCAGTATTAGCAACATACAGGGGTGGAGACAGTTAAAGGCCCACTTGGATTGACACTTGAGTGACTGGATCACACTTGATCCGTGCGGAACCCAGCGGGTTGTCACTGTTACTACACGCGGGTCATGCCTTGACTCGGTGTATATAAGCTGAGTGATTAGGGTTTCTCTTCAGAAATCAAGAACTGAAACCCTAATCTTGGTTTCTCTGTTTCAGTTCTCTCTTCTTCTTCTCTCACGAACCTAGGGTTTCTGTGTTCTTGCTGCTCTGCCAGTGATGATGCGCAGTAACGCTTGTCCCTCTCCTCCGATGATGATCCTTGACGACGATGATGCTTACGAACCCACTTGGTTGATTTCTGAGCCTTTGAAGATCTGAGGTTATGACTGGTTTTGGTGCTTCAGTGATGAGGCGATCTTGTTCCTGGATCCTTCACTGTCACAGGTATAAACCCTAACTTGTGCTTGTATTTTTGTTCTTTGATCTTTGTTTGGTTTGCTGCTTCAAACCCTAACACAGTGTTGGTCTTGATTTTCAGGTGCAGATCTTGAAGGATCTGCTTCTGAGAAGCCCAGAAAGGTATAGTCACGCTTGATCTTTACCTTTGGCTGTTGTTTAAGTTCTGATCTGCTCTCAGTACCCCTGTTAATACCTTTCTGTTGTTGTTTTGCTTGTTTGTATGAACTGGGTTTGGTGAGAGGTGGTTCTTCACGCCTTGAAGAACACCAACAGTCTTGATTCTCTCCTTGAGAACAAAGGGTAAATCGCTCACTCTTTGATTTCTTTCTTTCTGTGTTTATTTCTTAGTCACAAAGAAATATACTAACGCACTTTTGTTTTTCTTTGTTTGTGAGACTGATGACAGCAACTTGCTAAAGAAACTGACCCACACACACGGAACAAGAAGATGGTTACACAGAAGAAGGGAAGGAGCAGAAGAACTTAGGGTATAGACTAAAACTTGTATGAATTCTGTGTATATTACAACTGAGATGTAAATGACTGTATATATACACTATGTACACAAGCCTTAGGCACAAAACGGACAGGTCAGTTAGGAGTTAGTTAGTTAGCACTAACAGACTTCTAACTGAATAAACCGTAATAGAAACACTCTCCCACACACTTAACCACTTGTGATAACAGTTTGTCGTAGTTAAGTAGTTAGGGCAGTTATTCACTTAGGTTTATTTGAAGTGTTAGTTTAGGTTTTATGAATTACCAAAAACCAACACCCCCCTATAATACAAAAGCCTAAACTATTACATAGACATTACAACTTAGGAAGCCTAGATTACAAGGACTAAACCAAGACACAAATATAGGAGAGAAACTTAATTCACAGGACATGCCCCTGGACTTAGCAGATCTTAAAAACTCCTAGAACAAGCCTCTAGGTTGACTTTAGGGTTTAGTTACATAGCTTTGAATGCAACTAAACCTATTTCTCTCTGTAGCCTACTAAAAACTTCGCCCTTTAGAGGCTTAGTAAATAGGTCAGTAAGCTGTTCTTTGGTAGAACAGTAATCTAGCCTTAGATTACCTTTAGCAACTTGATCTCTCAGATAATGAAATCTGGTTTCAATGTGTTTAGTCCTCCCATGTGCTATGGGGTTTTTAGCTAGGCAAATAGTTGACTTATTGTCCACCCAAAGTGTAGTGGTTTCCTCTAGCATCACTTGCAATTCCTTTAGAAGAGCCTCAATCCATGCTGTCTGTGTTGCAGCATTACAGGCAGAGATGTATTCTGCCTCACAGCTTGATAGGGCAATTACTGATTGCTTCTTTGAACTCCAACATATAGGTGCACCCAAAAACTTGAATAAGTACCCAGAGGTACTTCTTCTATCTAACTGATCTCCACACCAGTCAGAGTATGAGTAAGCTAGAACAGTAATTTTGGAAACCTTTGAGTTTTTCTTGTTGGGGAAGAAAATTCCATAGTTTAAGGTTCCTTGGATATATCTTAAAACCCTTTTTGCAGCATTTAGGTGAAGCTGCAAATGTTCATTCATGAACCTACTTATCATACCTGTAGCAAAAAGTATATCTGGTCTAGTGTGACACAGATATCTCACGGACCCTATGATTTGCCTGTAGAGTGTAGGATCTACATTTATGCCTTTTTCTCTCTCCTTTTTGCTTAGAACACCTTCAGCAGGATTTAGAGCAGAGTTGCAGTCACTCATATCAAATTTGGATAGAATTTCTCTGGCATACTTTCTCTGGTGAAGTATTATGCCTTCTGGTACATATAGGTACTCAAGACCTAGGAAATAAGATAATTTCCCCAAGTCTGTCATGTTAAATTCCAGCTTCATTGTTTCCTTGAACTTGTTTATTTGCTCCAAGCTGCTTCCAGTCAGTAATAAGTCATCTACATATAAACAAATTAGGATTAAGTTAGTATCCATAAATCCCTTAATATAAACACCATATTTATTGGTGCATTTTGTGGCCCTTTGGAAGAAATTGTCTATATCTCACAATCTCCTGGTTTTGAGATAAAAGAAAAAGAAGATCAAGTGTGCCTTCTACATAAGGCACAAAGAAGCTGTCAATTCTTTTATTCCAGGCTCTAGGAGCCTGTTTAAGACCATACAGTGCCTTATGTAGAAGGCACACTTGATCTTCTTTTTCTTTTATCTCAAAACCAGGAGGTTGTGAGATATAGACAATTTCTTCCAAAGGGCCATTTAGGAAAGCAGATTTAACATCTAGGTGATGTAAAACCCAATCCTTATAGCATGCTAAGGCAGTCACCATTCTTATGGTTTCATGCCTAGCAACAGGGGAGAAGACTTCTTCAAAGTCAATTCCCTGTTTCTGTTGGAAACCCCTAGCAACAAGCCTAGCCTTGTGTTTGACCACCTTGCCACTAGAGTCCAACTTCAATTTAAAGACCCACTTAACACTGATTGCCTTTTTTCCTTTAGGCAAGTGTGTTAAGGTCCGGGTCCCATTTTTCTCTATAGAGGCAAGTTCCTCTATCATAGCCTTTTTCCATTCCTTAGACTTTAAAGCTTCCTCATAGTCTAAGGGTTCAAGATCTGCCAACATTGCAAAATGCACCAAGTCACCCTCTTTAGTGACTTGACTGTCCATATTCATTTCAAAGTCCAGCATCCTTTTAGGTGGTCTCCTTTCTCTTTGAGGCCTAGAAGGAGCCTGAACATCTTGCTCAGGTTCCTGTTCACCCTCCCCATTTACCTCTACACGAGGAACTTGATCCTCATTAGGTAATATAGGGTCATCACTAGGTAGAACAGGATCCTCATCATCATAATTCATATCATTAGGATTAGGTTCAGAGTCAAAGACTTCACCAATGGTTGTGGAGTCCATTGAACCTACTTGTTCAGCCTTATTCCAGTCCCATTGCTTGTCTTCAAGCACAACCACATCCCTTGACACTTCAGTTTTACCAGAACTAGGATCTAGTAGCCTATAACCACCAGTAGGATGATATCCCACTAGGATTAGAGTTCTACTCTTATCCTCAAGCTTAGATCTCTTACTGTCAGGTATATGACTGTAAGCAATAGAGCCAAACACCTTCAAGTGAGATACAGATGGTATTTCACCACTCCAAACAGTTTCAGGCACCTTAGCCTCCAAACCTCTTGTAGGACACCTATTTAGGATAGACAGCAGTCACTACTGCTTCTGCCCATAGCCTCTTAGGTAATCCCTTGGTTTTTACCATACTTCTTGCCATCTCTAGGATGGTTCTGTTTCTTCTTTCTGCTACCCCATTATGCTGTGGGGTATATGGTGGAGTCACCTCATGTACAACACCATTGGTTGTGCAGTACTCCTTAAACTCCTTTGAGGTGTACTCACCACCTCCATCAGTCCTTAACACTTTAAGTTTCTTACCACTTTGAGTCTCAACCATAGCCTTGAACTTTTTAAACACACTGAAAGTATCACTCTTTGCCTTAAGTAGATATACCCAGATCATTCTAGAGTATTCATCTACAAAAGTAGCAAAGTACTTATTCCCCCCTATAGATGCAGTATCCATAGGACCACACAAATCAGAATACACAACTTCCAATAGGTCTTTAGATCTGTGTTCAATCTATTTTTTAAAATTCTTCCTGGGTTGCTTACTCATTAGGCATGTAGTACACTTTTCTTTAGAGTTATTTATCTTAGATAACCCCTTTACTAGTTTATTAGTACTTAGGTTATCTAAGGCCTTGTAATGCAGATGACCAAACCTGTTATGCCACAAACTAGTATCACTGTCAGTAGTGGCACTCAAACACAGTGCCTCAGTCTTACTTATACTGATTTTAAAGGTTCTGTTATTAGCTAGTTGAGTGGTTTGAATTAGCTTATCCTCTTTATCATACAACTTCAGCTTAGCATTTTTCATTAGGCAAGAGAACCCTTTCTCAATTAACTGCCCTAGGCTTATTAGGTTGCAACTAATCTCAGGTACATATAACACATCATAGACTATCACTTTTTCCCCATCAACCCTAATTAGTTCTAAATTTCCTTTACCCTTAGAAATTATAGATTTACCATTAGCACACCTAATAGCTTTCCTAACTATGGGATCAAAGTTAATTAGCCATTTCTTATTACTTGTCATATGATTAGAACATGCTGAATCCAGGTACCAGATTTCTGTGATGGTTTTGCCATCACTTCCAGTAACCACTAAAACTACATATTCCTTTCCTAGTTTAGTTTTAGCCTTATCTTTCTTAGGTTTAGTTAATCTAGGTTCATCACAGAGCATACTGAAAGCAACAGTATCTGACTCATCAGAATCAGAGTCAGAATCTTCCTTAGCCACTTTGGCTTCAGAAACTGACTCCTTAGGCTTAGAGCCCTTTCTGGTAGGACACTCTGTGGCATAATGCCCCATTTTGTCACACCTATAGCATTGCACCTTAGACTTATCTTTCTTCTTAGGTGCACTACTACTTTTAGATGAGTAAGATTTAGTAGAAGGGTTAGAGTTACCTGACTTGCTCTTAGTTCCCTTAGACTTCTTACTGTTACTCCCCTTTTTACCTTTCTTGCCTTTAGCTTTGGCTGCATACATGGCTTGGTCCTCTTCATCTGATTCTTCATCAAGAATCTCCATTATGATTTCCTTGGCTTCTAGTTTGGCTTGAAGCTCTTCAGCTTCAGGCCTACATTCTTGGTTGTTTCCTCTATAGTATTAGTTACTACATACCATTTCTTAGGCATTGATCTTAATACCTTTCTGCATATGGCATTTTCTTCATGCTTCTCTCCTTGAAGTGTCATATCATTCTTTATCTTCTTCACTCTGTTGAAGAAGTTTGTAACCTTCTCATCTCTCTTCATTTTTAGACTCTCATACTGAGCCCTCAGTGCTTGTAATTTTTCTTCCTTAATTGGAGCAGCACCACAATAGTAGTGTTGTAGAGCATCCCATGCAGCCTTAGAGGTTTCACATTCCCTTACTCTCTCAAAGTCAGCCTCTCCACAGGCTCTATGTATGAGAGATAGACCTTTAAAATCCTTTATCTCATTTTCAAGGTACTCTTTCCTCTGTGCTGCAGTAGCAGCTTCAGCAAGGGGTGTGAGACCTTCTTTAACCACATGAAGGCACCCATGAGCTCCAAGAACAGGCCTCATTTGTATGGCCCATGTCTCATAATCTTTCCCATTGAGTTTAGGAACATAACTGTCATTTCCACCTGTGTTAGACATCCTGTAACACTTAGAAACACAGTTCAAAAAATTAGCACTCACACCTACACAATTTCACACTGTGTAGATGTTTAAAGAAAATAAAGAAAACTTAAAGAAAGCTTAAGAAACAGAGTAGAGTAGAGAAATTGTTGCCCTGGATCGTTATCTTTGCTCAGATACCATATTGATTTTTTTCTAATGTCTTCACTTATAACTTCTCTGCAGGCAGTATTAGCAACATACAGGGGTGCAGACAGTTAAAGGCCCACTTGGATTGACACTTGAGTGACTGGATCACACTTGATCCGTGCGGAACCCAGCGGGTTGTCACTGTTACTACACGCGGGTCACGCCTTGACCCGATGTATATAAGTTGAGTGATTAGGGTTTCTCTTCAGAAATCAAGAACTGAAACCCTAATCTTGGTTTCTCTGTTTCAGTTCGCTCTTCTTCTCTCACGAACCTAGGGTTTCTGTGTTCTTCCTGCTCTGCCAGTGATGATGCGCAGTAACGCTTATCCCTCTCCTCCGATGATGATCCTTGACGACGATGATGCTTACGAACCCACTTGGTTGATTTCTGAGCCTTCGAGGATCTGAGGTTATGACTGGTTTTGGTGCTTCAGTGATGAGGCGATCTTGTTCCTGGATCCTTCACTGTCACAATTATAAACCCTAACTTGTGCTTGTATTTTTGTTCTTTGATCTTTGTTTGGTTTGCTGCTTCAAACCCTAACACAGTGTTGGTCTTGATTTTCAGGTGCAGATCTTGAAGGATCTGCTTCTGAGAAGCCCAGAAAGGTATAGTCACGCTTGATCTTTACCTTTGGCTGTTGTTTAAGTTCTGATCTGCTCACAGTACCCCTGTTAATACCTTTCTGTTGTTGTTTTGCTTGTTTGTATGAACTGGGTTTGGTGAGAGGTGGTTCTTCACACCTTGAAGAACACCAACAGTCTTGATTCTCTCCTTGAGAACAAAGGGTAAATCGCTCACTCTTTGATTTCTTTCTTTCTGTTTATTTCTTAGTCACAAAGAAATATACTAACGCACTTTTGTTTTTCTTTGTTTGTGAGACTGATGACAGCAACTTGCCGAAGAAACTGACCCACACACACTGAACAAGAAGATGGTTACACAGAAGAAGGGAAGGAGCAGAAGAACTAAGGGTATAGACTAAAACTTGTAGAAATTTTATTTCACAGAAAAACTGTTGTATGAATTCTGTGTATATTACAACTGAGATGTAAATGACTGTATATATACACTATGTACACAAGCCTTAGGCACAAAACGGACAAGTCAGTTAGGAGTTAGTTAGTTAGCACTAACAGACTTCTAACTGAATCACTAGTGGAAAAAAGACATTTAGCGTCGGTAAAATTGGACATTTAGCATCGGTTATCACCCGACGCTAAATCGACCGACGCTAAATGTCATACATTTAGCATCGGTTATTTAACCGACGCTAAATGTAACTTTTAGCATCGGGTTCTCAGATAACCGATGCTAAATGTCACATTAAAAACTATTTCAGACGTCTAAAAATGACATTTAGCGTCGGTTGTTTGAAACAACCGATGCTAAATGACCCCTTTGAGATGCTTAATGTCACAAAGGGGACTTTTAGCATCGGTTGTTTCAAATAACCGATGCTAAATGTCTCACAGGTGGACTTTTAGCATCGGTTGTTTCAAACAACCGATGCTAAAAGTCCCATTTGAGATGGTAAATGTCTCAAAGGGGACTTTTAGCATCGGTTGTTTGAAACAACCGATGCTAAATGTCTCACAGGTGGACTTTTAGCATCGGTTGTTTGAAACAACCGATGCTAAATGTCTCCAAAATTGACATTTAGCATCGGTTGTTTGAAACAACCGACGCTAAAAGTCTCTTAACGTCATTTAAAAATGACATTTAGCATCGGTTATTTCAAACAACCGATGCTAAATGTCATTTTACACATTTTAGTTTCCCTCGTTTTTTATCATACCGTTTACTATTCACGTTAACACAAAACCTGCAGATTGCATCACAGACATACACAAAACCAGCTTCACATTTCTAATACCTCAGTACAGTTCTAATAGCTGCAGATTGCATCACAGACATACCTCAGTACAGTTCTAATACCAAATTGTTCACATTACACAAAACCAGCTTCACAAAACCAGCTTCACATACAGTTCTAATACAATATGCAGTCACAATTCTAATACATAATACAAAAGCAGCTTCTCATTTCATCCAGTACAATTCTAATACCTCAGTGTTCACATTAACAGAAAACCAGACCATATAAAAAATTTGTTCACATTTCATCTAAACTATCAATTCACAAAGAGTTTCAATATAAACAGAGAATAGATTGAACAAGTTTAAAGAATGCTAAACAATGTATCCTTTTGCTCCGTACGAATCTTATTATAGAATTCTGCCCAAAGTTTACGGACCTTAAGAAGCTCCTCTTCAGTGTATGCCTTTGAGTCATCAAATACCTACAAGTTTAAAAATTACTCAAACAAATTATATTCAATCATTCTATAATTCTAAATAAATGTGTAAAGTATAATTTTAACCAAAAATTTATACCTGCTCCCAATTATCAACAACACCAGCATTCACAATGGTCAGCATAAACTTCATCACATAATAGCCACAATGAAAACCATTCCTTTGTGTTGGCATCTACACAAATGAAAACAAAGTTAGCCATATATATATATATATATATATATATATATATATATATATATATATATATATATATGAAGTCACTCCAAATTAAATCAACTCAATATTTTAAATTACTTACTGTAGGGTACAACCACGTGGGGGCAGATGTAGAATAACCTTTGACAGCTCTAATAACATAATATAAAAGTATTTATAAAATTTCAACTCAACTTAACTTCAAATACTACAATCTAAACGAAGATAAAAAATACAAACTTACTTGCTAAACATTTCTTTGATTGTTTTGTTTGGTTTGCGGCATAAGGAACACATCCAGACTACAGTATTTTGAGATGGGATTAAGACAACTAGTTGCCAATGTCCGCTGCAACATTGATAAACTTAAAATTAAGCAATACACAAGAAAATCAGAATCAGAAGACTAACATGCATTTCACCATTCACCAACAAAACAACTTGTAATCAAAACAAGGAACTATGTTGCTGTTACCTATGGCAAAATGGAGCAATATATACTCCCTTATTGGTGGTCATCAATTTGTCTTGAAGGTTTTGAAGGACAACATTCATGGATATATCCTTCAGGTTAAGCTTGTAAGGACACACAAATCCATATAAGTCATCAATACCTCTTTCAACACATTGACGATGCAAATATCTAGTGGCAAGTAAGAAAAACTATCAGATCGATTAATATATGTAAAATGTGAGAAATTTATATAATGGAATAGACTTTACTACTTACGTGCACCATATGGCCAAATGGCTCAATTCAAGCCACTCTTCACCAGAAATCATGTCCGTGATCTCTTTGAAGGAGACAAAGCAGTGATGATCTTCATGCTGCAACCATATCCTAGCATGTCTCTTATCAGCATACCCAGTCATAAGCATCTCTTTCATCCAATCGATATTGACCCCCCTCCACATGAGATGGTGAGTAGCTAGCCTTAGATCCAACAGTTGTCATGGGAGAGGGAACCTGAACACCCGCATTTTGAATTCCTCCACATGAGATGGTGTGCTGAATAATTAAAGCATACAAATAAATTAAGTTAGTATTTATGAATTGATTCAAATAATAAAACAAATCTAGTAATATAAACATATACCTCTGCCAAAGCTTTGCGAACTCGGTCTTGCACCATCACTTCCACACCCTCCATAATTTCTTTCATCAACTCCGCTTTGTCAACTTGTGAGCTACTCGAGGCAGAACGTGCCACACCTCCAAAGTATCTCTTTATCCCGACACCTTTTCCAGCTCCCCGAACACAACCAGGATGCTCAGGTGTTCCAATGGCAACAGTCAAAATATCATTCTTTCCTTGAGGAACGAAAGATCATTGGCTACTCATAATCGCAAGTTCATCCTGCAACAAAAGCATATGTTGACATGTTACAATTTAACAAATTAAACAAAACATACTAAGTTCCACAGCTTTCTTCAACTTAGATCCACACACAATGTCTTAGAAACACCACACAATATTTTACTTACAATCTTAGATCCAACTGATGCTGACGACTCGGATACATAAGATCCAGACTTGCTTTTGCGGCCAGCCTTCCACAGCTCATGACGCTCTGGAGATGTAGGCTCCACCTCCAAATCAGGATCACCAGACTCCTCCTGGATTTTTTTGATTTGTTCTTCTTTCAAAACCTTCTTCAACTTTTTATAACCACCTGGCCCCATTGTGTGGTTATATTTATTATTTTTTAGAATATTTTTGGCAGCTTCTCTCTTAGCCTGTTACAAAGAACAAACACCACCATATTTACAACATATCGTTAATGTTTAAGAAACCAAAATAGTTATAGTTAAAACAATACCACAAACTCCTCAGTAATGCGACTGTTATAAAATGCGGCCCATGTCGCGAGAGATATGTTGCTGTACTTGTGACATGGATTTTTTTGACCATCTGTATCCCCACTACCAAAGACATATGTTCGGGTGAGAGTTGTCTTGAACTGTCTCCAACAAAGATTGATATGAGACATCCAAGTCTTCTTGAATTCATTACTCTCGGAAACATCAAATGTTAGCAGTACATCATCCCAAGCAATCTTTTTTGTCTCGTCATCAACATCACTCCACTTCATTGGCAATATGCTTATCTTTGTTCGTGCAACCACCCCTAAATAGGTCTTGAATTTGTTAGCATACGGACCAATAAGATCGCCTTTACTATCAATATCCACTCTGTATTTTTGACCATCTGGGCACCTAGAAGTGAACTTTTTTAATGATGTTGGACGTCTGGTATTCTTTTTTGGAGGATCACTGAAATCATCCATGATAGCTGTTTAAACAAAGGAAACAAAATATATCAGTCATATACTAAAACCAATATGAGCTTGATACCAATAAGAGAAGTAAACAACACATATCAATCTATGCTATGATTAAGAATTGGTATAACAGAATTGGTTGCTGAAAAGAGCATGAGAGAGGGAAAACGTAACAGAAAATACTTCCCTTTCTATAAAGTATCAAATTTGGGAATGATTGGGCATTGAATAAGTATGATGGCTATTCTCTTCACTTGGTTGCTACTGCAGATTCTTCTTCTCCTAGTATTTTCATTTCAATATTGTAATTGTTTGCTTTCTACAAATTGGCTTCCGCCATCATTGTATTCACTTAGTACTTAGTGACAAATCAAGTTGAATACAGAATTTATCCCCAATTTTAGTATATAGTTTGATTGAATTCGTTACAACATACAATATCTCTTTCTCCCCCCTTTAATCAAATAAAAAAAGAATAATACCAACAGAAAATAAGTAGATTAGATACAACTTGATACCAAACAAAATCTATCACATGCTCAAAAGGAAATAATAGAAACAAACCATCATTGTTACTAAGTTCAAAATTACAATTTCATGGGTTTAAAAAAAAAAACAAATCTAAACTCCTTCGTATAAAATTCCTTCATTATGATCATTGCGAGTGGCATGTTCATCGTCAACTTCATTGTCATCAACTGAAGTCGGCACTTGTGTTAACAAACAAGGTGTTTCGGAAATTGCAAGACTTGAATCTTCATTTTCATCACTGCCTATTTTTTCTTGTAGGACAACTGACCACTTTTTGTTAGAAGGATCTTTGACATAGAAAACTTGTTTTGCTTGGTCAGCCATGATGAAGGGTTCATCATTATAACTTACCTTGTCAAGGTCCACTAGTGTAAATCCCATTTCGTCAGTACGTACACCACTATTGTTGTTAACCCACTTACATTTAAAAAGAGGCACTTTAAATTTACAGTAATCAAGCACCCAAATCTCTTCAATGACACCAAAGTAAGCAATGGATGCGAGTACAGGATTTGTATTGTAACACCCTAAATATTTAATTTATTTATTTAATTAAGTGTTTAGGAATTTAATTTAATTAATTGAATATAATTTAATTATTAGAGATTATATTAAAATGGTTTAGGTGGTATTAGGAGATGAAGGCGCCAATTAGCTAGACTTGGGCTTAAGTGAAAAGCCCAAGCCCATGATCCAAGTGATATGCGAATGTGGCTAAGTCAATTGGGGGCTAGGGTTTTGTGAGGCATTTGCGAAATTGAGAAGAGAGAGAGGAGAAGAGAAGGGGCGCCGTAGAGAGAAAGGAAGAGAAGAGAAGGCCGCGAGCAAGGAGGAGGAAAGGGCGTGATCTTGTTGCCGTAATTCCGTTCGTGACCGTCTCTAGGGCTTCTAATCTTCAAATTCGAGGTAAGGGGAGTTCTATCAATTTTTATAATAATTCCTATGATAGGTTTTAAGTAGAGATGGCCTAGATTTAATCCATGAGCATGAGTATGTACGATTTCATGTTGTTGTTTTCGATTGGCTTGTTGTTTGGCAAATTGTTGCTCAAAGATCCGTTGTTGGTGTTATGGGCGCCTAGGGCGCCATGTGTGTGCTTGTGATGTTGCTGGATTTTTGATGTTTGGGGGATAATTTGATGATCCTATATGTGTTAATGAATTGTGGTAAATAGGTGTTGTGATGGGTCATGTAAAAATTTGAAGAAAAAAAAAATATATGTTGTAATTGTGCCGAAATTCGTGTGCTGGAAGTGTGCAGGCGCTGGGCGCCCATGGGCGCTGCGCGCCAGTGTTGCGTGTTGCTGTGTGTGTGTGTGTGGCGCTGGGCGCCCGTGTGCGCGTGTTCCGTGTTGCGCTAAGGCGCTGGGCGCCCGTGTGCGCGTGTTCCGTGTTGCGCTAAGGCGCTGGGCGCTAGGCGCCCGTGTGTGCGTGTTGCGTGTTGCGCTAAGGCGCTGGGCGCTGGGCGCCCGTGTGCGTGTGTGTTGCGTGTTGCTGGGTGCTGGGCGCCAGGTGCCAGGCGCTGGGCGCCCAGGGCGCCATTTTTCAGAACGTTCCCAAACTTTTATAAAACTGTTTTCGCTATATCTTTTGACTCGGGTGTCCGTTTTGAACGTTTCAAAAAATGTTGGGAAGCTTTTTCAGTTGTCTATCTATGTGTCCCATTTTTAAAAATAAAAACTTATAATTTCTGAAGGTTGCTGGGCGCCCAAGTGGTTGTCCCCTGTGGTCGTTGCTGTGACATTGAAAAATCGTTTTGGTGTCCTTAAAAATTCTCTTTTGCGTATGACCAGTGGTTTTAACGTTTTAGTGTCAAAAGTGATGATTTTGACGATGATGCCTTAGTGGCTAGTTAAATGACCTTTTTGCCCTTAGTGGCCAATATTGTTGATAATGATGTGTAAATGACGATGATGCCCTTAGTGGCTAGTTAAATGACCTTTTTGCCCTTAGCGGCCAATATTGTTGATAATGATGTGTAAATGACGATGATGCCCTTGGTGGCTAGTAAATGACGTTTTTGCCCTCAGTGGCTATTGTTTGAATTGATGATGTTTATGAATAAGTGACGATGAAACCCAGTGACGTTTGAGGCCCGAAAGGCTAAGTGATGTTGTTGTGAGTAATTGTGAATTGACAGGTGTTGTGCCTCTTGTGGGCAAATTGGTAAGTGACGGGTCACATAGTTGACCGTGATTGTGTGATTTGTGCGTGGTGCATGTTATAGTGTCTCATGCATCCCATATGCATAAACCCAGTGACGTTTTGAGGCCCAAAAGGCTAAGTGACGATGAGGCCATAATGGCTAAGCGACATTTGTGAAAAGGTACCTCATGCATATGCCCGCGAGTGGGTTGCATTTCATATGCCTACACGACATAGTGATGAGTTAATGTAGTGATGTAATTGATGATTGTGATGTGATTATTTTAGAGCTGTGACTTGACTTATTATTTATCATATGATTTATTATATGGATTGAATTGGACTCACCCTTCTGTTTGAATGTTACCCCTATGTGGTAACGTGCAGGTGATCGCGAGTGAAGGACTAGGTACCTTCACTAATTCGAGTCGAGTCGTCACCCTCTGATACGTAGCACTCAGGGGGGGACGAACTTAATGTTATGAATGATTTCGGTTGTTATGTTTTGTTGACAATTCTGTTTTATTTTGTTATTCCGCTGCGTAGTTGGTTTAATTGACGTTGAGTTTTATTTGCGATGATAACTGTGGTTTGAGGCTCTCCTTTTAGTGACGTGCTACGTGATGCATGATTATTGTGTTTCAGCTGTTTTATTGAGAAGCGTTGTTTATTGAAGTATGTGTAACATCCTCTGCGATGAAAAGAAATTTTTTTAAAACTCTGATAATTTTTCCAATTAAATTAACGGGTAGAAAAGTGGTGTTACATGTATCATTTGAACTAGAGAAGTGCATCGAGGAAGCCATGACCATAACTCCACTGTTTTGCATGGTGCTTTTGTCATCTTTAGACTTTGTGTAAAAGGAAAACTTATTTATGTCGTACCCGCTCCAACATACGACATTAAAGTGAGGGTCATGTGCTAACCATCTCAAAGTCTCAGAGGCACTCACATCTTTCTTAATCTCTGATTTAAACCAATCTATGAATGTGTTGTTATGCTCGTTCAATAACAATATTTCTTTCATTCGAGGGTTTTTGGCCTTTACTATCTCTTTATGGAGAGACAAGTAAGGTAATACCTCATCTGTATTGTTCAAAACATACAAATGTGCTTGAAGCACTTCAGCTCGGCCCATGCATTTAGTGGTTATACCATGTGTACCTTTACCTTGACCTCTCCCTGCATAACGAGACTTTGGTAGTCCCACAGATTTTGCTTCTGACAAGTAATCAGAACAAAAATCAATCGCTTCTTCTGTGACGTACCTTTCGACAATGGATGCTTCAGAACGATATTGTTTCTTCACATACCCTTTCAAGATCTTCATGTATCGCTCGATTGGGTACATCCACCTTAAATAAAAAGGGCCGCATAATCTAATCTCCCTAACCAAATGAACAATTAAATGAACCATGATATCAAAGAACGAGGGAGGAAAAAACATCTCCAATTGACACAAGATAATAGCAGCCTCATTTTCCAACGCGTCCAATTTTTGAGGATCGATGACTTTAGCACATATACTATTGAAGAATAAGCACAATCTAGTTATGGTATATCGGACATCTTTCGGTAAGATGCCACGAATTGCCATAGGTAGCAGTTGTTGCATCAAGACATGACAGTCATGAGACTTCAAGCCAACTAATTTGAGATCTTTCATTGAAACAAGTCGCTTTACATTTGACGAGTAACCATGTGGGACTTTGATTCCCCGTAGACACTCGCAAAAGCTCATTTTCTCTTTTCTTGATAAGGTATAACATGCTGGAGGTAAATATGTGCCTTTACCTCGTTCCACTGGATGTAATTGTTCTCTTATGCCCATCTCACGCAAATCTAGACGAGAATTTATGCCATCCTTTGTCCCTTGAACGTTGAGAAGCGTCTCGATGACACTATCACAAACGTTTTTCTCGACGTGCATAACATCAAGACAATGCCTTACATCAAGATTGGACCAATACGGAAGATCAAAGAACACCGACCTCTTCTTCCACTTGCTTTTTTCCTTTGGCTGCTTCTGCTTTTTGCCGAATACAACTTTGATGTCTTTAACCACTTGATAGACTTCTTCTCCGGTCAAGGCATTCGGAGCAATGTCATTTTCCGAGCACCCATTAAAAGCTTTTTTCAACTTACGATATCTGTGATTAGGTTTGAGAAATTTCCGATGCCCAAGGTAGACAGTCTTCCTTCCATATTTGAGTTGATGGTGACACGTGTCTTCTGCACAAATAGGACAACCTTTATGCCCTTTGACACTATACCCAGACAAGTTTCCGTATGCAGGAAAGTCATTGATCGTGCAAAATAACATGGCTCGCAGCTTGAAAGTTTCATTAGAATACCCGTCAAACACATCCACGCCTTCATCCCACATTTTTCTCAAGTCTTCAATCAATGGACTAAGGTAAACATCTATGTCATTACCAGGTTGTCTCGGGCTAGAAATCATCATGGATAGCATCACATATTTGCGCTTCAAGCACAACCATGGAGATAGGTTGTAAATTAAAAGAAGAACAGGCCACGAGCTATGATTCGTACTTAAGTTACCATATGGATTCATCCCATCTGAAGCAAGTGCGAGCCTAAGATTTCTTGACTCAGTGCCAAAATCCGAATACAAATTATCAATTTTCTTCCATTGCAAAGAATCAGCCGGATGGCGAAGCTGCCCATCACATTTCCTCTCATCTTCATGCCATCTAATGCTCTTCGCGTCATTTGCATTAGCAAACAAGCGTTTGAACCTGGGTATTATTGGAAGATACCATAAAACCTTCGCAGGGGAACCCTTTGTGTTGTTGTCGTCACAATTAGATTCACCCGACCTCACTTTGTAGCACGACCAACCACACGTAGGACAGTTATGCAACTTCTCAAAGTCTTTCCGATATAATATGCAGTCATTGGGACATGCATGTATTTTCTGATACTCCACACCCATCGGACACAATATCTTCTTTGCATCATACGTTCGTTTTGGCAATGTGTTACCTATGGGAAGCATGTCTTCCAACAACTCAAGCAATTCGGTGAATCCTTTATCAGTCCACCCATTTATCGCCTTCAGATTGATCAATTTTAACGACGCAGACAACCGGGTGTATTTTGTGCAACCCAAATACAAAGGTTGATCTTTGTCTTTGCATAAATTATCATATTCATGCGCCCGCTTAAAAGATTCAGGACCAATGTCACGTATCATGTCCTCCATTCGATCATCCATATCTTCATCGACTTTCTCACTTTTCGACACACTTGGGTTGCCGGTTGATTCACCATGCCATATCCATGTGGTATAACTGGGTAAGATCCCATAAACAAAGAGATGATCTCGTATTACACTTGGTGGTTGTGGGGTTCGATTCACACAATTACAACAAGGACATGAATAAGTTACATCAACTTCGGGAACATCAGTTTTGCGAAGATTTGCTTGAGCAAAGTTTATAAACTCTTCGACTCCTTTCGCATACTCATCACTCAGACGATTACTTTGTATCCAACTACGATCCATGGCTACGCTCAAAATAATCAACCAAGTATTAATTGTTAAAACAAAATCAAACTATCACATCAAACCAAGATAGTAAAAATAAATTCATAAATCAATAAAGAAAAGTAAATTTATGTATCAAAGTAAAACAATAAAGAGAAGTAAATTTATAGAACTCATCATTCATTGATGATTAATCAAAATCACAAATTATAGTCAATAAAATCCCATCTCACATAACTTGAATGTTCCCCAGGAATCCTTTTAATGAAGGGGAATGAAATGAACAAAAGTAGTTTACAAAGAAATCAATTTGTTAACTCTTACACATGTGTGTGTATCTAAGAATCAATGTATTATATTTATGTAATTATAAAAAAAGTTACCATTTTGGGGAAATCATAAAATCACATTAGTTAGAAATAAAGAATATTGTTGAAAGAGTTTAGATGAAGACTTACTGTAATGTCGAGACTAGGACTCCAAATCTGTTATTATGTATCAAAGAAATCAACTTTAAAGCAAGGAGACCAATATGTGCACCTGAAATAGTATTCATTCATCTTAGTAAAAAACTCTAACAGTCATAGACCAATAGGGCACACAGCAACCAACAGAGAGAGAGAGAGAGAGAGAGAGAGAGAGAGAGAGAAAACCATTCAGAACTACAAGTATCCACATTAGCAGACATACCAACTTACAAGTATATAAAGAATTAGTTTGACTTACTGCTTCAATCTAATGCAAGAGTGCAAGTTTTCTCGAGCTTTACGATCTTGAACTGATAAAGCAAGATTCTGTTTAGAGAGAAAGAAAGGATTTAGCCAGATGATCAATTACTATATGGTTTCCAAATACAGATATCAAGAAACAATGACCATTACAAATACAGAACATAGAATGCAACATGACTACATAGTTTCCACACCCTAAGACAAACAAGTGACAAGCCAATATATTTAACAAAACCAATTATCATCAAAGTGTACGTGTTGGAGAAGCCAAAACTAATGAACCTTCTCAAGTTCCCAAAACTAATGAACCTTCTCAAGTTGCTTCCAAGGCAGAGAAGGAACCTTCTCAAAGTGTGTTGGAGAAGCCAAAGGAACCTTTTGTTGTTGAGGATACTGAAATGCAACCTTCTGAAAATGTTCCTGTAGTTGAAAAGAATCCATATGATAAACTAAAAATTTCACCAATCCTAAACCCTCATTTCACCAGGAGGATCATGCATCTTGAGCTTATGTTAATGCTAATAATTTATCTTAATAAATAGTAGCACCCAACTTATTCCTCTTTTTTCTTCCCAACCAAAAACATAGTTATATAGCAAAAGAACTTGTGCAACAACAAGACAAACTAACAGTACAAACAATTTAACAGTACAAACAAAAGAAAATGAATAAGTAATATATATACCGAGAAGCAGATGCAAGAGTGAGAAGCGGGTTTGACAATGAACTTCCCGGGTTGACCCGTCCGAGCAACGACGATTTCCGTTTCGCGCTATTCGTATATCACTCTACTCAGCCTTCCACTTCCTATAACACAAACAATTTAACAGTACAAATTAGTAGTGGACCTCTTAATATAAATGTACAAAATAAAACAATCTTCAATCTTCAATAAATCAGAATCGAAATCAGATACTCAGTGGAACATAGCTTCTCCAATGAGATACTCACTGTCATTCAACAAAACTCACTCTCACAATCTTCAATCACAATAAACAAACACCAAAAGATAAGCATCATTAATAAATCAGAATCGAAATCAGAAGCTTACGAAATGAAACCGGTAAAAATAAAGGGAGGTGCAACAACAACATCTGATTTTTGCTATTAAACAAGAAAAACGAATCACGAAAAGTAACTGGAAAAATCATAATCATGAAAACTTAGGGTTTCGAGAGAAAACAAAAACGAAAACGAATCATGGTGTGATTTTTGCTATTAAACAAGAAAAACGAAATCAAAACACTGATTTTCAGAGATGCTTACCTAAGATTTGTTTGGGTTTCGAAGATGAAAACTTAGGGTTTCGAGCGAGCAAGGCGACAGCGAGTAAGGAGATGGCGACGACGAGCAAGACGATGGCGACGAAGAGCTACGACGACGGCTATGACGAGAATGCGACGACGGCGACGACGAGCAAAGAACGGTGGCAGGGACTGTGTTGATTTTCAGCATTCTTCTTCTTTCTTTCTCTTCAGCAACGACAGCCACGACGACCAAAGAACGGTGACGGGGACTGTGGCGAGGGAGAAGGCCACAATGCGAAGAAGATTCTGAGGGTGAGAGGGTTGAGAACGGGAGAGAGTTCAGTGAGATTCAGAGACTGAGAATGAAAGAGTAACGCGAAAGAGTCCTTTCGATGATAGAAAGGAAATAATAAAATTCGACTTTTACCATCGGTTGTTTGCAACAACCGACGCTAAACGTCTTAGACAAACACTTTTACCAGCGGTTGTTACAACACCCGACGCTAAATGTCTAACGCACATACATTTAGCATCGGTTGTTTAAACAACCGACGCTAAAAGTAGGCGCGAAAAATGAAATCTTCCATTTAATTGCAAAATTGCCACCGGTCACACATTTAGCATCGGTTGTTCAAACAACCGATGCTGAATGATGCTTAATAATGTCATTTTTCCACTAGTGAATAAACCGTAATAGAAACACTCTCCCACACACTTAACCACTTGTGATAACAGTTTGTGGTAGTTAAGTAGTTAGGGCAGTTATTCACTTAGGTTTATTTGAAGTGTTAGTTTAGGTTTTATGAATTACCAAAAACCAACACTACCAACAGCAGTCGACCAAAATACTGCTAGGTACATAACACTATGTTTGAAGAAAGAATTGGATCGAAAGAGAAGATGAGAGAATGATCAAAACTGCAGGGATTTGTGAATTTTAATTTCCGACCGTTGATCTCTCATTAAATAGAATAGAAGGACAAGATTGCCCCACTTTATTTTCTCCAGTCTATATGGCACGGGAGAGGTTCCTCTCTCTGCATTCATGCCTCAGATGACTCTCTATTAGTTTGTCTCGAATGTCGGATAGGTGCTCCATGAAGTGTATTTATGAGGGGTGATTGGTGTGCTTGTGTATATATTATCAACCTGATAGATGGTGGGAAAAATTATCTACCCCACGATGGGCGCAAATTATCTAGGAGTTTGACTTGGTGTACAAGTTGTCTCGAAGGTGAATTCTGCACTTACTTGGCAGGTGGGTGCCTCTAGTATTTATATTTGTCTTGATGTCTTGGCTCTCTGGTTGATATCAGATTTAGTGGGTTTCTACCAGCCTTTGTATGTTGACTATGTTTACCAAACCCAAGTTTAGTAACTAAACTAAACTTGGTGCCAGTGTTATAAACATATCTTGTAACTCAATTACGACTCAAAGATATATTTGTAGATGGTGTGTGGAGATATGTTTATAACACTGGCACCAAGTTTAGTTACTGGGGTTGCTGATGCTTGGAACTGGTCCTTGAATATTTCAGGTGTTTACTCAACAAAATCAGCATATCATTTGCTTCTTTCAGGTTCGCACCAGTCTCAGGTTTCAACGAACTGAGCTTGGCTTTGGAAGATGAAGATTCCAGCCAACATTCAGTTCTTCCTATGGCAATTCTGTCATGATTCGTTACCAACAAAGGAGACTCTTTTTGAACGTAATGTGTTGTGCTCAATGCCCTTTACATGATAAAACTCTTCTTCATTGTTTCTTTAATTGTGAATTTGCGCTAGCCGTATGGAGCCTCATTCTCAGCAATAGTCTTGATGTGCAAATTAATGAGTTAAATGCTTTTACTTTGGCTGAATGAGAGTGTACAGCAACATGGAATTCTTTGTGCTAGAGTGCTTTGGAAATATGGTGTGCTAGGAATTTGCTTATTTTTTAATGTAAAGAGACTAAACCTTATTGTCAGTACCTTGCCTTGGCTGGGGTTGGTCCGAGACTGTAGTTGGTAGGGCTTCTGCTCGAGGCCGGGTCTTGAAGGTCGACCCCGGGTGTTGTACCTGCAAAGTCACTCCGATGCTCAAGTCAGTATGTGAGTATCTCAGAGTGAAGCAGGGAAAATAAATGTGTACTTTTTTTTTCAGTGTGGGCCCGTATTTATAACCATCAGGTGCGTCCTGGTTCGTTGGATTGTCCGGGCGCATCCCTGTCGTTGATCCCCAGATAGCTTGGATTGGAGGCAGGGTCTTGCCTTTGATGTTGGACTGGCTTGGAGCTGAACTCAGGTAAGTGGGCTGATCCAGGGTCCAATGTCGGAGTTCGGCCTCTTGGCCCAGTCTAGAACACTTAAGATGTTATTGCTCAATCCCATGGGCTTCTGGCAAATGTTGTTCAAGCTTACAGTACCAGTGTCCCTAAGCAAAGAAGAAGTTTTGGTGTGGAGGTCTCTTGAAAATGTCCTTCTACAAGTTGGGTTGCCCTCAACGTTGATCGAAGCGCCATGCATAATCCAAATCTAGCTAGTTTTGGTGGGCTGATCTGAGATGAAAATGGAAATTTTATCAAAGGTTTTTATGGCTCTTTGGGAAGCTCTACAATCATGCATGCAGAGATTATGGCAGTGCTGCATGGACTATCCTTTGTTGGGAGCTGGGGTTCAAAAGGATCATTTGTTATTCTGACTCTTTGAACACCTTGAAACTCTTTGAGAGTGTGTTGATGTTGTTCATCATAAGCATGGGAACAAGATTGCGTTTATCTGGAATCTTTTGTCTCGTTCTTGGGAGATGTAGATTCATCATGTGTTTCATGAAGCTAATTTGTGCAGATTTTTTGGCTAAGCTTGGTATAACGGAGACGTCTTCTTTTGTCCATCTGCAATGTTCCAAAGCTGATGCTCAGGGGCTAGGTTTTGTTAGGCCTTAGCTTCTTTTTTCCTTTCTGTCTTGAAACAAAAAAAAATTACATCTATAATCAAGGTGTTTTTAATAAATTTTCGCTGTTCTCTTTTTTTTTTATATGATAAATTTGTGTTGTTCTCTCTCTCTCTTCTTTGGTAGAAAAGAAACAGAGAAGAGAGAGTGACTTTCTTTCCTAAACCAAACAATAGAAAGTCACTCTCTTATCTCTTTTTCTCTCCTCTTCCCCTCTCTTCACTCTATCTCTCTTCTAGCAAACACATCTTTAACGTCGACGAAAGTTAGCTCACTTAGCTGGACAATCGCTTAATAACAGGACAAGTTGCCACCTTACCCACCACATCCTAACAAATGAAAGATAGAAACGGTGTTGGTTAGTTAGGCTAACCTTTCAAAATGACAAAATTCACCAATCTCCAATTTACACAATATCCACAAAATGGACGTAAAAAATTTATTTTCTAAATAATATTTTCTTTGTTCTATTCAATAGAGCCATCTGTATAACCATACATCATACACAATCAATGCATGATGGCTGCATAAAAAATTGCAAGCTTTCACCCAACTCAGAAGCTTGCATTATTAGCAGATTATATGCACTTAACTGCTTCCTAACTCATCCACATAAGTGAGCATTTTATTCCTCTTCTATAATTATGCAAAAGAAGAAGAAAAAAACATGAAATTAATAGAATGATCTGTCATTGCTTGAAGCAACTATATATTTTTTACAATTATATAAACTATCATATCTTGGACGCATCGGCGGTGACTCGGTTAAGGGCAATGGCAGTCTTGGAGCCAGAAGGGCGCCCCAAATGCTTGCTGATGAATTCCCCAGCTGACATGAGCTTTCCAAGATCAACGTTGGTTTTCACTCCAAGCCCATTTAGCATGTACACAACATCTTCAGTAGCTACATTTCCTGAAGCCCCTTTAGCATATGGACAGCCACCAAGACCAGCAACTGAAGAATCTAGTGCACTAATTCCCATCTGTTTATGTACAAATCAATAAAGCCTATTACTAACTGTGACAAACAAATGATAAGAGGGAATAACTAACAGCTACTTTTTTCTTTCAAAACCCCCTAGTGTTCCAGAAATTAGTTCTTGGGGACACTTTTTCCCCGGAAATTAATTTCGGAAAACATTCCAAAAACTAGTTTCTGGAACACAAAGGATGTTTATGTAGAAGAGGCAAGCTCAATAAATCTATGCATAAATAAACAAGCAAATGAAAAATTCAAGCTACAGTTGGTTGGCTTACTTGGAGAGAAACAAGAATATTTGGAAGGGACTGCCCATATGTGTCATGGAAGTGGACAGCAAGCTTCTCTATTGGTACAACAGCCATTACAGCCAAAAGCATAGGAACTACAGTTCCTGATCATAACAGAAATAGTAAACTGTTAGAAAGAATATGTATATTCGGGATAAAGAGGAAAAAGCACAAACTTTGGCATTCATCCTCAAATTCTCCAGTCTCAATTAAATATTTGACATTCATTTCCTATTTTCACTTGTAATTACAAGAATACTACATTGTTTTCCTGTTATTTCCTTTGTATAATTATTTGTATAGAGAAATGGTGAAAATAACATTTTTGTTGTCAACTCTTTGAATACAGGGAAGTGATAAAATCAGTTGACATTTTTGTAATTATTAATGAAGACAGGAACAAATTCAATTATTTTGTCAGACCAAATACGCCTTTAATTTAAAATTTTAACCAAAGAAAAGGCATCTAACTTATTACCTGGTGTACCAACACCAATTGTGTCACCAAGTGAGATTTCAAAGCAACCCATATCATATAGTTCTTTAGCCACATAAGCAACTTTTGACGGAGAGATTTGTCCTTCCACTGGGCATCCAACAACGCAAGAAACATACCTATCAAATTTAAATACAGAAAACTGATTGGAATATGCAGAACAGAAACAGAATTTTTATCCATAAAATTTCAATATCAACACAAAAGAGACTTTCTCGTGTCTAACTGTTAGACCTTGACCGTAGAGAAGATATTTGATGGGTAAAAGTAAAGAAGATATGATTACTTTATATCACTACTACTAAAAGTAAAGAAGATATCGTGAGGCAGTAAATGCAAATCCTTTAGAAAACATCAAAGGAAAAACAAAATGTTTGGAAACTTTCAGTCAAGCATCCATACCCACTTACAAATATATGGAAATGGAGATGTTTGATGGGTACTTAGAATAATGAAGCAGAAAAAAAAAGGCATACCCTCGAACTGGAATTGAGAGCTCTTTAGCAGCACGAGTAACAGCTCGATAGCGGGTAAGGCTGTCTTCAATACTACAATTAATGTTTGATTTTGAGAACGATTCAGATGCCGATGCAAAAACAGCTACTTCTCTAGCTCCAGCTGCAATAGCAGCTTCAAAACCCTATAAATGTAATATACATCAGACATCTGAATATAAATCTGACCATTTAAAGCTGTTTCTGTTCAAAAAAATTCACCTTCAAATTTGGAGTCAGAACTGGCAATCTGATGCCTCCGAGGTTATGAACTGCTTGCATCACATCCTTGGCATCAGCCAACTGAAATGTAAAGATATAGAACAACATTCAAGCAGGTAAATCTAAAATATCACTGGAAATCCAGTTGTCATATCTTTTTAAATGGACAAATCATATAGACCGAAACTGTGCACCAAATACGTGAGGTCTGTTTAGTTTGAGTGATTTTGGGGGAAATGAATCTGGAGGGAAGGATAATGTTGAATATTTAATATTCTTGTGTCAAGCACAAATAGAAAATGAGGGGAATTATTTTGGAAGAAAACATATTAGTTCAGCTATAGAACAGAAAATGACTTTTGACCTTTTTCTTTTAAATATACATGTGATTAAGAACTCCTATCATGTGGATGCACGTAAAAGAAAGTGTACCACAACAATCATCCAAGTATTAATATATAATTAAATAAATATGGAAAAATTATTATACCTGTGGGACCCATTTAGGAGATACAAAACTAGTAGCTTCAATGACAGACAACCCGGAAGATGCAAGTCTATGAATCAATTCAATCTTCACATCTGTTGGTACTATGTTCTTCTCATTCTGTAATCCATCCCTTGGACCAACTTCAACTATCTTAACAAACGCTGGCATACCTTTCGTAAACTGCATTGCTCAACTAAAATATTTAAGTATGCCTCATACCAGTCAATGATATATGATAAAATAACCCTACTACAGAAAGTTTAAACTTCGTAACGTAGACATAAGATGGAGATACAAAGAGACAACAAATAAAAAATAACTGATTTAGTAGCTATAAAGAAATTTCCTTGAACAGAAAGTAATGCAGCCATTGCTGACCTTATATGCCATATCATTTATGTCTTTATTGTTGCAATTTCGACTATAACTGTAATCAGAGGTATAAAATGAATTATCAATGGATCCAAATTTCCTTGAGTTTTTCCCTTTGATCAGAGTCTTTTGACTGAATGAGTCACCTCGGGACATGTCTCTTGTTTGTCTTTTCCAAGGGAATGTCTCTGCTGTGTACTCTTCATTGTCTTCACTGAACGAAAGATAAGCTTAACTTTATGCTATAAATATAGTGGGTAGTATCTAATAGGTTAAATAATAAATGACAGAAGTGAATGGAAAGCTTCGAAGGACAAAAAGAAATTGAATTACATATATATATGTATATATATGTGTGTGTGTGTGTGTGTGTGTGTGTATATATATGACCGTGTATGTGCATAAGTGTTGGCTTATACCAAATTGCAAAATTTGACTCACTTTGAATAGTTAGATGTACTACAACTTCGTCCTTCAATCCAGCAGTTTCCCATACCCAAATTATCAACTCGTGGACGGCAAGCACCAGATGAGAAGCTCTGAATTCTATCTATGGTACTCATGCTTGGCAACTTGTCAAGGCCAAGTGGCTCCTCCAAACTTGACATGGTGAACTGGATGGGTAAAACGGAACTGGCACAAGAAGTTCAGAATAAGAATTGTGAAACAGGGAATTTATTTAACATTCTTTCTACCAAGTTCACCATGTTGTAAGGAGTTACATATTTTCATCACCATATCAAGTACCTATTCTGTTCATTTTCATACAGTGAAATCTAATGACAAATGATACATCTCATGTTTAATATTTGACAATCAAGAAGATGCAATTGGTTAAAATTGCAACACAAATTTGTTGTCAATTAGATTTACAAACTACAGATGATGCAATATCACATAATAGATGATGAAATAACTAGTGATATAAAGTAAAATTCAATATATCAAAAAAGGAAACGCCAACATAATCAGGTGGACTTGTTTTAGACTTTTAGTAGGTAGAAAATGAGGAAAGGGGGGAAGATGGAAAATCACTTTCAACTCACTTTCATTCTGCCCACTTTCATACTATAGTGGGGCCAGAACTTTCCATGAGTTGAACTCCACATTAAGTGATAGGAACCAACTAGTATATTCAACGAAAAGGATGATTACAATGTATCCCTAGAGTATTCGAGAGACTCTAGAACTCTCCGTAGTGCCATAAGGCCCAATTCTTTACAAATGATTACATACCTTCCTCCCTAATCCCTCTTCTCTATTTATAGGCTATATGTCTTAATGGTATTCACTTACTAACCATTCAACCAATTAACTAACTAACTCAACCTAATTAACAAATTGTAACTAACTAGGCTTAGTCCTATCAATACTCCCCCCTGGACATTCACCTTGTCCTCAAGGTGACTAAGAAGGAGAAAAAATATACAATAAGAACAACAATTCTAAAACAAAATTCTGGTTGATATACTGCTTTAATTGCTCTTCCTCGTGTGGTATCAGAGCCAGGTTGACGAATATGATGACATTACTCCAATAAGCCAAGAGAAGTCGTGCGGGAACTCCGGCTCGTGAACCACTTAACATTGGTAAATGTAGGAGTTAGCTCCCCAAACTGGTTGCATCCTCTAGTGTCCATGGTATATAAACCAGAAAATGAAAGAATAATTTTCTCAACCATGTCAGCTGTAATATTAATACAACCCATTAGAATTATAGATTTGATCTTGGCATTCATAATGTTCCATAGCATGGTATCAGTGCAGCAATGACCTAAGGATGACAACTTGACCTGCATTGAAACTTCTTTGTAACACCTTACAGAGGCTCCCCAATACTTGCAGGTCATCAATGCAATTACAAGGGACTTTGAATCAGATCTCAAACACTGGAAGACTCTTGCCAAAATAGGAGGACCATTCAATAATCCCCAACTTCCCACCTTAGGACCATCAATACAAACTTTAGGAAAAGTAGCATCACAACATAGATCCTCACAACACGTGGTTTCATCTTTTTCCATAGTTCCCTTATCATTCAAATCACAATATGAGCTTTGATCAACCCCAATAGAATTGTCCCTAGCATATCCCAAAATCACAATGTCCTTATCAGTGGAGTTTCTAACATGCATTTTATCAAACATGAACTGTGCAGATTTCATTTCTAAAAGAACATTCTTCACAATTTTATTTATCGAACAGGAACTATGCAGCTTCTGTTGCATTTTAGCCATGATAACTACCTTGGTCAGATTTGCAGTAATAACATTTTGGTTTTCTATGATCACCCAATGCCACCCTCCTTCACCGCACTCAGACAGAAACCATTTTTCTCTTGCATTTTTCCTTCTCAGAGTTGCGTCAATTTCAGAAATATTAGTGCAACAGTAAAAGCTTATACTTACCCATGGTTGTTTCATCAAAAGCCACCCCATAATCAGCTTGGGAGGACCGGATGATGGCAGGAACGAGGATAACCGCTTCGGCGGCTCCACCAAAGGAGACGATGCGTGCACCAAGAGCGGCGATCTTGGAGCATTTCTTCCTTGCGTGTTCGGGTCGGGTTCTTGCAGATTCCGGGTCGAGCTCGCAATTGGCGCATCTGGACTTCTCATTTTTACCTTACCCAACGTAATTTGGGCCTGGCCCATTAGGATCGAAAAAGGGCCCAACTCGTAATTGAGCATGAGACCCAACTCGTATGGTGATCGCAACGGCGTCCTTGCGCCCTTCCTCTCGTCTTCGCGCTCCAGCACAAGCAGCAACTGTCGCGGCTGTGGCCACTCCCCGGTGGTCGTGGTGGCGTCCGGTGGTCTGGACGTGGACGGCGGTGCCCAAGACACTCTAACCTTCAATCTTTTCTTTTTGTCCGCTTCTTCGTTCCCTTCTCCGGCAACATTCTGGTCCGGTGGTTCCGGTGGCGGTGGTGGCTCCTTCCCCACTCTTTGCTTTCTTTCTCTCCGCATCGTTCTTGAAGTTGTGCGAAAAACTTCGCTCACACGAGCACCGGTCACGGGCGACGAACCAGGAGGTTCTGGTGGTGACGGTTCAGCCTTGGTTCGTTCTGTTATGACAAGCTGTTTCGGCTCCGATAGTACCAACGATGGCCCAAGACCCGTTGACACTCTCATGGACTCCGAACTAGCCATTTTGTCACTGTAACTCTGCATTCCTTTCCGGTGTGTAGTTTTTTTGGAAACGATTCTTGAATCTTTGGTTGCCCGACTTTTCCTCCACCTTGCCGTGAGGCCTCTCATCTTAAGCGCCAAACTAACATTCTGCTTGGACCATATTTGGACCTTGCAATATTCAGTTTCCACCTCTGATTTCTTGCTTCCTGTTGACGATGTAGTTGCGCCTTGTTTCTTGGAATTCTGAATTGATGACTCTTCTTTTTCAAGAACAGGTTCTTCAATTCTGTCCTCCACAAGATTGGACTGATCAAGAGTCTGTTTTGTGTCACCGAAATGCTCCATCTTGGGGACTCCACAGCTGCTGTTGGAGAGCACCACTGGCTGAATCGCAGCAATGAGTTGCTCCATGCGAGCGGCTATCTCATTGAGACGATCGAAGCGACGCTGATTGCGAACCTCAGATTCTTGTAGTAGCCGTTCCAATTTGTCGAATTGCGAATCCATTGTGGTTGAAACAATTTCTTGCACACAACGAATTTCCTTGCGGATCGGAACTCGCTTTGATACCAGTTGATAGGAACCAACTAGTATATTCAACGAAAAGGATGATTACAATGTATCCCTAGAGTATTCGAGAGACTCTAGAACTCTCCGTAGTGCCATAAGGCCCAATTCTTTACAAATGATTACATACCTTCCTCCCTAATCCCTCTTCTCTATTTATAGGCTATATGTCTTAATGGTATTCACTTACTAACCATTCAACCAATTAACTAACTAACTCAACCTAATTAACAAATTGTAACTAACTAGGCTTAGTCCTATCATTAAGCTTTCCCATATTGTTGTTGTAACAAGCAAACATGAAATGATTTTCATACCAAAATCTCCAGCTCCTTATTTTCTGCTTACTCAAAGAAGGATAGCCTAAGTCATAAGAGGTATTTACAAATGAAGCTCGAGGCTGTTCAAGACACATCTCCTTTCAACCATGACCATGGATTGTGTCGGTTTCAACAAATGCAATAGTGTCGTTGTCAAACATGTGAAATATAATATTTTGTAGTTTATAGTATAAAATTTATATATCTGTAAACCTGTCCATGACTGTTGTTTTACAAGTGAATAACAGGCACTAAAAGATACTTAAAATTAGGTTCTTCCATAAAAAAGGTATCCTATTCATAATTCAAACTTATTTCAATAAAATCAAAAGGAAAACCTTTTATGAGAAAGTATATGTATCAAGCATTTAAAAGTTAATAGCCACAAGTTACCGTACCCTCAAGACAAATGAAAAACATCCTTTAAATTAAGTAAAAAACTAATAACTGAAACTGTAACCTAGGACTTTCTTTAAAAGAATAACCTCAGCTAAGTGAGAGTTCTTAACATCTGTAACAAGAATTATCATGGGCAATGCAAAAGCTCAAAAACTAGACATAGGCATTATTTACTTGGACTCATAAACCTACATTAAACTGTTGGGTTTTAAAATTGCAAATCATACTCTTGTGAAATTGTAATTAATTCCTTTGGTTTAACATGCCAAACAAATACTTCAATTGCATTCCTCATCCAGCTAATTACAAGTTCACAATTACTCCCTCTGGTCCCTATTATAAGAAAATTTTATAGTTTTAGATTCATAGAATAACTGATATTATTCAATGATATATCTATGAACCGAAAACTGCAAAATTTTCTTATAATAGGAGGAACGGAGGGAGTAACTCCCAAGTGTGATATATAGGATATAGGAAAAAGTAACAAGTACCAACGACAGGATCAAAAACAGAGTTATAAAACATTGAACACTTGAACTTGAAACCAAATTCCCAAAGACTTAAAAACAAAAAATAAAAAACAAGTAAATTGTATGAATCAATGAACAAATAGTGGAGAACCAACAATTAAAACCTTTCGAGAAAAGTCAATTATTTTGAATCTTTGTATTCAACAATTTCCTTTCAAATTAAAACAAAATAGGGAATTGGAAGAAGCAGACAGACCTGAAACCAAGTAAAATCGAAGAAAGAATTGGAGGGAACGCAACGGATTAGGGTTTCAGAAACCCTAGAAATTGGCGGAATTCGAATTTCGTGATATATTTACAAAATTTCGTGATATGAGGATGAAGAAGGAGAATGTGGTGGGAAAAGGTTAGGTGATGAAGTTGTTTATTTAAGTAATTTGGTTTTGGTTAGTTGGTAGGTAAGCGAATGGTTCGCCAAGAAAGAGGTCAATATTTTAGTTCCATTTTTTATAAATTAATATCTTTGTTAAAATTGAACAAATTTAAAATTGAGTGGTTGCTTGATTTTGAGGCTGCGTTTTAATTGGAGATGGAACACAGACCAGAGAATGAGTGCGTGCGAGAGAAAGGGGTGGGAGGAGGGGGGCTTTTTTACCTATACTATAAACATTTTTTTTAATAAACCGGGTATTTTTTGCGCGCAACTGTAGAGACTAATCTCTTGAGCCGGTTGGACCACAATGGGCGGCAAAGCTCTCCCTCAAAAGATTTAGTTTTAGGATGCTCATAGGGTGAGAGATCAATTAAGTCTCTCACCGGTGGACTACTTAAATTGACGGTTAGATATAACATAAAATGTTATGAGTTCTTGAGATTGTATCAACCAACATGAAATTCTAATCAACCATAACATTTTATATTATACCTTATTTTTATTCATGATTTGTTTTTCCGCATTCTCTACCTATATATATAATTGTATATTGTGATGTGACATTTTTTCCTAATTTATTTTGTATCCTCAATTTATTTATTGTTAAACGAAGTATTCTTATGATGACGTTGATATTACCAAACAAATTAAATACTATGAGATATTCTTTAAAAACCGGTTATGCGGTTCAACTACTGACCATTCGGTCCAATCCTTGACCCAGTACTCTTACCGAATCGGTCACTGGCCCGACTTTTAAAACAGTGGTTTTAACTTAGCCGCTCGAGCACAAGTTTTGATAGTCTCCTTTATTACCACCTGTATTGGTTTTTGCTTCATTTTCTTTCTTTGAGATTTTGAGATCACTACCCTTAGCACCGATGTGGAAGAGTCTTCCTCATTACAATCCTCATCATTTTGAGGGTTCGAAAATCTAGACCAGATTCGCAAATCCTGTTGAGTAGATGCATGAGTTTCATTATCCTTTTTGCAATCTTTCTCATATTCATCTTAAGAAATCTTGATGGAGAGATAATTACCTTTTTGCAAGGTTTAGGGAGATCTTGAGTTTTGTTCGAGGTTCGAGGCAATCCAAGGTTCTACGGATCGAGTTACGATTCTGTCGAAGAAAGGCTATCAACTTCACTGAAGGTGGGGGAAGATACAGTTTAACATCGGGATAGTTAGCTTTAAATATTCATTTAAATATGTCTATAGTGATCTAAACTCTACTAGGGTACTTAAAGAGTCGGCGATACCTAAAGATCATTTGACTACTCTTTGGGGGTTAAGGTTAAATGAAGTTTAAGTTATTGAGAACCGGTTAACACTTATGAATGTTTATGTTATATATCATTGTTTTTCTATTTGATTGATTGATTGCTCGAGATTTAAGTATGCATCAGTATTTAAGTTGTATGCTTATATGATCAAGGTTAGATTTGTTAAAAGATGCATATAGAAGGATATTGTGAATTGATTAGTAACGTGATTTGAGGTATTAGTATGCTTAACTTAAGGATGTGACCTTACTAGGAAGAAGGATTCATATAGATTTCATTGTTTGCAAGGTCCACAGTTGTATGTATGGGCATACAAGGTCAACCCACAATGTTTTAAGAACACATTTTATTATACTACATTGAGGCCGGTAAATGTTAATTACTCAGATCAATTGTGCGTGGGACTTATAACGCCAACTCCTTCAAGGAATGTAGGATTATGGCCAAGAGTCTAGAATTCAGAAGCATGATAGGATAGGATAGGATAGGATAGGATAACACGAGGTCTTAGATAGTATTGTTGTCGAATATTAATACAGATACTGTCGAATTTTACAGAGACAGCAGTAGCCAAAATTGTAAGTGCAGCAGTAGTCAAATAATGCAAAGACTGCTGAAGTAGTCGAAGGTGCAAGGGCTGCAGTAGTCGAAATTCTGCTGTGGTCGAATTGCAGCAGCAGTCGAATTGCAGTTGTAGTAGAATTTGCAATGACAGTTGTGTTCAAATCTGCAGAGACAGCTGCATAGATGGAAGCAGTCGAACCTGCAGCGACGGAAGCAGTCAAACCTGCAAAGACAGCGGAGGCGTCTTTCAACTGCCCTGAAGAATTTATCCGCCTCTACAGCGCAAATTCCCCGAGGTACAACCGGCTCTTCTCAATCGCAGTAGCGAAAGAGGTATCCGAACTAGCAAGAGTAACATGATATGGAATCAAGATATGAACCCAGGAGAGTGATATTTACCAGGAGAGAAAGCCATTGTTTTTCTATTTTTCAAGTGCTACTGAAGCCCCTTTATATAGGCTTATAAATTAGCCTCTTGAAGCATAGAACAAGTAATCATTTAATAGCCAGTCAAAAACCGTCACAAAATAAATTGTAATAAGGCTGGTTTAATTTTGCAGTTATGAAATAATATGGTTTGAATGAAAAAATAGTTGTTGTACAAAAATTAAACTCAGTTTGCAGTTACGAAATAAACGAGATTTAATTTTCAGTTACGAAATGAATTATCCGTTACAAGGATATTCTGCAACCCTTTTCGACCAAAACTGGGAAGGACATCTGAACCCATTTCAACCAAAACTGGGAAGGATATTCTATGTCGAAATGTTTATCTGTGTCGAAATATATTTCTGTGTCGAAATATTTGTTTGTGTCGAAATTCACTTTAGAAGTTTTGAAATATCACAAAATTTACAACAATCCCCCACATATTTCAAAAGTTTAGAAGTGAATAAAGAGAAAGAAGTTTCCTGGGTTAACATCGTAGATGTAATGCATCGGAGCTGTATAGCAAGCTATGGAACCAGTCCTAGACAGATAAAACATAACATAAAGTGAATTGGTTTAGCAAGCTATGGAACCCAAGACACATATTATATGTTAGAGGTTTCACTATCACATTACACCCCCACAATTTTTGCTGTTTCCGCGGTGGTGCGCTACTAGGCCCTGCGCGTGCTCGGTATTCATGAGTGCTCTAGAGACCTCGCCAGGATCTCATGTAAGCGGCCTCACTTGACACTCATATAGGTGATTTCATCAAGTGTATGCTGCAAGTCATACACCACCCATAAGGGCTATGAAAATCATTAAAAGCTTTAAGCTTATCCTTTTAACCCTGCAGTCTAGCACTATCACAATATCACCATAGGAAGGGACAATTAATGAAATTAATTACTTGAATTAATTTCCACTGCTAGCACTATCAAGAAGTAACTTGTTTTTACCACATTGAACCTTATTCATGGGATCTCCAATCACAAAGGTTGGGTTACCATCACTTTTAATATCAATTGGCTTTAGTCCCATTCCCCTCGGTGTATCACAAGCTCATTTCTTCCCTAGGGATTTTTCAGAAGATTGATAAAATTCACTTCTGATTTTACATAAATTAAGGATGTAATCCTTCTCATTTCTGTAGCTACTTTACACAACTATGGAAGACACTATTTCTTCCATAAATGAATATTGACCAAGATGTCTCTTAGTCAATTAATTTCATATATCACAAAGTCTTGAGTAACAAACTCATTCTCTAACATTATCAAGCTTTGAGTAATAACCTTAATTTCAATAAGGTAATTTATGCAGGTCTACTTAGAAAATCTCTAAGTGACAACCATAGTATAGCTCTACTTAGAAAATTTCTAAGTGACAACCATTCATAAATAAATCCTCTTTTAGATTTATTTTCTTGTGAATCAAACATGGCTATCATCATAGTATCATTGAAATACAATGGGTATTCACTATATATAGTGACATAGCCTATGATGCCTCAATAGATAATTATCAAACATGGCTATCATCATAGTGTCATCGAAATACAATGGATACTGTATGTAGTGACATAGCCTATGATGCCTCAATAGATAATTATCAAAAATGCTTTAGTAATTTCTAAGCTACATCACTTTCATAACATACTTATACATGCAGGTCTGCTTAGTTGAATTTTAAGCGACAACATTTCCATAAACTATTTATGGATTTTTTTTTTTCACAAGTATGTTATTGATGTCTCATATATTCAAATATCAGTAAATGGTCTCAAAAGTATGTATATTACATATATCTAAAAGAGATTCCTATAACTGATAATTATCCATGTCTTTTATTTAATCTAAAAGACTTGTTATAGTCTGCATTTGAACATGTCAAAAGGTGATTCAAAAATATTTCAATTTTAGCATTAACAGTTTGAACCTTTTCACACCTGCTACATGTCTCTAATGCATTTTCTCATGAAACTTAATAATATGGTTATCAGGCATAGCATAACAAGAGGACACTTGAAAATTCATTTTCACATGAAACACGAATCCAGTATCAACCCCCCACAATTCCTCACACAACATAACATTCCAAAAAATACTATATCACATATTAATAAAGTGAAAATATTACCTGTAAATTGAGGCTCTATATAAGACAATTCGCATTTTATTAAGTTCAAATCGTTAGCAGATTTGTGTGCATATGATTCCTTTAATAGGATCAACTTCAATTTCTCAGTTTCACATTATTGTACCAATATGATATAAAGGACAATATAGCAATTGCGAATAGTTCACATTTCATAATACACACAACATGCTCAATAAATAGATATTGCAAGAACCTTCCAATAAAAATTGGTATACATTCTCTGATAATGTAATAGGTTTGTCTCTATTTTCTTTTGACTAATTGTCATAATCATAAAGGATATTCAATGATTTAATTTCAAAGTATCTATACTTCTAAAGAGTATCAAAATAAGATTTTGGTGAAAGAGTTACGCAATCATACTTCCTTATGGTCTGGCATCTCAAATTGCACTTAAAAAATTTATTCAATAGTATGTCTTTCACATCAAAGTTTGGAAGACAAAAATTTTAATGTTAATAATCACATCATTGTTATATCCATTGACACATTAGCAACAAGAATTTTATCAAAGGAATATCAATTGTTAAATCCGACAAATGCATTTATGTTCAGCAAATAGGTGCAATATCAAATCACTCCTACTAATAGAAGGTATCTGTTTTGAACTCATCACGTCACAAAGATACACAATATCTCCTATCAAATTTTAGCATTGTGAGGTCGAAGATTCTATCCTTATGGTATGCATATATAAGTTCCAATTCTGATAAACAGAACTCATTAAGCCATATAAGGAATTGTATAGCTCTCTAAATAAAATTTTCATGGCACACGATGAAGCTATTTCAATAAAAGGAAAAATTTACACACCAAAGTGGTATTGTCGAAAACTGATGCAAAGACAGATTCTGTCGAAACTGCTAAAACAGATGTAATCGAATATACAGATGCAGTCGAAAGTGTGAGGACTGTGGCAGTCGAAAGTGCCAGGTAAAGGTGTAGTCGAACTCTATATGTCATACAACCAAAATGCATAAGATGAATTCAAAGGCACTATCAGGTGCTTCAGTCCAGAGTGTTGATAAAGAAAATTCCGACTAATAACCTATAAGTCACCAAAACCAAGACATTGTACTTGGTGGACAAGGACATCACAATAAAATTTATGCACTAGAGCCAATCAATTAATCAATCATTTCAATCAAAAATAAGAATCCTTTTAAGTAAGCATCAGTCGAACTCTTATGAACAAATGCAAATATTTAATTTCACAATTAATTTTCTTAGCTCCTAATGTAAAGTCATGGTGCCACTTTTGACCGTAAACCTAGCCAAACAAAAGTGCAAAGAAAGAACATGAAGAAAGATGAGAACCTGGTGTCGTCATCGACGTTTGATACCTTAAGGACGAAGAATTCACCCCGTCATCATCATTCTTCTCGTTCATTCTCTTTGTAACTTTTCTCTTTAAAGTCTGGTGTCGTCATCGACGTTTGATACCTTAAGGACGAAGAATTCACCCCGTCATCATCATTCTTCTCGTTCATTCTCTTTGTAAATTTTTCTCTTTACAGTCTGCTATATAAATGGGCACAGATTTTGGGGAGCACAACAAAGTCAGAAAAATTAATGAAATGCTTAGAACAATATTTTGGGAATCATTTCATTTGAACCATGTACGATATAGCAATCATAATAAACTCAGATTTTGGAACAGAAGAAAGCAAACAATGATAAATGGGTAATATATGAATTCTAATATACTTTAGGATAAGAATGAAGCAATAATTCTGCAAGCAACAGTATTTATCTGTGGTGCCTTTCGAACAAAATTAAATAAATGGTTTTGTTCCACTCTACAACAGAATTGTACTTCGTTCCAAAAAATATTCGAAGTGAATTAGAAACCCTTTTAATTGATTGCAAGATATATTGAGTCTTTTCAGATGGAAATCACACACTGATGATAACAACAATATAACTAGATATTCAGAATATATTGTTTTAGTAGTGTCCAATCGACTCATATGACCAAGAACTTATCAAGAATTGCAAACAACACAACAAGCATAGTTAAGGAGACTTATCTTCCACGAAAGACCTTGCAGTCACGGTACTTCAGACAAAACTAGCAGAGATAAATTCTTCAGATTGTTGTCGAATATTCAAATACAGATACTGTCGAATTTCACAGAGACAGCAGTAGCCAAAATTGTAAGTGCAGCAGTAGTCAAATAATGCAAAGGCTGCTGAAGTAGTCGAAGGTGCAAGGGCTGCAGTAGTCGAAATTCTGCTGTGGTCGAATTGCAGCAGCAGTCGAATTGCAGTTGTAGTAGAATTTGCAATGACAGTTGTGTTCAAATCTGCAGAGACAGCTGCATAGATGGAAGCAGTCGAACCTGCAGCGACGGAAGCAGTCAAACCTGCAAAGACAGCGGAGGCGTCTTTCGATTGCCCTGAAGAATTTATCCGCCTCTACAGCGCAAATTCCCCGAGGTACAACCGGCTCTTCTCAATCGCAGTAGCGAAAGAGGTATCCGAACTAGCAAGAGTAACATGATATGGAATCAAGATATGAACCCAGGAGAGTGATATTTAGTAGGAGAGAAAGCCATTGTTTTTCTATTTTTCAAGTGCTACTAAAGCCCCTTTATATAGGCTTATAAATTAGCCTCTTGAAGCATAGAACAAGTAATCATTTAATAGCCAGTCAAAAACCGTCACAAAATAAATTGTAATAAGGCTGGTTTAATTTTGCAGTTATGAAATAATATGGTTTGAATGAAAAAATAGTTGTTGTACAAAAATTAAACTCAGTTTGCAATTACGAAATAAACGAGATTTAATTTTCAGTTACGAAATGAATTATCCGTTACAAGGATATTCTGCAACCCTTTTCGACCAAAACTGGGAAGGACATCTGAACCCATTTCAACCAAAACTGGGAAGGATATTCTATGTCGAAATGTTTATCTGTGTCGAAATATTTGTTTGTGTCGAAATTCACTTTAGAAGTTTTGAAATATCACAAAATTTACAACAAGTATCACATTCGTAGGGAAAGACACGAAAGAGAGGTCAGTACGAAGGGTATGATTATAGAGCATAGTTCCATGAAAAAGGACCTGAGACATGAGGTAGTACGAGAATGTAATATGATTCGTTAGCAGGACATGTGATTGATTGTCTGCATAGCATGTTTAAACTTTATTTATTGTTCTCATCCCACCTTTATGATTTATACATGTGTCTTAGCACATATTTTTGTATATGCTTGTACAAAATATTTTGGGATTAGACATTCCAAAGGATTATATGGAGAGATGTTGTTGCAGAATACATGCCACTTCCTCAGAGATCAGTAAATAATCCAATAATCACCTTTCTTTTTTGTTTTAGAATATTTTTTATAGACTATGATGATTCCGTTGCTCTCTTATTTCGTCTAGTCTGTTATTCAGCAATCCCAAAGTTTCTTTTTTGAAATAGTTAATAAAAAATAAATATTGCTCAAAGTTTTCTGGTGTGAAAACAAAAAAAAAATTGTGACACTGAAAAAAGCTCCTGATAGATCAGATAAAATGGTAAATACCCCTTTTTCATACTACTCTTTCGATATATAATCTAATGGTTTTGGAAAAAAAATTATTTTTGCATATCGAACTCGAAGTGCCATGCTTTTTTTACTTAATATTGGTGTAGGCATAGTCTTCTTTTTTTGTTTTTATAGAAATAAGAATCATTGGCGCCAAGCGTGAGGGAATGCTAGACGTTTGGTAATTTCTCCTCCTACCAAAAGAAGAGATGCCATTGAAGCGGCTAATCCTACGCATACTGTCTGTACTTCTGCTTCTACAAAATGCATAGCATCAAACATAGCCATTCCAGATATTACCTCTCCGCCCAGAGAATTTATAAACAGATATAAATCTTCGGTTTTATCCTCTAGACTGAGTGTAACACCCCGGTATTTCTAACATGTAGAGAGACCGAAGATGCACAGATGCGGAAGTTCAGAGGACACAGTTCCTGTTTAAATATTGGACATACAAACTTTTTCCGAAATAAAAACATAATCGGAATAACATTACTTCATAAAATAGAAGTACATCGGTTCCATACCGAATGGATTACAATATCTAAGTCCAAATACCAAACAGAAACATAAGACGGTTCATATAACTCATAATCAATACAAGTTTATATAACCAATAAGACAACAAAAGAACAAGGGATCAAATGACTAAGTCTTCGGCACCTCCAAGAGTATACCAGCTACTCGTGCACAATAGTCTTCCTTTTTCCCTGCTTCTCTGAAAAACAACAAATATGGATTGGGTGAGATAACATTATCTCAGTGAGTCCTACCGTGCCCCCTCACTGACACTCGGTTCAATTCATTAAACCGATATTAAGAACTGACATAACAATGTCTTATTTATTAATCGAAATGCCAAGCAAATCGTGTTCTTATCTTATTTAGTATAAATCGATTGTGAACCCAACGTCACGAATATCGGAAATACCATAGTCTTAGTTTAGCATAAACCGATTGTGAACCCAACGTCACGAATATCGGTAACCCGTGAGTTGACCACGCCAAAACACATTCAGGGCCATAGGTAAGGGGTCATGACTACCCTCCCTAGTATGCTACTTGTCGGGTCGTCACCCAACGCAATACGTATGACAATACGCATCAAGTTCTCGAGAGTTAGATAATTTATATCTTTTCGATCACCAAAGGATCAATCACACAATAATTGGATAAACAATATCCATATCGATCTATAACCCGTTTTGAGGAATTCATAAGTTAGACCTCCGGCATTATAATCATTTTCATTTGACATATATAAACATATATATTCAGTCAGTGTACCCACACGTATCCTAGGGTTTCGGTTTTTCACTTAAATGTGCTTTCGAAACTCTTTTCAAAAACATAAGTTGAACGAGCTCAAAATACGGTTTTTAATAAGACAACTTCATTTTTAATGATTGAGAAAGAGATTAGAAAAGGTTCGGGATCAAACGGAGCTCCGGAACGAGAAATCGGGAATCGGTGACAGAAGCTCACGCACGGTCCGTGCCCAGGAGCGCACGACCCGTGCGTGATTTGTTAAAATCACCCAGCCAAACCGAAAGGAGCGCACGGTCCGTGCTCAGGGGCGCACGACCCGTGCGTTCCGTTTTATTTTTCAACAGAACCAACCCGTAGCAGGCGCGCGGTCCGTGCCCAGGGGCGCACGGTCCGTGCCCAGGGGCGCACGGTCCGTGCCCAGGGGCGCACGGTCCGTGCCCAGGGGCGCACGGTCCGTGCGACCTGTGTCTGTTTCCCAAATTCTCCTATTTCTCAATTCCGCTTTCCGTTTTCGCCCGATTCGATTTCTAATGTCAATCACCTCTGAAACTCAGAAAACATCCAGGCATTCCAGAATATATATTCATCACCAAAATTTTCATCAAAACCATTTCGATTCGTTTATGGCTTTCAAAACCGTAAAACACCTATTTTTCCAAAAACTCAGAATTTAGCTTCCAAGGCATATTTTCAACAAAATATCAGATTATGTCAAGGATTCAAATCATCAAAAATTTGGTTCCCTAATCCGTGAGTAGAACTCACCGGTAAGTCGAAATCCCGAGAGTTGAGCTGAAAGACGAAGGCACCGAACCGAACACGAAAAATCCCCGAATTTGGGCTCCAATCGATTCCAAGACAGCAACACCTCCTATGGGTGATTTGAACTTATCAACACTACCACTTACAAAGCAAATTGCTGGTTGAAATCTTCCTCCTAGTGGCTCCTCCTGAACATGCAAGGTGACCTCTTCTTCTCAATAGACTTCTATTCTCCTCCCATGGAGCTTTAAGAAATCGCAAATGGAAGGAAAGGAAATGGCTTGGTTCAGTTCACAAAGCTTATATCAAAAGAACCAGGAAGAGAAAAGGAATCCAATGATCTGAAGTGTACTTACATGCAACCAGTAGATGAATTTATCCTTAGCTTTCTTCCTCCTCTCCACTTCGCCCTCTCCTTCTTCTTTTCCCAGCTTTCTTTTCTCTTTTGTTTTCAGAAATGAGTTTAAAATGAGAGGGAGTGGCTGAAGGTATAAGAGGGGGGGATGAGTCAGCTGGATGAGGTGTAAAGGGCTGGGGGGTTTAAGTGGTGGTAATTTTACCAAACTGCCCTTAGTCCATCTAAGTTTTGGGTAATGAGAGTAAGACTTCAAAATTCTACGTTTAATTCCTTCGACATCGAAATTTTCTCGATTCTACCAATTCCGAATTGCGAATCATTAATTCCATCGACTAGTACTTATATAAAACCCCCTTTATAATATTATTTTTTAAAAATTAGGGATGTTACAATCACCCCAACTTTTAAAAATTTTGTCCTCAAAATTGACAAGACGTACCTTAATGGAAGAGATATGGATATCGAGTCCGCATGTCATCTTCCAGCTCCCAGGTAGCCTCCTCGATTGAGAATCCATCCCAGACCACTTTGACAATAGGAATAGTTCTTGACCGTAGCGTTTTCTCGCCACGCTCCAAGATGTAGCTAGGATAAGGTTGAAATGACAAATCCGGTCGCAGGTCAATTGTATCAACACTCAACGGTTGATGCGGATCGGGAACATATTTCCTTAACTGAGACACGTGAAACACATCATGGAGATTGGATAGGGCTGGAGACAATGCGAGGCGATAGGCAACTGGCCCAATCCGCTCGATGATTTGGAAAGGTCCAACATATCGAGGACTGAGCTTCTTCGCTCGCAAGGCTCTCCCAGTGCCTATGGTTGGAGAAACTTTCAAGAACACATGATCACCAACCTCAAACTCCAACGGTCTCCTTCGGTTGTCAGCGTAACTCTTTTGCCGACTCTGAGCAACTTTCATCCTTTCTCGAATTAACTTGATCTTCTCAGTAGTTTCCCGAATCATATCGGGTCCCAAAAACTTGTCTTCACCAATCTCCCACCAACACAATGGAGTTCTACACTTTCTACCATAAAGTGCTTCAAACGGTGCCATTCCAATGCTAGAATGGTAACTGTTGTTGTAGGAGAATTCTACTAACGGAAGGTGATCCTCCCATTTTCTCCCACTGTCGAGCACACAAGCCCGAAGCATGTCCTCAAGAGTCTGGATAGTCCTCTCCGTCTGACCATCAGTCTGAGGATGATAAGCAGTGCTAACCAGCACCCTTGTTCCCAAAGCTTCATTCAATGCTCTCCAGAACCTGGAAGTAAACTTGGGATCTCGGTCTGACACAATACTCGTTGGGACTCCATGCAGTCTGATAATGTTCCTCACATATTCATCTGCTAACTTGGAAACCTTATAAGTCGAGCGAACGGGAATAAAGTGAGCGGATTTAGTCAATCGGTCCACTACTACCCAAATAGAATCATTGCCTGCCTGTGACCTCGGCAAACCCATGACGAAGTCCATTGAGATATCTTCCCACTTCCAAACTGGTACATCTAGCGGTTGTAACTGACCGCCCGGTCTTCGGTGTTCCGCCTTAACCTTCTGACAAGTTAAGCACCGAGAAACAAATTCTGCAACCTCGACCTTCATCCCAGGCCACCAATACATCAACTTCAAGTCTCGGTACATCTTGGTGGATCCCGGATGTACGGAGTACTGACTCCTATGAGCTTCTTCCAATACTTGCCTTTTGATATCATCATCATCGGGAACACAAATCCTCCCATTAAAGCAAATCACGCCATCATTATCCTCAGTGAAATCTCGCGACCCTCTCTGAGACTGCAACTTCATATCAGCTTCTTGAGCTACACGGATTTGTTCCCTTAGCACACTGGCTATCCGTATATGCCGCAGCACTACGCGATCCCTCTTTCTTACCACCTTGAGTTTCAAGTCCCTGAATGATTCCAACAAAGCCATCTCGTGAACCATTAACCTTGCCGTGTGGATAGATTTCCTGCTCAGAGCATCTGCTACCACATTGGCTTTCCCAGGGTGATATTTCAATTCGAAGTCGTAGTCCTTCAAAAATTCAGTCCACCTTCTCTGTCTGTTATTCAACTCTTTTTGATCAAATAGATACTTCAAGCTCTTGTGATCACTAAAAATCTCGAAACGAGAACCGTAAAGGTAATGTCTCCAAATTTTTAGTGCGAACACAATAGCCGCCAACTCCAAGTCATGAGTTGGGTAATTCCGTTCATGCGTCTTCAATTGCCTAGATGCATAGGCCACAACGTGTTGATTCTGCATGAGAACACATCCTAAACCCTTCCCAGATGCGTCACTGTAAATCTGGAATCCCAATGACGGATCCGGAAGAATTAGGATTGGAGCACAAGTTAGTCTTTCTTTCAATCCAAGGAAGCACTCTTCACAATCGGCATCCCAAGTAAACGGTTGACCCTTGCGAGTCAGTCGAGTAAGTGGAAGTACCAATTGCGAAAAACCTTCAATGAATCTTCTATAGTAACCAGCCAAACCCAGAAAGCTTCTGATCTCAGTCACTGACGTTGGCCGTTCCCAATTCAACACAGCTTCCACCTTGCTAGGATCCACTGCAACCCCTTCTTGGGAAATCACATGACCCAAGAATTTCACCTCGGACATCCAAAAATCACACTTCGATGGTTTAGCAAAAAGCTTCTTCTCTCGGAGTACTCCTAGGACAAAGCGGAGATGCTGAGCATGCTCCTCAACTGATTTGGAGTAAACCAAGATATCATCAATAAAGACGACCACAAACTGATCTAGGTAAGAATGAAATACTCTATTCATATAATCCATGAATACGGCTGGGGCATTAGTCAATCCGAAGGGCATCACCACAAACTCGTAGTGTCCGTACCTCGTACGAAAAGCAGTCTTCGGGATGTCTAAGGCTCTTACCCTGATTTGATGGTACCCTGACCTCAGATCAATTTTGGAGAAAACTTTAGCACCTCGAAGTTGGTCAAGTAGATCATCTATCCTTGGCAATGGATACTTGTTCTTGATAGTGATTTTATTCAGCTGACGGTAGTCTATGCATAACCTCATGCTTCCGTCCTTCTTCTTGACTAGCAATACCGGAGCACCCCATGGAGAAGCACTCAGTCGAATAAACTTCTTGGAAATTAATTCCTCAAGTTGGGACTTCAATTCTTTCAGTTCAAGAGGAGACATCCTATAAGGTTCTATGGATATTGGCCCTGTACCAGGCGCCAAATCTATAGAGAATTCTACCTCTCGTTCTGGAGGCAAAGAGGAAACTTCCTCGGGAAAGACATCTAAGAATTCATTAACAACTTGAATAGACGATAAATCCAAGTCAGCCTCAGTTGATGCAGACAAAATAACAACAAAAGCTTCCGCACCTTGGAATAGAGACTGGCTGGCTGAAGCGAACGAAATAACACCATCATCTGCAGGTAGTGAATGTCCCGCTACTTCGGAAGGAAAATTAATTGCCCGATTGAAACAGTCAATAGTAATGTGATTTGAAGTCATCCAATTCATTCCCAAAACGATTTCCATTCCCCTCATAGGCAAACAGATAAAATCTACGACAAAATCCCTGTCTCTAATTGTAAGCAGACAGTTAAGGCACAAGGATTGGGTTCGCACACGACCCTTGGCTGCAGTAAGAATAGTTATTGGCTCGGATATAGGAGATACTGTCAATCCTAATCGTTCAGCACATGCTTCTGAGATAAAGCAATGAGTAGCACCAGAGTCATACAAAATATTAACAGTTTGATTAAAGAGAGAACCTGTACCCCTTATAAGGTTATCAGCTGGTTTGATGGTCTTAGCATCCAAAGTGTTGACTCGAGCCTGTCTAGGAGCATCAGGGGACTCTAAGAAAGCCTTTCTCGCTGGGCAGTTGTTAGCATAGTGCCCCTCTTCATTACAATAACAACACTGGTTTGATTTTGACTCCAATTGACATCTCCCACGATGATTCTTCTTACACACCTTACAGTTCCGGTACCCAGAAGAGTTATCCGACTGAATCCGCTTTCCTTTGTCTAAATTCCCTTCATACTTCGGGTTTGAAGAAGTTGACTCACTACTCTTTCTTTTATCCTTCCAGAAATCTTTCCTCTCCGCATACATTCTTTTCAGATCGCTCTCAGCTGAATGAGCCTGTTGAATCAAAGCAGGATAAGTGGTCATGGAATAAGAACTGAGACCCTGATTCACATCGCCTCTAAGACCTTGTCTAAACATCACCATTTTCCACTTATCATCCGGAGCGGTGGCCCGCAATTCATAGAATTGTGACAACCTCTCGAATTTTGCAGCGTATTCCCCAACTGTCATCTCTCCCTGTTTCAAACTCAGAAATCCCATTTGTTTATCAAGTCTTTGGGAGTCGGGAAAATAATGACCCAAAAACAACTCCTTGAAATTATTCCACTCAAGAGGAGTTCCTTGATTTTGAAGCATTCTATGAGCGTTAACCCACCAAGTGTGAGCATCCTCGTCCAGAGCTTTAGCAGCACAAATTACCTTTTCTCCTTCATTGCATTGCAAAGTATCAAAGATCCGTTCCATGGCATCTACCCAGAAATGGGCTTTCATTGCCTCGGATCCTCCTTTGAAGGTTGGGGGTTTCATCTTCAGAAACCGGAAATACACCCTGTTGGGATCCTCAGGTGTTGGCACATTGACTGGCTCAGCTGGTTGAGGTTGAGGCATCTGATGCATTTGCTGCATTTGAGCCATTTGAGCCATCTGTTGCTGTTGCATTAGCATCATGTCATTCATCATCTTCTGCTGAGTCTCGATGACATTTTGCATCCATTCTTGATGACGATCAACAGGTGGGTTTCTTCTACCTCTCCCAGCCATGATTCTGCGAAGTATGCACAAAGTATTAAGTTGATCAGGCTCAATGTCTAATAGCATACTAAGAAAAATCAGACTTTAGAAGACGTAAAAGACTCTTAACAACCAAGTCCGACTAGGTCGAACCGCTCTGATACCAAATGTAACACCCCGGTATTTCTAACATGTAAAGAGACCGAAGATGCACAGATGCGGAAGTTCAGAGGACACAGTTCCTGTTTAAATATTGGACATACAAACTTTTTCCGAAATAAAAACATAATCGGAATAACATTACTTCATAAAATAGAAGTACATCGGTTCCATACCGAATGGATTACAATATCTAAGTCCAAATACCAAACAGAAACATAAGACGGTTCATATAACTCATAATCAATACAAGTTTATATAACCAATAAGACAACAAAAGAACAAGGGATCAAATGACTAAGTCTTCGGCACCTCCAAGAGTATACCAGCTACTCGTGCACAATAGTCTTCCTTTTTCCCTGCTTCTCTAAAAAACAACAAATATGGATTGGGTGAGATAACATTATCTCAGTGAGTCCTACCGTGCCCCCTCACTGACACTCGGTTCAATTCATTAAACCGATATTAAGAACTGACATAACAATGTCTTATTTATTAATCGAAATGCCAAGCAAATCGTGTTCTTATCTTATTTAGTATAAATCGATTGTGAACCCAACGTCACGAATATCGGAAATACCATAGTCTTAGTTTAGCATAAACCGATTGTGAACCCAACGTCACGAATATCGGTAACCCGTGAGTTGACCACGCCAAAACACATTCAGGGCCATAGGTAAGGGGTCATGACTACCCTCCCTAGTATGCTACTTGTTGGGTCGTCACCCAACGCAATACGTATGACAATACGCATCAAGTTCTCGAGAGTTAGATAATTTATATCTTTTCGATCACCAAAGGATCAATCACACAATAATTGGATAAACAATATCCATATCGATCTATAACCCGTTTTGAGGAATTCATAAGTTAGACCTCCGGCATTATAATCATTTTCATTTGACATATATAAACATATATATTCAGTCAGTGTACCCACACGTATCCTAGGGTTTCGGTTTTTCACTTAAATGTGCTTTCGAAACTCTTTTCAAAAACATAAGTTGAACGAGCTCAAAATACGGTTTTTAATAAGACAACTTCATTTTTAATGATTGAGAAAGAGATTAGAAAAGGTTCGGGATCAAACGGAGCTCCGGAACGAGAAATCGGGAATCGGTGACAGAAGCTCACGCACGGTCCGTGCCCAGGGGCGCACGACCCGTGCGTGATTTGTTAAAATCACCCAGCCAAACCGAAAGGAGCGCACGGTCCGTGCCCAGGGGCGCACGACCCGTGCGTTCCGTTTTATTTTTCAACAGAACCAACCCGTAGCAGGCGCGCGGTCCGTGCCCAGGGGCGCACGGTCCGTGCGACCTGTGTCTGTTTCCCAAATTCTCCTATTTCTCAATTCCACTTTCCGTTTTCGCCCGATTCGATTTCTAATGTCAATCACCTCTGAAACTCAGAAAACATCCAGGCATTCCAGAATATATATTCATCACCAAAATTTTCATCAAAACCATTTCGATTCGTTTATGGCTTTCAAAACCGTAAAACACCTATTTTTCCAAAAACTCAGAATTTAGCTTCCAAGGCATATTTTCAACAAAATATCAGATTATGTCAAGGATTCAAATCATCAAAAATTTGGTTCCCTAATCCGTGAGTAGAACTCACCGGTAAGTCGAAATCCCGAGAGTTGAGCCGAAAGACGAAGGCACCGAACCGAACATGAAAAATCCCCGAATTTGGGCTCCAATCGATTCCAAGACAGCAACACCTCCTATGGGTGATTTGAACTTATCAACACTACCACTTACAAAGCAAATTGCTGGTTGAAATCTTCCTCCTAGTGGCTCCTCCTGAACATGCAAGGTGACCTCTTCTTCTCAATAGACTTCTATTCTCCTCCCATGGAGCTTTAAGAAATCGCAAATGAAAGGAAAGGAAATGGCTTGGTTCAGTTCACAAAGCTTATATCAAAAGAACCAGGAAGAGAAAAGGAATCCAATGATCTGAAGTGTACTTACATGCAACCAGTAGATGAATTTATCCTTAGCTTTCTTCCTCCTCTCCACTTCGCCCTCTCCTTCTTCTTTTCCCAGCTTTCTTTTCTCTTTTGTTTTCAGAAATGAGTTTAAAATGAGAGGGAGTGGCTGAAGGCATAAGAGGGGGGGATGAGTCAGCTGGATGAGGTGTAAAGGGCTGGGGGGTTTAAGTGGTGGTAATTTTACCAAACTGCCCTTAGTCCATCTAAGTTTTGGGTAATGAGAGTAAGACTTCAAAATTCTACGTTTAATTCCTTCGACATCGAAATTTTCTCGATTCTACCAATTCCGAATTGCGAATCATTAATTCCATCGACTAGTACTTATATAAAACCCCCTTATAATATTATTTTTTAAAAATTAGGGATGTTACAATCACCCCAACTTTTAAAAATTTTGTCCTCAAAATTGACAAGACGTACCTTAATGGAAGAGATATGGATATCGAGTCCGCATGTCATCTTCCAGCTCCCAGGTAGCCTCCTCGATTGAGAATCCATCCCAGACCACTTTGACAATAGGAATAGTTCTTGACCGTAGCGTTTTCTCGCCACGCTCCAAGATGTAGCTAGGATAAGGTTGAAATGACAAATCCGGTCGCAGGTCAATTGTATCAACACTCAACGGTTGATGCGGATCGGGAACATATTTCCTTAACTGAGACACGTGAAACACATCATGGAGATTGGATAGGGCTGGAGACAATGCGAGGCGATAGGCAACTGGCCCAATCCGCTCGATGATTTGGAAAGGTCCAACATATCGAGGACTGAGCTTCTTCGCTCGCAAGGCTCTCCCAGTGCCTATGGTTGGAGAAACTTTCAAGAACACATGATCACCAACCTCAAACTCCAACGGTCTCCTTCGGTTGTCAGCGTAACTCTTTTGCCGACTCTGAGCAACTTTCATCCTTTCTCGAATTAACTTGATCTTCTCAGTAGTTTCCCGAATCATATCGGGTCCCAAAAACTTGTCTTCACCAATCTCCTACCAACACAATGGAGTTCTACACTTTCTACCATAAAGTGCTTCAAACGGTGCCATTCCAATGCTAGAATGGTAACTTTTGTTAGGAGAATTCTACTAACGGAAGGTGATCCTCCCATATTCTCCCACTGTCGAGCACACAAGCCCGAAGCATGTCCTCAAGAGTCTGGATAGTCCTCTCCGTCTGACCATCAGTCTGAGGATGATAAGCAGTGCTAACCAGCACCCTTGTTCCCAAAGCTTCATTCAATGCTCTCTAGAACCTGGAAGTAAACTTGGGATCTCGGTCTGACACAATACTCGTTGGGACTCCATGCAGTCTGATAATGTTCCTCACATATTCATCTGCTAACTTGGAAACCTTATAAGTCGAGCGAACGGGAATAAAGTGAGCGGATTTAGTCAATCGGTCCACTACTACCCAAATAGAATCATTGCCTGCCTGTGACCTCGGCAAACCCATGACGAAGTCCATTGAGATATCTTCCCACTTCCAAACTGGTACATCTAGCGGTTGTAACTTACCGCCCGGTCTTCGGTGTTCCGCCTTAACCTTCTGACAAGTTAAGCACCGAGAAACAAATTCTGCAACCTCGACCTTCATCCCAGGCCACCAATACATCAACTTCAAGTCTCGGTACATCTTGGTGGATCCCGGATGTACGGAGTACTGACTCCTATGAGCTTCTTCCAATACTTGCCTTTTGATATCATCATCATCGGGAACACAAATCCTCCCATTAAAGCAAATCACGCCATCATTATCCTCAGTGAAATCTCGCGACCCTCTCTGAGACTGCAACTTCATATCAGCTTCTTGAGCTACACGGATTTGTTCCCTTAGCACACTGGCTATCCGTATATGCCGCAGCACTACGCGATCCCTCTTTCTTACCACCTTGAGTTTCAAGTCCCTGAATGATTCCAACAAAGCCATCTCGTGAACCATTAACCTTGCCGTGTGGATAGATTTCCTGCTCAGAGCATCTGCTACCACATTGGCTTTCCCAGGGTGATATTTCAATTCGAAGTCGTAGTCCTTCAAAAATTCAGTCCACCTTCTCTGTCTGTTATTCAACTCTTTTTGATCAAATAGATACTTCAAGCTCTTGTGATCACTAAAAATCTCGAAACGAGAACCGTAAAGGTAATGTCTCCAAATTTTTAGTGCGAACACAATAGCCGCCAACTCCAAGTCATGAGTTGGGTAATTCCGTTCATGCGTCTTCAATTGCCTAGATGCATAGGCCACAACGTGTTGATTCTGCATGAGAACACATCCTAAACCCTTCCCAGATGCGTCACTGTAAATCTGGAATCCCAATGACGGATCCGAAAGAATTAGGATTGGAGCACAAGTTAGTCTTTCTTTCAATCCAAGGAAGCACTCTTCACAATCGGCATCCCAAGTAAACGGTTGACCCTTGCGAGTCAGTCGAGTAAGTGGAAGTACCAATTGCGAAAAACCTTCAATGAATCTTCTATAGTAACCAGCCAAACCCAGAAAGCTTCTGATCTCAGTCACTGACGTTGGCCGTTCCCAATTCAACACAGCTTCCACCTTGCTAGGATCCACTGCAACCCCTTCTTGGGAAATCACATGACCCAAGAATTTCACCTCGGACATCCAAAAATCACACTTCGATGGTTTAGCAAAAAGCTTCTTCTCTCGGAGTACTCCTAGGACAAAGCGGAGATGCTGAGCATGCTCCTCAACTGATTTGGAGTAAACCAAGATATCATCAATAAAGACGACCACAAACTGATCTAGGTAATAATGAAATACTCTATTCATATAATCCATGAATACGGCTGGGGCATTAGTCAATCCGAAGGGCATCACCACAAACTCGTAGTGTCCGTACCTCGTACGAAAAGCAGTCTTCGGGATGTCTAAGGCTCTTACCCTGATTTGATGGTACCCTGACCTCAGATCAATTTTGGAGAAAACTTTAGCACCTCGAAGTTGGTCAAGTAGATCATCTATCCTTGGCAATGGATACTTGTTCTTGATAGTGATTTTATTCAGCTGACGGTAGTCTATGCATAACCTCATGCTTCCGTCCTTCTTCTTGACTAGCAATACCGGAGCACCCCATGGAGAAGCACTCGGTCGAATAGACTTCTTGGAAATTAATTCCTCAAGTTGGGACTTCAATTCTTTCAGTTCAAGAGGAGACATCCTATAAGGTGCTATGGATATTGGCCCTGTGCCAGGAGCCAAATCTATAGAGAATTCTACCTCTTGTTCTGGAGGCAAAGAGGAAACTTCCTCGGGAAAGACATCTAAGAATTCATTAACAACTTGAATAGACGATAAATCCAAGTCAGCCTCAGTTGATGCAGACAAAATAACAACAAAAGCTTCCGCACCTTGGAATAGAGACTGGCTGGCTGAAGCGAACGAAATAACACCATCATCTGCAGGTAGTGAATGTCCCGCTACTTCGGAAGGAAAATTAATTGCCCGATTGAAACAGTCAATAGTAATGTGATTTGAAGTCATCCAATTCATTCCCAAAACGATTTCCATTCCCCTCATAGGCAAACAGATAAAATCTACGACAAAATCCCTGTCTCTAATTGTAAGCAGACAGTTAAGGCACAAGGATTGGGTTCGCACACGACCCTTGGCTGCAGTAAGAATAGTTATTGGCTCGGATATAAGAGATACTGTCAATCCTAATCGTTCAGCACATGCTTCTGAGATAAAGCAATGAGTAGCACCAGAGTCATACAAAATATTAACAGTTTGATTAAAGAGAGAACCTGTACCCCTTATAAGGTTATCAGCTGGTTTGATGGTCTTAGCATCCAAAGTGTTGACTCGAGCCTGTCTAGGAGCATCAGGGCACTCTAAGAAAGCCTTTCTCACTGGGCAGTTGTTAGCATAGTGCCCCTCTTCATTACAATAACAACACTGGTTTGATTTTGACTCCAATTGACATCTCCCACGATGATTCTTCTTACACACCTTACAGTTCCAGTACCCAGAAGAGTTATCCGACTGAATCCGCTTTCCTTTGTCTAAATTCCCTTCATACTTCGGGTTTGAAGAAGTTGACTCACTACTCTTTCTTTTATCCTTCCAGAAATCTTTCCTCTCCGCATACATTCTTTTCAGATCGCTCTCAGCTGAATGAGCCTGTTGAATCAAAGCAGGATAAGTGGTCATGGAATAAGAACTGAGACCCTGATTCACATCGCCTCTAAGACCTTGTCTAAACATCACCATTTTCCACTTATCATCCGGAGCGGTGGCCCCCAATTCATAGAATTGTGACAACCTCTCGAATTTTGCAGCGTATTCCCCAACTGTCATCTCTCCCTGTTTCAAACTCAGAAATCCCATTTGTTTATCAAGTCTTTGGGAGTCGGGAAAATAATGACCCAAAAACAACTCCTTGAAATTATTCCACTCAAGAGGAGTTCCTTGATTTTGAAGCATTCTACGAGCGTTAACCCACTAAGTGTGAGCATCCTCGTCCAGAGCGTTAGCAGCACAAATTACCTTTTCTCCTTCATTGCATTGCAAAGTATCAAAGATCCGTTCCATGGCATCTACCCAGAAATGGGCTTTCATTGCCTCGGATCCTCCTTTGAAGGTTGGGGGTTTCATCTTCAGAAACCGGAAATACACCCTGTTGGGATCCTCAGGTGTTGGCACATTGACTGGCTGAGCTGGTTGAGGTTGAGGCATCTGATGCATTTGCTGCATTTGAGCCATTTGAGCCATCTGTTGCTGTTGCATTAGCATCATGTCATTCATCATCTTCTGCTGAGTCTCGATGACATTTTGCATCCATTCTTGATGACGATCAACAGGTGGGTTTCTTCTACCTCTCCCAGCCATGATTCTGCGAAGTATGCACAAAGTATTAAGTTGATCAGGCTCAATGTCTAATAGCATACTAAGAAAAATCAGACTTTAGAAGACGTAAAAGACTCTTAACAACCAAGTCTGACTAGGTCGAACCGCTCTGATACCAAATGTAACACCCCGGTATTTCTAACATGTCGAGAGACCGAAGATGCACAGATGCGGAAGTTCAGAGGACACAGCTCCTGTTTAAATATTGGACATACAAACTTTTTCCGAAATAAAAACATAATCGGAATAACATTACTTCATAAAATAGAAGTACATCGGTTCCATACCGAATGGATTACAATATCTAAGTCCAAATACCAAACAGAAACATAAGACGGTTCATATAACTCATAATCAATACAAGTTTATATAACCAATAAGACAACAAAAGAACAAGGGATCAAATGACTAAGTCTTCGGCACCTCCAAGAGTATACCAGCTACTCGTGCACAATAGTCTTCCTTTTTCCCTGCTTCTCTGAAAAACAACAAATATGGATTGGGTGAGATAACATTATCTCAGTGAGTCCTACCGTGCCCCCTCACTGACACTCGGTTCAATTCATTAAACCGATATTAAGAACTGACATAACAATGTCTTATTTATTAATCGAAATGCCAAGCAAATCGTGTTCTTATCTTATTTAGTATAAATCGATTGTGAACCCAACGTCACGAATATCGGAAATACCATAGTCTTAGTTTAGCATAAACCGATTGTGAACCCAACGTCACGAATATCGGTAACCCGTGAGTTGACCACGCCAAAACACATTCAGGGCCATAGGTAAGGGGTCCTGACTACCCTCCCTAGTATGCTACTTGTCGGGTCGTCACCCAACGCAATACGTATGACAATACGCATCAAGTTCTCGAGAGTTAGATAATTTATATCTTTTCGATCACCAAAGGATCAATCACACAATAATTGGATAAACAATATCCATATCGATCTATAACCCATTTTGAGGAATTCATAAGTTAGACCTCCAGCATTATAATCATTTTCATTTGACATATATAAACATATATATTCAGTCAGTGTACCCACACGTATCCTAGGGTTTCGGTTTTTCACTTAAATGTGCTTTCGAAACTCTTTTCAAAAACATAAGTTGAACGAGCTCAAAATATGGTTTTTAATAAGACAACTTCATTTTTAATGATTGAGAAAGAGATTAGAAAAGGTTCGGGATCAAACGGAGCTCCGGAACGAGAAATCGGGAATCGGTGACAGAAGCTCACGCACGGTCCGTGCCCAGGGGCGCACGACCCGTGCGTGATTTGTTAAAATCACCCAGCCAAACCGAAAGGAGCGCACGGTCCGTGCCCAGGGGCGCACGACCCGTGCGTTCCGTTTTATTTTTCAACAGAACCAACCCGTAGTAGGCGCGCGGTCCGTGCCCAGGGGCGCATGGTCCGTGCGACCTGTGTCTGTTTTCCAAATTCTCCTATTTCTCAATTCCGCTTTCCGTTTTTGCCCGATTCGATTTCTAATGTCAATCACCTCTGAAACTCAGAAAACATCCAGGCATTCCAGAATATATATTCATCACCAAAATTTTCATCAAAACCATTTCGATTCGTTTAGGGATTTCAAAACCGTAAAACACCTATTTTTCCAAAAACTCAGAATTTAGCTTCCAAGGCATATTTTCAACAAAATATCAGATTATGTCAAGGATTCAAATCATCAAAAATTTGGTTCCCTAATCCGTGAGTAGAACTCACCGGTAAGTCGAAATCCCGAGAGTTGAGCCGAAAGACGAAGGCACCGAGCCGAACACGAAAAATCCCCGAATTTGGGCTCCAATCGATTCCAAGACAGCAACACCTCCTATGGGTGATTTGAACTTATCAACACTACCACTTACAAAGCAAATTGCTGGTTGAAATCTTCCTCCTAGTGACTCCTCCTGAACATGCAAGGTGACCTCTTCTTCTCAATAGACTTCTATTCTCCTCCCATGGAGCTTTAAGAAATCGCAAATGGAAGGAAAGGAAATGGCTTGGTTCAGTTCACAAAGCTTATATCAAAAGAACCAGGAAGAGAAAAGGAATCCAATGATCTGAAGTGTACTTACATGCAACCAGTAGATGAATTTATCCTTAGCTTTCTTCCTCCTCTCCACTTCGCCCTCTCCTTCTTCTTTTCCCAGCTTTCTTTTCTCTTTTGTTTTCAGAAATGAGTTTAAAATGAGAGGGAGTGGCTGAAGGTATAAGAGGGGGGGATGAGTCAGCTGGATGAGGTGTAAAGGGCTGGGGGGTTTAAGTGGTGGTAATTTTACCAAACTGCCCTTAGTCCATCTAAGTTTTGGGTAATGAGAGTAAGACTTCAAAATTCTACGTTTAATTCCTTCGACATCAAAATTTTCTCGATTCTACCAATTCCGAATTGCGAATCATTAATTCCATCGACTAGTACTTATATAAAACCCCCTTATAATATTATTTTTTAAAAATTAGGGATGTTACAATGAGATATACTATGAGACCTACAAGTAGATTGGATATTTCACTGTTTACCTCTTGACCTAAAAAAAGTAGTCTTTCTTGAAAAAGACGATTATATAAGTCAATCCAAGATGCATCCTCATCTCCAGGAACTACAAATGGTACCTTTGGAACACCACCTGGCATAAAATGGAAAAGGATGCAGTTCTCTATCTTACTTTTCTTTGGTGTGAGAACGTGAAACAGAATGAATTGATTTTGTTTGCTAAAAATCATTAGTAGCGGCATTTATAAGAGCCGAACTAGGGGTAGGCCCTTCCATAGCATCTGGTAACCAGACATGAAGAGGAAATTGGAAAGGAAAGTTTTGACGAATAGGTCGTTCTTGAATATGTCTGCATTCACTGATTCATGTTACTTATCCCAAGAGACATGCCAGATCCAGGGCATCCCAATTTAATTGAATGGAATGACAGTTTCTCATTCGGAATCTGTAAAATAAGAATTTGATTAACCCTAGCCCATTCCCATTTTGGGTGGAACAGATCTACCAATTCTTTGATTCCAGTTTGCCAATTGCCATTTAGCTAATAAGCCCGTAGATATTGAGATTCCACAAGCGGTACTTCCCGATACTGTATTTGAAGCAGTTGTTTGAATTCCTTGGATGTTTATTGTCCCAACCATTCTTGTTAGTCCCGATCCCGATAAGAAAGGAAGGGTTTTCAAATCCTATATGATGATCGCACTCGTGCTAGCTAGGAGATTGACACAGAATTGAGAATGACAATCTACCTAGGAAGAGCTACATATGTGTATGGTTCACCAGGGTTCTCCGAGGCTACATGGACGGGGGATGTGCGCATAGCACAACGGTTTCCCTTTCATCACACCTGGGAGGCGCGCAAAATAGAGCACCATGACCATATACAGGCGGAGTCACTCGGGCATATAGTCGGGAATGATATGACGTATTGACGCCAGTTTTCTCAAAGGGCCAAAAGCACCAAAGTCCGCTGAGTCTAGTGATTTCACAAATGATATTGGGAGTAACCCATCGAGTTCCTATGAGCCAGATGACCCCTAGAGTTGGAAGTATAAAGTCATGGTCTCTTGTACAGTTTTTCCAGTCACTTAGTTAGTCAGTTAGTGTCGGGAGGTCGGTGAAAGGTATGCTTTTGAAAAGTAGTCATGTAGGTCATGATGTTTTGTCAAAACGCAACTAGGGATGTCACAGGGTTTTGTAAGAACTTTCTGCTACACTTTTGTCTTGAACTATGTACTGTAGCAAATACGCCTTTTCTATCAAAAGTAATATAAATATTTTTAACTGTGCTAAATGTGGTGTGAATTTAAATATGCAAAAGTTATTTATTTTCACAAAATTTATTAGGATATATATATATATATATATATATATATATATATATATATATATATATATATATAGTTACCAATGTGAGACATGAAGGGATGTCTCAGTTGTTGCACATTAATCTCAAAGGAATTATTCAAAGCTTGCACGAAAGATTTGTTCCTAGTCTGGCCATGCTTTTCATTGTTAAACGGAGATTGTCTATCAATGTTCACTAAGAATGGACAATTGCATATTGTCGTTCGAGAATACATGAATGCGCGCAGGCAAAGAGATGTCTACGTAATAAGGGCAAGAACATCGAGAGCATTCTTGGAGCTTTCATTTGCCTCATTCTTGGAGCATTCTTAGAGCATTCCATCCTTTTGGAATTAAGTAACTATTGTTGTAAACCAGTATAGTCGAAGTTTGTGTTGGCTGTCGAAGTCTCGTGTTGACTGTTGAAATCCCTTTCAGTTACGTATGTTTAATTATGTGTAATTAATTGCTGACTTTTCATATGTCATGCAGTTAGTATATATATATGTAACACTCTCAGTGACAAAACAATCAATAATACAGTGTGATGCCTATTCAGTTCCAACAAATTGGTATCAGAGCAAGTGCGAAATCCCTGGGAAACACGAGTGAAGTGTGAGTGTGAGCAATTTGATTCTAGGGAAGGGAAACACGAGTGTTGGTGAGTGAGTGAATTGCAGAGCTTTGATTTTACGATCGTGTTCGTGATCTTGAGGCGTGGCAATGGCGAATCTGAACAACCTTTCAACGAAGATCCCAGTTCTTGATCCCAAGAACTACGATAAGTGGACTGTGCAAATGAAAGTGGTTTTCCGGTATCAAGAAGTGCTTGATGTTGTGCAAACCGGAATACCCCAATTAGCTGCAGGAGAAGTGCTTCGTGGATGGCAAAGAAAAGACAGCAAAGCTTTATTCTTGATCCATCAAGGTGTTGATGGCGAAGCATTTGAGAAGATTTCAGAATATGAAACATCGAAGGGAGCATGGGATGAACTAGCAACAGTTTATTCTGGGGATGCATCACTGAAGCAAGTGAAACTGAATACGCTGCGTAGGGAATTTGAACTGCTTCAGATGAACGAGAAAGAGACGATTGGGGAGTATTTCAATAGACTGACATTGATTACGAACCAAATGCGCACTAATGGAAAAACTGTGACTGATAGAAGAAAGATCGACAAAGTGTTGAGAACACTGACTCCACATTTCGACTATGTTGTAACTTCAATCGAACAATCCAAAGATTTGGATACGTTGAAGGTGGCTGAATTGCAAGGAATTCTGGAAGCAAGTGAAGCAAGAATTCGTGCAAGATTGGTCAACAAGCAAGCTGAGAAAGAAAGTGAACAAGTGCTGTTGGCACAATCCCAGAACAAGAAAGGGAAAGGAAAGTGGAACAAAGGAGGTGAAGGGTCGAAGAAGAGCAATGATCAAAAGAGTGACTTCCAAAAGAGAAAAGAAGCGTGGAAAAAGAATAAAGGAGAAAGTAAGAATTATAGCAAGAAGGAGGTGCAATGCTATAACTGTGAGAAATTCGGCCATTACGCAGATGAATGCAGGTCGAAGAGTACTCACGAAGAAGCACAGTTGGTCAGAGGTGAATCTGATGATGAAATGATGCTGATGGCAGAAGTCAGTGAAAGTGGCACAGATGTGCAGCAACAAGTGGCCAAACTAGTAGGTGGTGGTGAACTAGTGATGATGGCAGAATCAAGAGATAGTGATGATGATCTGTGGTATCTCGACACTGGGTGTTCAAGCCACATGACAGGCAACAAAAACTGGTTCATTGATCTAGACGAATCAGTAAAGAAATCGATAAGGTTTGGTGATAATAGAGTGATAAATGCTGAAGGGTGTGGCACAGTGAGAATCAGGAGGAATGATGGGAAAACTTACCTCATCACAAATGTGCTGTACGTTCCATCAATGAAATGCAATTTGATAAGTCTAGGACAACTCCAAGAGAAGGGGTGTTCAGTTCATATGGAGAATATGGAACTGAAGCTATATGATCCTAAGAAGAGGCTGATGTTGAAAGCAACATTGAACAAGAGAAGAACTTTTAAAGTTGGCATGAATATAGTCAATGATGAATGTTTGAAGGCTGTCACCAGTGATGAAGTGTGGAGATGGCATGAGAGGTATGGGCACTTGAATTTCAGAGACCTGAAGAATCTAACTGCTCAAGGTATGGTGCATGGATTGCCTGCTTTGACGCTTCCTGTCGAAGTGTGCAAGGAATGTTGTGAGTCGAAGCAAGCCAGAAACTCCTACAACACTGAAGTGAAGATTCAAGCAACCAGGAAACTTGAAGCCATTCACTCAGATGTTTGTGGGCCCTTTGAAGTGAAAGCATTGGGAGGTAATAGCTATTTCGTTTCATTCATTGATGAATTTACTAGGAAAATGTGGATCTATTTACTTAGTAAGAAAAGTGAAGTGTTCGAAGTTTTCAAAAACTTCAAGTCAATGATTGAGAAGGAATCTGGATGCTGCATCAGTAGATTTAGAACTGATGGAGGTGGTGAATACACCTCCACAGAGTTCAAGAAGTTCTGCAAAGAAGAAGGAATAAGGCATGAAATCACAGCACCATACACACCACAACATAACGGCACAGCAGAGAGAAAGAACAGAACTGTACTAAATATGGTGAGGAGCATGCTGAAGAGTCGAAGCATGCCAAATCAATTCTGGGGAGAAGCAGCAAGCACTGCTGTGTATATCTTGAACAGAAGCCCAACTAAGAGACTGGATAGAATGACTCCTGAACAGGCGTGGTGTGGTGAGAAACCAAGTGTGAAGCATTTGAAGGTGTTTGGGGCACTGTGTTACAGACATGTTCCAGATCAATTGAGAAAGAAATTGGATGACAAGGCTCAACCAATGGTTCTATTGGGCTATCATTCGACTGGTGCCTACAAGTTGTATGATCCAAATAGACAAAAGGTGGTGATTAGCAAGGATGTGATCTTTGAGGAATCGAAGGGATGGGAATGGAACAATTCGACAAACACAATTCGACAGAACTATAGTGTGTCGAACATCACTAACAATTCAACACAGAGTGACACTGTCGAAGCTGTGTTACTGGAACCTGTGCAGGACACACCAGTGGAAGTGACATTGAATGAGCAACAAGAGGAAGTGAATGAAGTGATGAATGAACAAGGAGGTGCAAGTGGTAGACCAAGAAGAAACAGACAACAACCACAGAGATTGAATGATTTTCAACTATTTCCTGACAATGCCATAGCAGAAAATGGAGAATTGCTGCAAGAAGCATTACTTGCTGATTGTGAACCAATAACTGTCGAAGAAGCTCTCGAGCAGTCGAAATGGAAGCAAGCAATGATAGAAGAACTGAATTCAATCGAAAAAAATGATACTTGGGTATTGGTCGAATTGCCTAAGCAGAAGAGGGTTGTCGAAGTCAAGTGGGTCTTCAAAACTAAGATCAAACCCAATGGTGAAATTGGGAAATATAAAGCAAGATTGGTTGCAAGAGGTTTTCTACAAAAGGCTGGATATGATTACAATGAAGTCTTTGCTCCCGTAGCAAGGATTGAGACAATAAGATTGATCATTGCAATAGCTAGTTTCAAAAACTGGCCTATGTATCAATTGGATGTGAAGTCTGCCTTCCTCAATGGTTACTTAGAGGAAGAAGTGTATGTTAACCAACCACCAGGATTTGTAATGAATGGTAAGGAGGAAAAGGTATACAAATTGAAAAAGGCTCTATATGGCCTAAAACAAGCTCCACGAGCTTGGAACAAAAGGATAGATTCATTTTTATCCCAACTGAACTTTGTGAAGTGTGTAAATGAGCATGGCATTTATGTGAAGGGGTCCAATATAGAAGACTGGCTGATAGTTTGTCTATATGTGGATGATATGCTACTCACAGGAACCAGCGAGAAGGATATGGAGGAGTTCAAGAAAAGCATGATGAGTGAGTTCGAAATGTCAGATATGGGCATTCTTACTTATTTCTTAGGAATCGAAATTGTTGGTGATGGAGGTGGAACCTTGCTACATCAGAAGAAGTATGCTACTAATGTTCTAAGGAGATTCAATATGAGTGATTGCAATCCTGCTGCTACTCCTACAGACACAGCAGTGAAGCTGACTAGTGATGTCGAAGGAAAGGCTGTAGATTCGACACTGTACAAACAGATAGTGGGATCTCTCAGGTACCTGTGTCACACAAGGCCTGACATATCCTATGGTGTGGGACTCATAAGCAGGTTTATGGAGCAACCAAAGACCTCACATTTGATTGCTGCAAAACGAATATTGAGATACATCAAGGGTACTGTAGATCTGGGTGTGTTCTATCCCAGAGGGAATGGAATAGACAACCAAGAAATGTTTGGTTACTCTGATGCTGACTGGTGCGGTGACAAAGGGGATCGAAAGAGCACAGCAGCATATGTGTTCATGTATGGAGATGCTCCAATTTCATGGAGTTCGAAGAAGGAGAGTGTGGTGGCATTATCTTCGTGTGAATCTGAGTATATAGCTGCAGCTATGGCTGCATGCCAAGCACAATGGCTTGACATGCTATTGTGTGAGTTAAAATTGAAGAATAATGAAGCTGTCGAACTGAAAGTCGACAACAAATCTGCCATAGATTTGTCGAAACACCCAATTGCTCATGGTCGAAGCAAACACATAGAGACCAAATTTCATTTCCTACGTGATCAAGTCGCAAAGCAGAAACTGAAGGTAGAATATTGTCGAATAGAGGACAACATTGCTGATTTGCTGACGAAACCATTGAAGATTAACAGATTCGAAGAATTGAGGAAGCTCATTGGATTGAAGAAGGTAACTAAACTGGTTTAGGAGGTGTATTGTTGTAAACCAGTATAGTCGAAGTTTGTGTTGGCTGTCGAAGTCTCGTGTTGACTGTTGAAATCCCTTTCAGTTACGTATGTTTAATTATGTGTAATTAATTGCTGACTTTTCATATGTCATGCAGTTAGTATATATATATGTAACACTCTCAGTGACAAAACAATCAATAATACAGTGTGATGCCTATTCAGTTCCAACAGCAACAAGCTGCTGAGTCGCGCCTACATTTTTCAAAAATTTAAAAAGGAAACAAACTCACTTGTTAAATGAAATCTATATACTTTATAGGTTTTGCAAATGAGTGTCCTAAAGATAATATTGTTTAAAACAGAGTATGCTTTTAAAAAGCATACTAAAAATGCATAAACTAAATAACAATTGAACCATCCCAAGTAGGTAGTTCAGTTGGCGAGCTAAGAGATATCGAAGGAGTGCACCAAATGAGTGCGAAAAGGAGGTCCCGAGTTCAACTCCCGAGTTCAACTCCTAAATCAAAAAAAAATAAATCAATTGAGGATGCAAATTAAATTAGATAAAATACAGGGAATTGGATAAAACCAACTCAGGGACATCATAGTTTGGGTTATAGAGCTCTAACATCCATTCCAAAAGTAATTAAACATGATGTATGGTCATACGATGTTGTGACATACGTAGAGGTACAAAACGTTTGCTACATTAGAAAATGATTTTCAAGCAACTGTAAGCTTAAGAATATATTACGAATTTATAAAGAAAACGAGTATACTTTATGTAATAAAATTAATCAATTTGTATGTGTAGGGTTTTACTGGAATTATAAAATCTCAATGTTTGCTCATTTATTTTGGATAAACCATAGTAGATGGCAGCTTTTATGTTTGTTGGAATTAGATGGCAGCTTTTATGTTTTCGCTTAAGAGCAAACTTCGCACTAACTAATACCGAGTTTGTTCACTGCGGGAATCGAACTCGGAAGCACCGGATCGAGCCTTGTGTCCCATGATAGTTTATGTCACTGAAACAACCGTGTTTGTTGTTTTGTTTTGCATTTTTGTTAATGTTTAGGCTTAAATATGTTTTAGGCCTCTGCAAATATAGCGTGTTTTGGTTTAAGCCCTTGCAAAATAAAAATTAGAAAAAACTCCCTGCAATTTTTTTTTTGTTGCTATTAGCCCTTCTGCTAACTCTCCGCTAAGTTGTCAAACGGAACTGCCATTTGGCTTTTCCAAATCATTTTCTTTTATTCTAAAATAATGACTTGGATTAAATTAAAAAAGAATTTTATTTTCTTTTATTATTCCTTTTATTTATCTTCATCATCATCATCTCCAAACCCAGAAATTGTTAATCCAAACCCAGAAATTGTCAATCCAGCTCTCAATTCCCTCTCCTTCCTCTCTCTTGATTCTCATGTATCGCCCTTCCTTCTCTCTTCTCCCCACAACCAACAGACTCACAGAACACCAACACAGAACACACGCATATGCTTCTCTCTTCATTCTCAGTATTGATGGTTCTCTCTCATAAATCAGATCTCTCGCATGTTCTTCTTCTCCCATTCTCATCATCTTCTTTTCTCCACTCTTAATCAGATCTCTCACATAAGAAAAACTAACTTTAATAAGGAATAATGAATCATTTAAATTAGCTTGAAACACATACGAATGGTTCAGAAAAAGTTCGCCTCCCAACCAGATCTCTCACATAAAAAAATATGATTTGGGTTGAGTTGAAGAATGGTTTATAATAGATCTTGTATAATCAGATCTCTGTAACCCATACAAGGTGGGGGTGACGACGCTGCGTTGGTGAAGAATGGTTTATAATCAGATATTGTATAATATGATTTGGGTTGGTGAAGAAAATATGTCGCAAATCGATGGGGTGACGACACTGTGTTGTTGCTTAGAGCCGTGAAGAGATTAGGGTTCGATTAGGGTGAAATCGAAACCAAAATCGTGAAGTGTGAGGGGAATTGGGTGACATCGAAACCAAAATCGAATGGGGTTCTGCAACTCGGTTTCTGTTGTTGTGTTTCTGGTGGTGAGAAGAAGAACAAGAATGGTGGGTTTCTAGTGCTGCGTTTCTCGAACAAAAAGGAAGAGGAAGAAGGAAACAATTTTCTGAGTTGTGATGGAACAAGAAAGAAGAGGAAGCAATTAAAATAAGTTAAAATATAAAATAATGACCAGTCAATGCCAAGTCAGCATTTAAACCCATGTAGCAGACACGTTGGCAATTTTTGTAACGAAAGTCTAACAGAAGAGCCTAAATCAAAAAAATGTATTTTGCAAGGGGTTTTTCTAAAAAAAAAAATTGCGGGAAACTTAAAACAAAACACGCTATATTTGTAGAGGCCTAAAACATATTTAAGTAATCTTTATCGTCATTTCTCGTTTGGTGTTACCGTCCATGATAGTATCAACCTCTCACAAAACCCACTTTGAAATGCTACATGGGACCCAAGATTGTCACGTTTGCATTAAATCGAGAAAAAAAATCAAGGAGGGTCATTTATTAATTGGAAAAATAATCAGGAATCTGATTTAATTTGCGCCATAAAAAAATTGAGGACGAAAATTATAGAATATTGAAAACAACATAGCCAATGAATGTTTCGATCGAACAGAAATGAATTACGTAGAAGACACCGACACAATGGCAAATCGCCAAAAGAAACTGTATATATATTGAAAATTATAGAATATTGAAAACAACATAGCCAACGAACACAGCATTGGTATTTAGGAGTTTGAAATGTTTAGAATTCCAGCGCAAGTGTGAACAAGATCTCCCTTGATGATCACGAAAGCGATAAAAGCATTAAATTTAGCCTCACACTCCTAAACTTGGGGTGGACATTTTACTTCTACAGTATCGATTTGGATGCTTGTGGAATCAAGATCTATAGACATTGACTCTACCCTACGAAGTGATGAATTCCATCCATACATATTACATAATACTCGCCGAGTCTATATCCAGTGACGGATCCAGAAATTTTTACTAGTGGGGGCAAAAAAAATAGCCTATAAAATTTTCTTAAAAAAATTATTATAAACTTTCCAAAGAACATAATTTCATTACAAAGAAACCTTAAAATACCTAAATTTCTTTAAATACATAGCTAAAAAGATAAAATTAGTACCAATTTACGTTTCTTTTTATTTATGTCTTGTGAATTTCTACATTTAATTTATCTTATGGGGGCAACCTTTATTTTTTTATGGGGGCGAAATAAATTTGTTATATATATTTCCAACCAAAATAATTTTTCAAGTGGGGGCAAATGCCCCCAATTAGCAACAAGTAGATCCGTGCCTGTCTATATCATAGAGAGTATTAGTAAAGCAACGTGGTTGGCTCAGTTGGTTGTGTATGCACCTTCTGAGTCCTGCTGGGGGTCGTCAGGGTATGCTCCCCTATTCGATTCCCAGTCAAAGCGAATCACGTTGGCCAGGGTTGAAGATTTCAACCCGGTGCAGATTAGTCTTTCGCTGTCAGCGTTGGGACACTGCATGGTCCAGGGCGATACCTCCGTCGGTGTCCGCCACTCACCAAAAAAAAAAAGAGAGTATTAGTAAAGCTAAATTACACTATTGGTTCTTTATCAATGGCTTTGGTTTCATTTTGGTCATTATCTTTATTTTTTTTCGTCATTTTGGTCTTTTTTAGGTATTTTCCGTCCATTAACTTAACGGACGCCACGCTGGCAGTTAACTGCTGACGTGGCGTCTTAATTGTCCAATCTGACGTGTCATTCATTTAATGATATAGCAAATATGGACCAAATTGAAACTAAAACAAAACATAAGGGACCAAATTGACAAAAACACCCCATCTCCATCTTCATCTCCCCCGGTGAGTCATCACCACCTCCGGCGAGCCACCACCACCCTCTCCTCCTCACACCCACCCTCTCCTCCACCGCCACACCACCACCACACTAAAACAGAATACTAAATCTCAATATCAATCCTAAATCCCTAAATCCCAAATACTAAATCCCTAAATCTCAACTTGGGCAACGAGATCATTAAGCTTTTCCGGTGAAGGTTTGAAGGAGTTGGGATTTAGGGATTTAGGATTTGTGATTTAGCGATTTAGGATTGGTATTGGGATTTTGGGCTTCTGTTTTGGTGTTGTGGTGGTGGAGGAGAGGGTGGCGGTGGACATGAGGAGGAAAGGGTGGTGGTGGCTCGCTAGAGGTGGTGGTGGCTCACCGGAGAAGATGAAGATGGAGGTGGGGTGTTTTTTTGTCAATTTGGTCCTATGTTTTTTTTAGTTTCATTTTGGTCTCTATTTGCCATGTCATTAAATGAATGACGTGTCAGATTGGACAATTAAGATGCCACGTCAGCAGTTAACTCCCAGCGTGACGTCTGTTAAGTTAATGGAAGGAAAACATGGTTGTTAAACTCTCGAGTCAACTCTTACGAGTTTACGAGTCTACGAGTCTAGATCACAAAAACGAGTCAACTAATAGGTAAACTCTCTTTTTCGTATATTCAAACGAGTTTAAGTAAACTCTGATAGAATCTGTAAACTCTCGATTTTACCGCGAGTTTACGAGTCTACAATTTTACATTTGATTAGGCCTTAAATGTAATTATTGGTCAATATTGGTAGCTACTTAGGTTGAATTACCTATTTTCTGTAGTATATATTGGATTTATAAAATTACTTTTACGTTTTCAATACTATTTTTATTTTGTTTTATTCAACTACCCAATAAAGTATTTAACTAAACATTATGAGTGTTGGGTCAAATTAGCTCTTGTTTTTTTGAATTTTTTCATTTTAGGAACTTTTGTTTTTATGAATTTATTTATGTATGATTTAGTCATTAATGTAGTATAATCTTATGTAGTAATAATGCACTAACACACTTTAATATCATGGTTTGCTACTTTGCTTTGTTGTGGAGTTGAAATGTTGAATGATCATTGTGCTAACCTATATTATATCATGTATGTATGCAATTTATAGATTTATTTGATAGTAGGTAGACTCTTACGAGTTTATGAGTCGAGTCTACCTGTGCTCCACGAGTTTACGTAGACTCTCAAGTTTGGCAACCTTAACGGAAAATACCAAAAAATGACCAAAATGACACCCCAAAAAAAAGACGAGGGACCAAAACGGGGAAAAAAGATAAAGGACCAAAATAAAACCAAAGCCAAAGATAAAGGACAAAAAGTGCAATTTAGCCTATTAGTAATTACAAGGCACACTGATGTAGATTTATGATAAGATTTAAATACATGAGTAGAGCCCAATTTAAAAGACTAGTTTATTGGTAGGAGAGCTTCATAGCTTAAGAATCACATTGAGCCTTCTTATCTACTCAATGTGAGATTCCTGGAATTTCCACGACGACTTTTACTCTGCCGGCACTAACTCAGTGGTAGCCCTTTCCCTTTTGGCGGCTTCACACAGGACACACCTAACTGTATTCGGTGGAGTACCTTAGTCCAACATAGCCCTTTCCGCAGCCCAACTCTCAATGAAAGGACCAACTGTTAGGACTGTTGAACCAAGGACAAACACTCTTTGTTTTGTATGATAACAAATTACAATCTGTCTACTAATGGTTACAGTTGAACAAAATTACAGGACATGAATCAAAGAGCAGGATATCTTAAAGTGTAGCGGCTTGGAGGAGAAGCTACTTTAGAGTTCAAGAACTATATGTTAATCTGTTTTTGATAGGACACCATATAAGATCCTATCACTTCAATTCTATAACTTTTAGTAGTTGAGAGATGGAGCAGGATATCTTAAAGTGTAGCGGCTTGGAGAAGAAGCTAATCTAGAGTTCAAGAACTATCTGTTAATCTGCTTTTGATAGGACACCATGTAAGATCCTATCACTTCAGTTCTATAACTTTTAGTAGTTGAGAGATGATTTTTTAAAATATAACTATTGTGTTAACAGCTTAGAAAAATCTTTTATATAAAAGCCTAATAGGTAGGCACGTAGCATGAGAAAATGGTAAAGCTAAGAATCGATTGATGACTTTGTGTTTATAAGTTGAAAATCGATTTTTAGCCTAATTATTCAAGCTAGAAATCGATTTGTGGCTTCCTTCACAAAGCTAGAAATCGATTTCTAGCCTACGGGTTTTTAAAGGAACTAGTTTTGGAAAGAAAACAATTGATTGATGACTTTGTGTATTTGAAGAACCAAATCGATTTTGACCTTGTTTTTTAAAGTATGGAAATCGATTTATGGCTTTATAGTTTAAAGAGAAGAATCGATTCATGACTCGGTTTTAAAAGAACTTGTGTTGGGAAGAAAACAATCGATTCTTGTCTTAGTTGTTTTAAGCACTAAATCGATTTATGACTTGCTTTCTCTTTTAACTTGTTTTGGAAGCCAAAAATCGATTTCTCTCCTATTTACTTAAAGCACATAATCGATTTCAAACTATGTTTTTATAGGCAAACAATCGATTGTACAATAGTGTTAAAAAGTGCTTCAACGGTCATATTTTTACAAACCCTATAAATAGGACTTAGGGTTTTTCATGAAAGAGAACAACAATGCACAACTTACGAATCAAAAATAAGAAAAGAACAGAACTCTCACTGTCATATTCTTACTTCAAGTTCTTCATATTTGAATCCAAATCTCTCATCTCTCTCAACTACTATACTGTTATACTGCTTGAGTGATTGGATCATAGTGTTTCAGTTGTATTCATCTATTACTTGGTTGTTGTGAAATCCTGGGAAGTGTTCTTGGGTAATTCAATCGGGGAGATTGAGTTGTTAGCGAAATCCTTAGCGGGGAGCTTGGGTTCTCAATTTGGGGAAATTTGAGATTGGTGTGGTAGCTATAGGGAAGTTGCTTTCTTGTAAGACGTTGAAGAAGTTCTTCTCATATAGTGGTTGTTATCAAGTCCAAAGGTTGCAAAGCCGGAGGCCGAGGACGTAGGGCTTTTATCCCGAACCTCGTAAAAATCACGGTGTGTCTCTTTCCCTTCTCTTTACTTTGTTTTTGTTTATATTTGTTTATCGTTATATTTTATTTCATTGCGCTGTGTTCAATATCACAATCTGTTTATCGTTAAATTTGATAATAGTGTGGTTAGCGTAAAATATCACTGTAACTGGTTTTGTCATAGTTATAGCTTGCTTAGGTATTGCATATAGTTTAAATCCTATTTTCCGCATTTGATTTAAACGTGCATCGTTAATTTTTTGAAAAATTAAAAAGATTTCAATTTTAGCATATAACCTTATTCACCCACTCTCTAAGGTTATCATATAGTCCAACAATTGGTATCAGTAGCTAGAAATTGCAAATAGAGCTTAACATCTCGCAATTTTATTTTATTTATTTATTTTTTATCATGGGTTCATTTATGAAAGAGGGGATGTCCTTCAATAGGCCACCCCTATTCGATGGGACTAACTATGACTATTGCAGTAGTCGAATGAAATGTCATGTGCAGACTATATATTTCAGTTTATGGAGGATCATTGTTGATGGACCACTTATTCCTATGAGAATCAAAATTACTAAACCCGGTGTTGCTGTTGACAGAGATACTACTAAATCTCAAGCTACTGGTAAAGCTGAGGAAGTACCTATTGAAGATATCTATGCCATTGACTTGAGTGAGCTGAGAAAGTCTGAGTTAGATAAAATATCTCTAAATGCCAAAGCAATGAACATTCTTCACTTATCTCTATGTGAAGAAGAGTATGGAAGGGTAAAAGGTTGTCAGACAGCAAAAGAAATTTGGGACTATTTGGAAGCAACACATGTTGGCACGAGTCAAGTGAAAGATACAAAAATTAGAGTTCTCACTTCTGAGTATGAAACTTTCAAAATGAAGGAAGGTGAATCTGTTGCAGCTATGCACCAAAGATTAAATCTGATAGTGAATAACTTGAAAGCACTTGGGAAGAAGTATTCAACAAAAGATTTGAATGGGAAGATTCTTGCATCCTTGACTAGTGAGTTCTTTCCTAAGACTTGTGGTATCACTGAAGCCAAAGATATTGGCACTTTACCTCAAGAAGACTTGATTGGGTCACTTCTTGCATTTGAGGTGTTGGCCGCTAAAAAGGCTCAAGAAAAAGAAGCGGTCAAAGAAAGTAAGTTTCTTGATCTTGCTGCTAAGACTCCTAAGATGGCAAGGAAAGAGGTTGAGTCTGATGAAGAATCTGTTGATGAAGACATAGCTATGTTTGCCAAGAAATTCAAAAAATTCATGAGACTCAACAAGCTTGGAAAGGGTGACTATTCAAAGAAATCTGGGTACAACAAAGAAGACAGTTATGAGAGAAGAGATGATCAACCAAAATGTTTTGAATGCAACAAACCGGGTCATCTCAAAGTAAATTGTCCTAAGCTAAAATATATGTACCAACAAAAGAAAGCCATGAAGGCTACATGGGACAACACAGATACTGATGGTGATACAGATGAAGAAGAGGAGGTTGCAAATGTTGTTTGTCTTATGACAAATGACACACCTGACGCTACATAGGACAATCTTGACACTGATAGTGAAACAGATGAAAAAGAGAAGGCTGTCAATGTTGTTTGTCTTATGGAAAATGACACCCCTAAGGTAATCCTTACTAACCATAGTCTTTCTGATTCACTTGAGCATGATGATTTATTTGATGATGTGTGTAGTAGTCAAGATTTAAGTGAGGCTCTTGAAGCTCTTTATAATGAACATGAAACTCTTTTGGTAAAATCTAAGAATTTGACAAAGAGCAACAAAAGCATGCTCACTCAAATTGAGACTCTTGAGAATGAGGTAGCTAAGTTGAAGAATGAACTACATAAAACTAAACCTTTCAACCTTGAGCTTCTTGAGCTTAAACAAAATTTTGAAAAAGTCAAGGTTGAAAATGAAATTTTGAAAGAATCTTTAAAAAAGTTTTAGGTAGGTCAAAAGACCTTAATCAAGATACTTCACTCCCAACATGAATATGTTGATAGGTGAGGTATTGGGTATGAAGGTAATTCCACCTCCTCTATTTTGAAAAAGAAAGTTATTTTTGTAGCTGCCACTTCAAATAAGACACTTACTGTTTTCTATTGCACTTATTGTCAAAAAGGGAACCATAGCTCTCATAGATGCCCTATTCGTAGATTGTGTGAGCTTGGTACCCTTATACCTGCTTGTAAGAAACCAAGGTGGATTATGAAAACAAACCCCTTGATGACTAACCCCCAAGGACCCAACAAAATTTGGGTACCTCGTACTAGTTGTTAAAGTTCCTTTTGAAGGTTGGTCAGTCATCCAAGAAGAAAAATGTGTGGATGGTTGATAGTGGATGCTCAAGGCACATGACTGGTGATGCTTCACTATTCTTGAAGTTGAGCAACAAAGCTAGTGGATCTGTAAAGTTTGCCAACAATGAATCTGCTCAAGTAATAGGTAAATGTTGTGTGGGTAAGGAAAACACAATCAAAATTAAAAATGCTTTACTAGTTGATGGTGTGAAATTTAACTTGCTAAGTGTTAGCCAATTATGTGATAGTGATTTTGATGTGCATTTTTCTGTTGATAAATGTGTTATTACTCATAGAACTTCTAAACTTTATATTACTGGCTTTCGAGAAAATAATGTATATTATGTTGATTTTGATGATGTGAGTAATGATATTGTAGGCATGCATTCCTTGATTGATGATGTGGATCTGTGGCTTGGACGTCTAGGACATGCTAGTATAGAACATTTATCTATGTTGAGTAAGAATGAGCATGTTAGAGGTCTACCCAAATTGAAATATGAAAAGGGTCAATTGTGTGATGCATGTCAGTTAGGTAAGTTGCATAGATCTTCTTTCAATCCAAAACTGGTTATTTCCACTAACAATGTGCTTGAATTGCTCCATCTTGATTTATTTGGTGAAATTGATGTTGTAAGTCTAGGAGGGTCCAAGTATGTCTTCGTGATTGTAGATGATTATTTTAGGTATACTTGGGTCATTCTACTTGCAAATAAAAGTGATGCTTTTAATGAGTTTGCTAAGTTGTGCAGAAAGTTACAGAATGAGAAAAGCTTAGCCATCAAGGAAATTAGAAGCGATCATGGAGGAGAGTACGGAAATTCATCATTCAGGACTTGGTGTGAAAAGTATGGTGTTCATCATAACTTTTCAGCTCCAAGGACAACTCAACAAAACGGAGTGGTGGAAAGGAAGAATAGAACCATACAAGAGATGAGCAGAACAATGTTGAACGAGCACAACTTACCCAAATATTTTTTGGGGTCATGCAGTTGATACAGCATGTCACTGTTAGCCCGCATTTTCGACAGGTTCAATTAAATGCAGTCAACGAGGTTTGACTTGCTAATTTCAAGAGGAAATGTGTTGATTTCGACAGTGAGAAGTTTTCCCAAGAAGGTTCGACGCAGTGCTTAACTTAGTCGAAATTGAAGAATTGAAGCCAATGGTTCGACGAGAAGAAAGTTAGTGATAGATCAGAAGTCAAGTGCTCGTTGTTGAAACAGCATAGCAGTTATTGTGGTCGAAGACATGGCAGTTACCATTTTTTAAATTCTATGTACAGTTAGTTAGTTATTGTGTTTCCCTCCTTGTATAAATAGTAGTTTTTCATTGGAAAAACGGGTCACAAACTCACATACAGAATTCTGAAACTCAAACTTCCAACATCACAGAGAAAACGAGTCAGAGAACAATGTATGAACTTGTGCACCATTCTCTTTACAATTAATGCAATTTCACTTTTACTTTCTTAAGTTTTCTGCATTTTATTTGTTTTCTCTTCGCCTTCTACTCAGAATTCTCCCTTCTGGAGATAACTTCGACGGTTATCTTCATACTTTCAAGTTTAAACCGCAAGAACACTCATAATTTCTGGAAAAACTTTAACACAAATGTTCTAGGATTTTCTAGTTGATCCTGCAAGAAACATTAATTTGTAACTAGCGGTGTTTACCAAAAAACACGGTAAACAAATTGGCACACCCAGCGGGAGCTTTGTGCTAATTTTAAAGTTTTTTCGTTGAAATCTTAAAACTTGTGATTTAATCTGTGCATGCGTTTGAGGAGTGGTAGACATCTTTCAAAGATGGCACGCTCTAATGTAAACAATACTTCAGCATCAAATGCACAAAGTTCACAAGAACAAGCGTCGGTTAGTGACGCTAACGCTACGAATGTCGTGGGAGTAACCGCTTCCATGCCTTCTTCGACAGTTATGGGCGTAACTGCTGTAACTGCTCCTGTAATTACTCCTGTGTCGATGATGACAACGACAGCATTGACACAGACTAACGCGATGGCTTCTGTGCCACCAATATTAGGACCAACAAGCCCTTTAATGGCTAATCCAATGATTGGAAATATGCCATTTAGTTTGCCTATGAACAGTAGGAGTTATCCATATGGCATGCCAACAGCCTTGATGGCAGGCCTTCAGACAAATTCGTCTACATATGCAGACAATGCAATTACAGGATTTTCGCCTACACATAGTTCATCAGAGAACATTTTTAGTCGAAATGTTCAACCTACATTGACCACATCATCTTTGCTGGCATTAAGGCAACAAATGGATGATAGTAAATATGGTTAATATGTTAACACGACAAATTGGTACAGTGTTTAACCCTCTAATACAAATCACAAATAATAGTTACCAAATGTTAGCATCACAAATGGGAAGAATTGCTGATTTCTTTGGCACTCCACCAGTGCATAACCAGCAAATTCCTCAAATTCAGAATGTTAGGCATGTTGAAATCCCTGTAGAAAGACCCAACAATGCAGTTCCCATCAATCAAGGGCAACAACTTGTTGTAGAAGAGCCTGTTCTTGATGTTGTGTTAGTCAATAGGAACCAAAATGCTGATGAAGTGGTTAGGCAAGTCCAACAAAATAATTTTGGAATCCAAAACAATTTGGCTAATCTTGTCGAAAATATTCAAGTCTAGAATGGTCTTAATTTAGGCCTACATAGGCCCAATTTTGTGTCACCTTTGTCGGATTATATATTGCAAACAGAATTGCCCAAGGGATGGAAAATCCCTATGTTCACAAAATTCGCTGGGGAAACTAGCGAATCTATTGTCGAACACGTTTCCAGTTATTTAACTAAGGCTGGTGACATAGCACACAATGAGAATTTAAGAATGAAATACTTTCCAAATTCTCTAATTAAAAATGCCTTTACTTGGTTCACCACTTTACCTCCATATTCCATTTTTAATTGGAATCAGTTAGAAAAGGCTTTCCATGAGCAATTCTATATGGGCCAATGCAAGATTAGTCTTAAGGAATTGGCTAGCGTTCGACGTAAAGTGGCGGAGTCTATTGATGACTATCTCAATAGATTTAGACTTCTCAAGGCAAGGTGATTTACTCAAGTGCCTGAACACGAGTTAGTCGAAATGGCTGCTGGTGGCCTAGACTATTCTATAAGAAATAGTCGGACAGGTCGACACTAATGACAGCGACCAGGAATTTGACATATCGTATGAGGATGTCGAAGAAGGGGTTAATTGTTGACTCTCAATCATATGATGTAAGTTATGCATTTTTAGGACCAATTGTGCAGGTTTTTCATTGTATCACAGTCATTATCTGGGGATTTAGTCTAGTCTTAGATAATTGTAGTAGGAAGTTCATTTGTAAGTAATTCCTTCACTTTTGGAGCTAAATTGGACTTGAAGACCTCTAATTGGTTGTGGCATCATTCGGCGAACCAGACACTTGCCCGGAAATGCAGCAAAATGGAGGGATTTGATTTCTGTTCAATATCGCGTCGCGACCAAGAGGAATTTTGCAAAGCCAGATGTTTCTGTCCTATTTCGCGTCGCGACCAGGAGGGTTCGCGACGCGACCCGGAGCAATTTTGCGAAGCCAGATGCTTCTGTCTTATTTCGCGACGCGACGGGCACGGGCCACGTCGCGATGGTGCGTGAAAATTAGGGCTTTTAAAGCAGTTTCAGCGTTTTTCCTGAGGACTTTGTCTTGGGGATCTGAGCCACATTTTGGAGCAGCTGGAGGGTGCGATTTTGGGGCCTTCTCACCACTTGGGAACAAGGGATTGAAGGTTCTAATGTCTTCCTTTATGTTTGTTTTCTATTTTATGTTGGTTTCTACTCTTAGGATGGATTGTAACTAATTTGCTTAGATTAGGGAGAGATGAATCTCCCAACCCTATCATGTGAACCATTGTTCTAATCAATTCAGTTGTTATTCGATTTACTTTGTCTAAATACCTATGTTCTTAATGCTTTTCAATTACATATGATAATTGTGATGATCCAGGTTAGTGATTGCATAGGAATATGAATTAGTAGCTGGAAATTGGGTAATTAGATCACATGCTAGTAATCATCATAGGAATATGTGGTAGCTTATGTGAATTCATTAAAATTCTTAATCTTAATGCATTACCCTCTGGCATGACTCACCTAAGGAATTAGGGTAACTCTTGGGGTAATAGGGGTCTTGAGGCAAGGAATTGCCCTTGACCTTAATTAGTGAATTGAATCTAGAAATTGAATAATTAACTTGAATTGGCTAAGGTTCATGTGATAGGCGAGGTGAGAGGATTCGATCCCTAGTCGTTTTTCTCGTATTCTTAAATCACGTTTGTGTACTGTTACTGATTACTCAATTACCAAAACCTTTACAATCTAAGAATTTACAACTTTGCTACTGTTTTCAACGCGCAATCCCTCTCGAATCGACCGGTTACTTACCGTATTTTATTACTTGCGACGACATTTGGTACACTTGCCAAAGTCCTAACAAGATTTTGGCGCCGTTGCCGGGGATTGTTGATTTCGTTGTCAATAAGGCAATTGAGTTAATTCTTAGTAGTTTTATTTTGTTTTATTTTATTTTAGTACTTATTTTTTGTTTTATTTAATTAGATACTTAGTTAGTGTGTTGGACTTGTTAACGGTTTGTTGAAGTGTTTCAGTGAACTGTGTAGCAGGGGCAAAGTTTGAAAGAATTGCTGTTTGTCCCGAAAAAAAAAATCATGGAATCCACTTCTCGGTTGGAAGATGCTTTGGCCCAGTTTAGGCAAATGACTGAGACTATCTTCCAGCCTAAAGAGCAAGCTTCTCGGTTGGAAGATACTTTGGCCGAGTTTATGCATATGTCCAAGACTCTGTTCCAGCCCCAAGAACAAGAAATGATAAACATGGGGAAGCCACATGAGCCGCAAATTGACCAACCTCAGCACATAGAGTCCACGCCACCCTCACTTAGCGGTAATTTTTGTGAAGAACCCCACTTGAATGGAAAATTTGTGACACGCACCTTTTGCGATTCTTGTGGGGAGTATCTTGTGGAGTGCAACTCTGAGGATGAATGGGTAACTATATCAGAAAATTACCCATGGTTATGCACTACCAATGAGGAACAAGAAGAACAAGCCCCAACAAAAGAAGAATCTGGGGAGGATAAGGAAGATGAGGAAGAAGAAAAGATTGAAATGGAGGAGCATGTAGTTTGGAGGGAAGATCAAAGCTCCCAATGTGGGGAAGGGGTGAAAACCCAACAAGAAAAAACCCAACAAATCATGGTTCCTATTATTCTTCCAAGTAGCAAGGAGGATAGAAGTGAGGAGATTGACATATACTTAGACTCCTACTATGCCTTATTCATCACCCTTCACCTCAAAAGGGTATGGAAGCATCTACAACTATGTTTCAAATTCATGATGTTCCTGCCCCAGAAGCGAAAGAAGAAGGATGATGTGTTCTTTGTGTCATATCAGCCACCTTAATAGTGGGATGACAAACGTCAAGCTAGTGACGTTAAAGAAGCGCTTGGTGGGAGGCAACCCACTGGTGAGCGCCACTTTTCATTCCCTTGAGCAGGAGGCTCATTTATCATTCTCTTGTTTTTATTTAGACATTTTATTTTGCACTTTTGGTTGTATTTTTCCCTATTTTGACTTTATTTCGCACTTTGGTCTGTACTTATTATTATAACTTACTCTGTGATATTGGGGCACCACTGCCCTATATTTTGTTTTTGTTTTGTTAGCTTCAATAGTGATGATGTGTGGCATTTGGGGTCGCATGTTTGCATTTTTCCTTTTGACACTCGCATTTCAAGTTTTATCATCAAGTAATAGCAGGGGTCATGACAAACGTTGCGGAAGTTCTTTATCATCTGTGAGCAGCATCCCTCAAGTTCCATCTCTACAATCCCAACTGTGAGGTTTGAGCCTAAACACGTTCTTATATATATTGTGTGTATTCCTTGCCTGCATTAGTCTGCAGAACTTGACATTGTGCTTAATTATTTTTGCATTTGATTTTCATACACACTGAGGCATTTCTTTTGGCACCCCTGAGCCTTTCAAACCACACCTAATTAATGTTTATCCTCTGCTAGCCCCTCTGAGCCTATTGTTAAAAATTGTATGCTGTTTCTCTGAAAATCATAGCCTAGTTAAGTCTTAACTTGGAGTTAGGTAACAAAAGCTGTGAGATTGGGGAAATTCTTAAGTTTGGGGTTGCTCGTGGAATAGCAACAATATAAGTTTGGGGTGGTATACAAGAGAAGGACCAAGAAAAGAAAAAAATATATGTATATATTTATATACATCAAAAAAAAAAAATTAAATCCTTCTCTTGTTTTGTTGAATGCTTTGGGAAAATGGGTGAGTAAGTGAATTGCGTGAAATTGACAAAAAGAGAGATAGGCCTAACTCCAAGTGCAACCTACTTATCCACATGTATCCACCCTTACCTAAGCCCCGCTATAACCCTTAAAGTCCTCAAAATGTGTGTATGCATTTCATTTGTATAGAATGATATAGAACTCTGTCAAGCCTATGAAACGATGATGCAGGTACTGTGAATTGAGTGAATACCCGAAACACCTCAAGAGTGAAACACTGGTGAGATGTGCGTACAGAGAAAACTTGAGACTGCTGCCTGCTTATGATTAGGTATTTCCAATTCAGTTGTCCTGGCACTGTATTAGGTTGATGATGATAGTTGATGTGCTGATGTGTTTAAGGTTGATGTATTATATGTAACAGCTAAATAGAAAAACAGCCACAGTCTGAATTGATTGTTTGCTTGAGGACAAGCAAAAGTTTAAGTTTGGGGTTGTGTTGACTCTCAATCATATGATGTAAGTTATGCATTTTTAGGACCAATTGTGCAGGTTTTTCATTGTATCACAGTCATTATCTGGGGATTTAGTCTAGTTTTAGATAATTGTAGTAGGAAGTTCATTTGTAAGTAATTCATTCACTTTTGGAGCTAAATTGGACTTGAATACCTCTAATTGGTTGTGGCATCATTCGGCGAACCAGACACTTGCCCGGAAATGCAGCAAAATGGATGGATTTGATTTCTGTTCAATATCGCGTCGCGACCAGGAGGGTTTGCGACGCGACCAGGAGGAATTTTGCAAAGCCAGATGTTTCTGTCCTATTTCGCGTCGCGACCAGGAGGGTTCGCGACACGACCCGGAGCAATTTTGCGAAGCCAGATGCTTCTGTCTTATTTCGCGACGCGACGGGCACGGGCCGCGTCGCGATGGTGCGTGAAAATTAGGGCTTTCAAAGCAGTTTCAGCGTTTTTCCTGAGGACTTCGTCTTGGGGATCTGAGCCACATTTTGGAGCAGCTGGAGGGTGCGATTTTGGGGCCTTCTCACCACTTGGGAACAAGGGATTGAAGGTTCTGATGTCTTCCTTTATGTTTGTTTTCTATTTTATGTTGGTTTCTACTCTTAGGATGGATTGTAACTAATTTGCTTAGATTAGGGAGAGATGAATCTCCCAACCCTATCATGTGAACCATTGTTCTAATCAATTCAGTTGTTATTCGATTTACTTTGTCTAAATACCTATGTTCTTAATGCTTTTCAATTACATATGATAATTGTGATGATCCAGGCTAGTGATTGCATAGGAATATGAATTAGTAGCTGGAAATTGGGTAGTTAGATCACATGCTAGTAATCATCATAGGAATATGTGGTAGCTTATGTGAATTCATTAAAATTCTTAATCTTAATGCATTACCCTCTGGCATGACTCACCTAAGGAATTAGGGTAACTCTTAGGGTAATAGGGGTCTTGAGGCAAGGAATTGCCCTTGACCTTAATTAGTGAATTGAATCTAGAAATTGAATAATTAACTTGAATTGGCTAAGGTTCATGTGATAGGCGAGGTGAGAGGATTCGATCCCTAGTCGTTTTTCTCGTATTCTTAAATCACGTTTGTGTACTGTTACTGATTACTCAATTACCAAAACCTTTACAATCTAAGAATTTACAACTTTGCTACTGTTTTCAACGCGCAATCCCTGTGGAATCGACCGGTTACTTACCGTATTTTATTACTTGCGACGACATTTGGTACACTTGCCAAAGTCCTAACAAGATTTTGGCGCCGTTGCCGAGGATTGTTGATTTCATTGTCAATAAGGCAATTGAGTTAATTCTTAGTAGTTTTATTCTGTTTAATTTTATTTTAGTACTTATTTTTTGTTTTATTTATTTAGATACTTAGTTAGTGTGTTGGACTTGTTAACGGTTTGTTGAAGTGTTTCAGTGAACTGTGTAGCAGGGGCAAAGTTCGAAAGAATTGCTGTTTGTCCCGAAAAAAAAAAATCATGGAATCCACTTCTCGGTTGGAAGATGCTTTGGCCCAGTTTAGGCAAATGACTGAGACTATCTTCCAGCCTAAAGAGCAAGCTTCTCGGTTGGAAGATACTTTGGCCGAGTTTATGCATATGTCCAAGACTCTGTTCCAGCCCCAAGAACAAGAAATGATAAACATGGGGAAGCCACATGAGCCGCAAATTGACCAACCTCAGCACATAGAGTCCACGCCACCCTCACTTAGCGGTAATTTTTGTGAAGAACCCCACTTGAATGGAAAATGTGTGACACGCACCTTTTGCGATTCTTGTGGGGAGTATCTTGTGGAGTGCAACTGTGAGGATGAGTGGGTAACTATATCAGAAAATTACCCATGGTTATGCACTACCAATGAGGAACAAGAAGAACAAGCCCCAACAAAAGAAGAATCTGGGGAGGATAAGGAAGATGAGGAAGAAGAAAAGATTGAAATGGAGGAGCATGTAGTTTGGAGGGAAGATCAAAGCTCCCAATGTGGGGAAGGGGTGAAAACCCAACAAGAAAAAACCCAACAAATCATGGTTCCTATTTTTCTTCCAAGTTGCAAGGAGGATAGAAGTGAGGAGATTGACATATACTTAGACTCCTTCTATGCCTTATTCATCACCCTTCACCTCAAAAGGGTATGGAAGCATCTACAACTATGTTTCAAATTCATGATGTTCCTGCCCCAGAAGCGAAAGAAGAAGGATGATGTGTTCTTTGTGTCATATCAGCCACCTTAATAGTGGGATGACAAACCGCCGGAAAAACCACCGGAAATTACCGACGGAAATTCCATCGGATACTAAGACAAATCCCCCGGTAAAGATTTGATTAATTTATTATGTTTTATTCGAAAACCGCCGGTAACACGGAAAAACTGCCGGAAACGTTTTTCGTTTATTAAAAAAAACCGCCGGTAATTACGAAAAACTGCCGTAGAAGACAAAACCGCCGGAAATTTTTTGGGATTCAAAAACCGCCGGTAATAAAAAAAACCGTCGGTAAATATATTACTATTTTTTTCTAAAAAACCGCCGGTAATTAGTAATATCCGCTGGAAATAATATAATAAATTTTTTTATAAAAATTCAAATAACCGAAAAATGTTTTTTTTTAAAACAGTGAAAATCAAATATTTAAATTATTAAATAAAAGACAATAATATAATAAACTATAATTAGAATAGATAACGAGAATAGTTCAGAAAAGCGATAAACGTACAAATCCGACAAAATACAAACCGACAAAGTACAAATTAAAATATGCATACTTATAAATTCAAATAATCTGAATCTACTGTCCTTCGTCATAGTAGCCTCTATTGGGCGGGTCTGTTAACCAATTATTAAAATCATTGTCATTGAGATCAATATGCGTATCTAGCTGAGGATTCTGTTGGGACTGCTGCGAGGACCGCTGGTGTGGCTGCTGTTGGAAAGGAGGCTGCGGGGACTGCTGCCTTGGCTGCTGCTGAAAAGGAACCTGCGAGGACTGCTGCTGTGGTTGCTGCTGTGGCTGCTGCTGGAAAGGAAACTGTTGAGACTGCTGTTGAGACTGCTGCTGAGAGTTGATGCTACCATATGGGATCTGGTAGGGAGGCGGGAAGAGACCATACGGCTGAAAAGCACCGCCGTAAGCCTGTTGCTGTAATTGGTACTGTGGCTGAAAAGATGATGATGGCACGGAAGGCATCGGGGGTTGAGTCATATCGAAAAAATGCTTCCAGCGCTCCTCATTTATCTTAGTCTGCTCGCACATCTGTTCAATTAGCATTCGTTGCTCCTGCATTTCCCGTTCACGACGCTCTCTCTGCTCATTACTTAGTCGTTGTTGCTCGCTCAATTGATTCTCCATTTCACTTAATTTATGCGTCAGTTGTTGAACATTTTGTAAGTCCGCAGCAGTAGGCATAACAGAGCGATGGTGTGTGGAAAACATGTGCAAGTATACACAGTCCATAACAAGTAATATAGTGTTTAGAACAGGTCGAACCTACAGGGATTGGTGAACTCTGTCAAAAGTCAATATTATGTAATTTAGAGGAAAGTAACTAATTTAACAAGATAGTTGATATTGGTGAGTATCACAAGTAAGTTAGAATAAAGCAAGGTGTAAGTAGTTGTAATGCAATAGAGAAAAGTTAGTTGGAATGTCTTCCCCAAGTAATTTACTTATAAGTGTTTAATGCAGTTATGATGCAGTTGCACTGAATGCTGTTGCATTAGTTGTGTGCCTTTCAGTCACTTTCTTCAGAGTTTCATTACAAGCTTCCTATGTCTAGGCTTGCTAAATAAGTTCACTCTTGTCTTTTAAATTACCCACAGTATCACCCTATGGACTATACTATCCTATATCTAGGACTTAGTATGGTTTACACAAAGTTTCCTTTATGTAAAACACTCACCCATATTAGTTCTTGAGTTCTTAATTGTAAACCATGTCTGCTTTTACAAATCTACTTATTCTAAGTGATCAACCTCAAAATAAGTGTTGAAAGTATTATCAAGCAAGAACTAAAGTGCACACATCATATACTCGTATTAAACTTGCTTAAAAGCTCATTAAATGGTTAGAACATTCCAACTAAGAGAGGTTTAGCTCAACATAGACATTGCAAGGCAAATATAAACAGAATAGAATATGTTTATATAATTGAAATCACAAAAGAGAAACAACAAGATAGAGTTTACACAAGTTGTAGCTCTTAGCATGAATCCTCCTAGCAATGTAGTTGCATTAGCTCTTTAGCACTTTGGCAAAACTATGAAATCAAGGTAAGGAGGATTTGTCACTTCCTTTCTTTCCTTCTTACAAAATAATACTATTCTATGTGGAGTGAAATTTTAATCTAACTTATGGATTGTGATCTATCTTCAAGTGAAGGAGTGAGGTCCTTATATAGTCTTCAAGAGAGGTGCTTCCTTCCTTCATGTTGAAGTAACTTTGGTGGCTGTATTCATGGTTACTTTACAGCAGTTGATTCCCATGTGAAGTCTTCAATCAAGTGTATAGGGAGGTCAAATGAGATAAGAACATGTGTCCCTACGTTGATGACTCTTCAAAGCTATGTGGGAATTGTAGGCAACGAAATATGAGGTGTTCTTGCTTTAGGAGACCAAGCATGAGGTCATCAAGTGCAAGTGGATGGCAAGTGGATGTGCAAGTGGATGGCTCCAACCTTCAGGCAATGCAGTTGTAGTGCATTAGCATTGTGCTGAGCCAGCGCAGTTGTAAGTGCAGAATCAATGCAGGAGCATTTGATGCAGGAGCATCTAGACTGCACTGAACAAACTTATCAAACATACCACAATATATCCAAAATGGCCTACTAACAACTATAACCATGTTAAACACTAAAGTTATCACATATTACATAAAATACTATATAACCTTTTTATCTTTGCTTGAAAGAGAGCAATTTACTAAGTTTAAACATATGAATAACTCTATATAAAATAGAGTTATCAAGCGACCAGTACTACCAGAAGATGGTTAACCCCGACTTGGAATAATACTTCTTGCTTTTTCGAAAAATCGATGGACCTATACTACCAGTTCCTGCCAAACGACCACTTTTTTGTGTTGGTGGTTTCTTTAATGATGCAGATGCATCACTTCTTTGAAGTGTTTATGCATTGATGTTTTTCTGCATTTATTCTCTGCAGTGCAGTTGGATTGCTTCTGCACTGTGCTATTTTTTGTAGCCTATATTGCCTTCCTCACTGTCCTCCAGATGCATTTATTCCTGCATGGCACAGGTGCAGCTTTTCACTGACCTCCAGATGCATTCATGCACTTTGGCACAGGTACGGTTGTTGAACTATCCTCCAGATGCATTCATTCATGCATGGCACAGGTCTTTGACCTCCAGATGCAATCATGCACTTAGGCACAGGTATAGTTCAATCTGATTCAGGTCAATATGGCTTTTGATCTTTGATCTTTTTACCACTCTTTTTGTATTGTTTGCTCTCACTTTTCAAATTCAACCTTGGTTTTCATAAAAACACCCCCAAACTTAATTCTTTAAGCTATTCCAACTTTTTAATCAAAATTTGTTTTGACCTTAGCTCACCAAAATTTTCCCTTGCATCAGATTGCTCTTTAAATAGCAAGGTTCTTTTCACAAACTCAGTTTTGAGGTATTTGGAAGAAAAAAATAGTTCTGGTTATTTTTGTGAGAAATAAGGCTTCTTTTTCTTTGATTTTCAAAAATCCATCCATAGGTGCACCATATTTTTGTAAAATGTTTTCAAACTGATCATCTACTAAAATGTTCTTAACAATTTATAGTATTCCTCATACTTGTCCCTATTTTCCAATGAAAATGTATCTTTGGAAAATTAGTTTCATGTATTTGGATACTACTTTGTTAAGTACGTCTAATACATTCATACAAAAATATTTACTAAAAACATACATTTGCTAAAACACACATACATAACATACATAACATACTTAATATGATAAGTTCTCTCACTGCTAGAAGTTCACAAAATACTTCCAAAATATTTGTTCAAAATATGGGGAGAGGGATTAAAAACACAACCAGGGAAGAGTTAGTAGTAAGATAACATCCAAAATATAGTAGTTAAATTGCAGAAAGCATGTAACAGATACTCATTTCTTGGCTCCACTCCTTGTCCATGAACTCTGCCTGGTAGGAGGAGTGTTCTTCACCTTCTGCTTCTTTTCCTTTGGCTTTGAGATTGGAGTTACTTCTACTGGTGCAGATGCACCTGATTCCACTGGTGTTGATGCAGGACTTGATGCAATAGCATCAGTTGGGATTGCCTCAGAGATCTTTCTCTTTGGTGCCTTGACTGCTGGTTGTTTGAAGAATGTTTGTGTATTTCCAAATTCTTCTCTCTTTCTCTGAGCTATTTGTTGGAGAACAAGTTGCATTGTTGCCTCATCATGTGCTGGTTTCAGTGCTGCTTTCTGTTGAGATGCAGATGCATCACTCTGCATCTCAATTGCTTGTTTGACAACTTCAGCTTCCTGTACTGCCTCTGGTTCTGCCTCTTCAGTTGGATCTTCATCAGTATCCTGCACATTTTCTTGCTCAATAGCAGAAACAACATTAGTTATAATGTTAGTGGGGCTAGTAGGGGTGGTTTGTTCTCTTTGTGGCTCATGGATAGGTGAGGTTGAGATTGGACAATTTGTTGCACAGTGTGAGTTGATTGTTCTGTTCAGTTGGTGGAGATGGTGGAGGAGGGGTTGTTTGTGGTGGTGACTGTATTGGTGGATCAGTAAGGGAGGGTAGTGGTGATTTTGGTTGAGGAGATGCTTCTTTGGTAGGTGAGTGGATTGGTGATTGGATAGGTGATGTGATTGGTGAAGTGTGGGTTGTTTCTTGTTGGGCTTGTGGTGGTGATTTCTTGGCATATTTCTGTCTGGCAATTTCTTCCAGAATGACACCTCTAGCATGTTCTTCTTCCTCACTTTCAACTTCAGTATCACTTTCTTCTTCATCTTCACTCTCCTTGTCCATTTCTTTTTCTAATTCCTCATCCTCAGTTTCTGAATTATAAGTTTCTTCAAATTCAGGCTCTACTACCACCTTTTTCTTTCCCTTTGTTTGTTTTCTAGTCACCTTTTTCTTTGGTTTCTCTTCCTGTTCCTCTTCTTTCTCTTCTTCTTTTTCTTCATCAGCTTGCTCTTTCTCCTCATTTTGTTGTCTTTCAGTTCTTAACACCCAGCTTGGGAACACATGTGCCTCAATATTGCCTAATTCATTAGACAAATATTGGAAAACAAGCTGCCCAATCATGTTGTTCATTTTGAAATTTCCATACTGCAGCTTGCTTCTGCATGAAATGCTCTTGCATTGCAGGCATAGGCAGTGATTCTTTCACTTTTCTCATTCTCTCCTTCATCTCAGCATTCAAATTAGTAGGGGGAAATTTTCTTTGTTCATTAGCAGCAATAGGAACATTTTCCTTCATGCACAATTCAGTTATGAGACAAGGGAAAAACAGAAATCCCTTTGTTTTAGTTGTGCATGTATAGATTTCCCTTGCAATCTATCTACCTATGTCAACTTTTTCCTCAGAGAGAATTGTATCTAGTAAGATCAATCTCTCTTTGGTCATAGCATATGTGTGTGAAGTAGGTAAGATTGATGTTGTAATGAACAAATGCCAATTTCCTAGAGCATCTATCAAATAGGTACTTCTCAGCTTAACTTCATTTGGTGTAAATCATTCCCAAACAGAATCTGGTGTGGCAATTCTACCCCTAATCTCTTCCATTTCTTTCTTATAAGCCTTCCCTACTTTCTTTTCAAATTCAAGTCCATTGTATTTCAACAGATAATGCTCATTTATTTTCTTAGGATGAAAATGAACTGTCTTACCTCTAACCTTAGAAGTGTAGCTTTTCTCTGGTCCTTCTCCTTCAGAAAGTCCAGCATAGAATTCTCTCACTAACTCTTCAATGTATCCTCCTAGTGGCAACACAAAGTGATCCCAGTGAAGATTGGCCACTGTTGCCATGAATGTTGGACTTGCTCTCTTCAAATCGTATCCTTTCTGGTAGTAACTGCATTTTCCATAGATGAGCTTTTTCTTCACTGATCATTGCTGGTGCATTGGTCTTGCCTTTCTTGTCCTTTTTGGACGATGATGATGCATGTTTGCCTGATGATTTTGATGCTGATTGCTTCTTCACCATTGTGTTCGCTAGATATGGAATTGCTGTGTGTAACTGTTTGATTAGAGTGGGAGGTTTCAGATTGAGTGGAAGGGGTAACGAAAATAATTTTAGGGTTTTTTTCAGTGAGGAGTTAAGAGAAGTTTTGATTTGATTGTGGTAGTAGCCGTTAGGTAAGGTCATGGTGGACATGCGTGCAGCCACGTGTTTTCCTTGGTTACTCAACACTTCATTTAATTTCTAACTTTGCTTCTGATGAGTTGTCATTCACACTTGATCAATTTCTCCAAACTTTTGAACTTGGGTACAGGGCACATTTTTTCTTCAATGCATATGTAATGCAGTAGCATTGCAATGCAGCTGCATCAGTTTCCTGTTTTTCCTACAAAACACTTAAAACATCAAATTGAACAAAATTAAGTAAAAATGATGGGTTGCCTCCCATTAAGCGCTTGTTTTAAGAGTCTTATCAGCCTGACTACCTCTTTCTTTTAAAGATTTTTCAAATGAGTGGTGACCTTTTCTCTCACCACATGTTCACCATAGTACATTTTGATTCTTTGACCATTTACCTTGAAGATGGTGTTTGAGGTTTCATCTAACAAGTCAACTGCTCCATGAGGATAAATTTTAACCAATTTGAATGGTCCTGACCACCTTGATCTAAACTTTCCAGGGAAAAGCTTCAATCTAGAATTGTATAGCAGAACTAGTCCTCCCTCTTTTAAGTCTCTCTTTTGAATTCTCTTGTCATGCCATGCCTTTGTTTTGATTTTGTAGATTTCAGCATTCTCATAAGAGAATTGCCTAATCTCTTCTAACTCATTAAGCTCTAGCATTCTTTGTGTACCTGCTTTGTCTAAGTTAAAATTGAGCTTCTTGATAGCCCAATAAGACTTATTTTCCAACTCCACAGGTAGATGGCATGCTTTTCCATAGACTATTCTATAAGGAGACATTCCTAAGGGTGTTTTGAATGTTGTTCTATAAGCCCATAAAACTTCATCCAAATGTAAAGACCAATCTTTCCTATTTGGACTTACCATTTTTTCTAGTACTCTTTTAATTTCTCTATTTGAGATTTCTGCTTGCCCACTTGTTTGAGGGTGGTAAGCTGTAGCAATTTTATGCTTAACTCCATACTTAGCTAGAAGATTTTCAATGATCTTATTACAGAAGTGTGAACCTTCATCATTAATTATAGCTCTAGGAGTTCCAAATCTAGTAAATATATTCCTTTGAAGAAATTTACTTACTGATTTTGCATCATTATTTGGTAATGCTACTGCCTCTACCCGTTTGGACACATAATCAACAGCTAGTAAAATGTACAAATTACCAAAAGAAGGTGGAAAAGGTCCCATAAAATCCATTCCCCATACATCAAATAATTCAATTTCTAAAATATTGGTTCTTGGCATTTCATGTTTATCAAAGATATTTCCTGCCCTTTGACATTTGTCACATTTCTTGACCATAAAATATGAATCTTTAAATAAAGCAGGCCAAAAATAACCAGACTGTAATACCTTAGCTGCTGTTCTTGTGCTTCCAAAGTGGCCACCATATGGTGCAGCATGACAATGCAGAAGCACTGCTTGTTGTTCCTCCTCAGGAACACATTTCCTCATTAATTTATCAAGACACATCTTGTAAAGAAATGGATCATCCCAATAATATTGTTTTACTATGTGGAAGAACCTTCTCCTTTGTTGATATGTCATATTCACTGGTGTCACTCTACTTGCAAGGAAATTTACAATATCAGCATACCATGGTGCAGATGCATTTGATGCTCCTGCATTGCTTGTAGCACATGCAGTTGCATTATGTGCATTGACTGTGATTGCTAATAATTTCTCATCTGGAAAACTCTCCTTGATTTCTCCCTCTAGTGATTCACCTTCAAGTCTTAACAAATGGTCTGCTACTTGGTTTTCTACTCCTTTCTTGTCTCTAATTTCAAGATCAAATTCTTGTAGGAGTAGAATCCATCTTATCAACCTTGGCTTTGCATCTTTTTTTGAAATCAAATACTTAATGGCAGAATGATCAGTATAAACAATTACTTTAGTGCCAACTAAGTATGATCTAAATTTTTCAAATGCAAATACTACAGCAAATAATTCCTTTTCTGTGACTGTAATTTATTTGAGCTTCAATTAATGTCTTGCTAGCATAATAAATAGAATGAAAAACCTTGTCATACATTTGCCCTAGGACTGCTCCTACTGCAAAGTCTCTAGCATCACACATTAATTCAAAAGGCCTGCTCCAGTCAGGTGTTACTATCACTGGTGCTGTTACTAAAGCTTTTTTAAGCTTTTCAAAAGTATCCAAACAAGATTCATCAAAGTTAAATGGTACATCATGTTGTAAAAGCATACATAATGGCTTTGAAATTTTTGAAAAGTCTTTGATAAACCTTCTATAAAAACCAGCACGGCCTAAAAAGCTCCTGATACCTTTAACTGTTGTTGGTGGGGATAATTTCTCAATCACCTCAATTTTTGCTTTGTCTACCTCTAGACCTTTCTTTGAGATTCTGTGTCCTAACACAATGCCCTCTTGCACCATGAAATGGCACTTTTCCCAGTTTAACACTAGATTTGTATCCTCACATCTTTTGAGAATTGGTTCCAAGTTTAATAAACAATCTTGGAATGTTTCTCCAAACACAGAGAAATCATCCATAAACACTTCCATTGATTGCTCAATGAAATCTGAGAATATTGACATCATGCATCTTTGGAAAGTTGCAGGTGCATTACATAATCCAAATGGCATCCTTCTAAAGGCAAAGGTTCCATAAGGGCATGTAAAAGTGGTTTTATTTTGATCTTTAGGCTCAATGGTTATCTGATTGTATCCTGAATAACCATCTAGAAAACAATAAAACTCTTTCCCTGCTAATCTATCTAGCATTTGGTCTATGAATGGTAAAGGAAAGTGATCCTTTTTGGTAGCCTTATTGAGTTTTCTGTAATCCATGCATATCCTCCAACCTGTTACAGTTCTAGTAGGTATCAATTCATTCTTTCATTGGCTATTACTGTCACACCCCCTTTCTTTGGTACACATTGGACAGGGCTTACCCATGCACTGTCTGATATTGGGTATATGATGCCAGCATCTAGCCATTTAATGATTTCCTTTTTCACAACCTCCTTTATAATAGGGTTTAGTCTTCTTTGGCTTTCTATACTATTCTTAAAATTTTCTTCTAAGATGATCCTATGCATACACACAGAAGGACTAATTCCCTTGATATCTGTCATTTGCCAACCTATTGCTTTGGTATGTTTCTTTAGAGTATTGATGAGATCATTTTCTTGTTCTGAGGTTAAATCAGAAGCAATAATAACCGGTAAGGTCTCATTTTCTCCTAGAAAGACATACTTAAGATGTTTAGGCCATTCCTTCAATTCTAGCTTAGGAGGTTTTTCTATGGAGGGTAAATTTTCTTTGAGGGTTGGATCCTCAAGATTGAGAGGTTCATAAGTTCTGTCCCAGACTTCCTTACAAGAGTTTCCTATTGGCAGGTTTTCCTTTTCTAGTAATTCCTCATCTAACAATGCAGGTGCATCAAGTGCATCTGCATTAGCCAAATGATCATACTGTTTGTAAAACTGTTTTTCTACCAATCTATCTAGAGAAAAATGGATGAGCATTCTTCTGTATCCTCTGTGGGATACTTCATAGCACTCATCACATTGAATTTTATCTCTTGATCATTCACTCTCATTGTAAGTTCACCTCTTTGCACATCTATTAAGGTTTTGCCAGTTGCTAGAAATGGTCTTCCTAGGATAATAGGTACATCCTTATCTGCTTCAAAGTCAAGAATGACAAAATCTGCAGGGAACACAAATTTGTCTACCTTAACTAAGATGTCTTCTATTATACCTTCAGGATAGGCTATTGACCTATCTACTAATTGAAGTGTCACAGTGGTTGGTCTTACAATTCCAATTCCCAATTGGTTAAAAATAGATTTAGGCATTAAGTTAATACTTGCCCCTAAATCACATAAAGCTTTACCAGTATAAGAGGTTCCAATGGAAAATGGAATTGTAAAACTCCCTGGATCCTTCAATTTCCTAGGAATTTTACTTTGCATGATCTGACTACATTCTTTAGTCATGGCAACTGTCTCAAATTCCCCTAATCTTTTTCTTTTGGTACGCACATCTTTCATGAATTTTGCATAGTTTGGCATTTGTTGAAGTGCTTCTACTAAGGGAACATTTATGTGCAACTGTTTTAGTACCTCTAAGAATTTGCTAAATTGTTTCTCCTCATGTGCTTTTTTCAATCTTTGTGGGTAAGGAGGAGGAGGGTACTCAGGTACTAACTTAGGTGTAGGGATTTGAACTTCTTCCTCTAATGCAGGAGCATTGGATGCTTCCACAATTCTTTCTTTGCTATTTTTGTTTTTCTTTTTCTTTTTCTCCCTTATCTACACTTTCCCTCTCATTTGATTCAATCAAATCCTTGCCACTTCTTAAGGAAATAGTTTTAACCTGCTCTTTTCCCTGTTTCTGGGAAGGAGCAGCTTCTGTATTAGAAGGTAAGGCACCTGATGGCCTTTGATACAAAGCTGTGGCTAACTGTCCTACTTGGGTCTCTAGATTCTTAATGGAAGCATCTTGAGTTTGTCTAGCTGTTCTTGCTTCTCCTATGAATGCTTTGAGCATATTTTCTAGAGAATTTTCATTGGTGGCTTGTTTTTGAGGTGGGAATCCTGGTGGTGTAGATGGTGCAGTATTAGATGCAGGTGCATTGTTATTGCCCCATCTAAAGTTGGGATGATTTTTCCACCCAGGATTATAAGTGTTAGAATAGGGGTTGTTATTTCTATTATAACCTACATAATTTACAGAAATAGGGTTGCTAGGACATTCCTCGTACAAGTGACCTCCTCCACAATATACACAACTGGTGGTACCTGGAGGTGCTTGGTCTACTGCTGCTGCAGTGCTGTCTGTTGATGCAGCTGCATTAGATGCAGTTGCATTAACTGAAGTGAAGTTTTTTATCAAATTTGCTAAAGTGGCTACTTGAGCAGATAAGGCTGTTACATCACTAACCTCATGTACCCCTGATGGTTTCTTTTGGGCACTCACCCTCTCAATAGGCCAACTAGAGCTATTAGCTGCTATTCTATCAATTAACTCACATGCTTCATTGTATGACAGATTTAATAACACTCCACCAGAAGATGCATCAAGCATTATTCTGGTTTGAGGTTCTAAACCATTATAAAAAGTTTCCATTTGAATAATAACAGGTAAACCATGATGAGGACATTTTCTTAAGAGTTCTTTCCACCTTTTCCCATGCTTCAAATAATGATTCAAACTCTTTTTGTCTAAAAGATGTAATATCAGTTCTCATCCTGGCATTTTTGATAGGTGGGAAATATTTTCCTAAAAATTTTTCAGCTATTTCATTCCATGAATGGATAAAGTTAGGCTCTAAAGAGTTTAGCCAAGCCTTAGCTCTATCTTTCAAAGAATAAGGAAACAACCTTAATCTGAAAGCATCTTCACTAACACCAGGTAAGATAAAGTTACTACATACTTCTATAAACTGTTTTAAATGCAAGTGATGATCCTCTAGAGGAGTTCCTCCAAATTGACCAATAGTTTGAAGCATTTGAAACATCATAGGTTTAAATTCAAAATGCACAGCATCTATATGAGGTCTAGATATGCTAGTTTGCATGTTTTGATGATCAAACTGGGCATAATCCCTCATAGGTCTATCTCTATCATTAATCATACCTATGGGATCCATGTGAATGAATCGTTCTCTGTGATCTTCTTCTGTATCTTGATGAGAGCCTAGGACCTCCTCTTACTGAGTGTGGTCTTGAGCTTTGTCCTTCACTGTGAGACATCTTGCATGCTTGTTCCTTTTGCTTTTGGAGTCTTAACAATCTCCTAAATCTTCTTTCTATCTCTGGATCTAAGCTGTATTTTGGTGTCCTGTTTCTGGTCCTGTACATATGCTAAAGCACCATGTGCTCCTGCATGACAGAAACTTGCAAATACCAGAATAATATACACTAAATTACAATATATCAGATTTTTAAAAGAATTTAACTACAATCCCCGGCAACGGTGCCAAAAACTTGGTGTGTGGAAAACATGTGCAAGTATACACAGTCCATAACAAGTAATATAGTGTTTAGAACAGGTCGAACCCACAGGGATTGATGAACTCTTTCAAAAGTCAATATTATGTAATTTAGAGGAAAGTAACTAATTTAACAAGATAGTTGATATTGGTGAGTATCACAAGTAAGTTAGAATAAAGCAAGGTGTAAGTAGTTGTAATGCAATAGAGAAAAGTTTGTTGGAATGTCTTCCCCAAGTAATTTACTTATAAGTGTTTAATGCAGTTATGATGCAGTTGCACTGAATGTTGTTGCATTAGTTGTGTGCCTTTCAGTCACTTTCTTCAGAGTTTCATTACAAGCTTCCTATGTCTAGGCTTGCTAAATAAGTTCACTCTTGTCTTTTAAAGTACCCATAGTATCACCCTATGGACTATACTATCCTATGTCTAGGACTTAGTATGGTTTTCACAAAGTTTCCTTTATGTAAAACACTCACCCATATTAGTTCTTGAGTTCCTAATTGTAAACCATGTCTGCTTTTACAAATCTACTTATTCTAAGTGATCAACCTCAAAATAAGTGTTGAAAGTATTATCAAGCAAGAACTAAAGTGCACACATCATATACTCGTATTAAACTTGCTTAAAAGCTCATTAAATGGTTAGAACATTCCAACTAAGAGAGGTTTAGCTCAACATAGACATTGCAAGGGAAATATAAACAGAATAGAACATGTTTATATAATTGAAATCACAAAAGAGAAACAACAAGATAGAGTTTATACAAGTTGTAGCTCTTAGCATGAATCCTCCTAGCAATGTAGTTGCATTAGCTCCTTAGCACTTTGGTAAAACTATGAAATCAAGGTAAGGAGGATTTGTCACTTCCTTCCTTTCCTTCTTACAAAATAAAACTATTCTATGTGGAGTGAAATTTTAATCTAACTTATGGATTGTGATCTATCTTCAAGTGAAGGAGTGAGGTCCTTATATAGTCTTCAAGAGAGGTGCTTCCTTCCTTCATGTTGAAGTAACTTTGGTGGCTGTATTCATGGTTACTTTACAGCAGTTGATTCCCATGTGAAGTCTTCAATCAAGTGTATAGGGAGGTCAAATGAGATAAGAACATGTGTCCCTACGTTGATGACTCTTCAAAGCTATGTGGGAATTGAAGGCAATAAAATATGAGGTGTTCTTGCTTTAGGAGACCAAGCATGAGGTCATCAAGTGCAAGTGGATGGCAAGTGGATGTGCAAGTGGATGGCTCCAACCTTCAGGCAATGCAGTTGTAGTGCAATAGCATTGTGCTGAGCCAGCGCAGTTGTAAGTGCAGAATCAATGCAGGAGCATTTGATGCAGGAGCATCTAGACTGCACTGAACAAACTTATCAAACATACCACAATATATCCAAAATGGTCTACTAACAACTATAACCATGTTAAACACTCAAGTTATCACATATTACATAAAATACTATATAAACTCTTTATCTTTGCTTGAAAGAGAGCAATTTACTAAGTTTAAACATATGAATAACTCTATATAAAATAGAGTTATCAAGCAACCAGTACTACTAGAAGATGGTTGACCCCGACTTGGAATAATACTTCTTGCTTTTTCGAAAATCGATGGACCTATACTACCAGTTCCTTCCAAACGACCACTTTTTTGTGGACCAACTGATTTCCTCCAAGCATCAAAAGCATGTTGTTGTTCCTCGATGGGATCACAAGTACTGTCACTGCTCTGCTGAGTCTCGTGATATTGGGCCATTTCACCCTCGTAGTTTTCCTAAAAATAAAAATCAACAAATGAATAAGTATTAATATAACAAAAAAGAAATGAATATATAATTAATAGGCTCTAATAATTGTAAGAGTATTGATCAAAAAAATAATTGTAAGAGTAGTTACATGAACGCTCCTGGACCATTTATCAACAAAATCCCCCGTACTCTCTCGGACATGAAGATGACGATGTAACTCAGGCAACCCAATGGGACGACCATGCACTCTCTCCTGCATAGTTATTTTAAAAATACACGGATATTAATATAATTAATTATAATACTAATATTGATCATGAAATTGACTATCACATAGACTAAATATTTAATAATTAATTAAAGTTACCAAGCGTCTGTGAGTTTGAGCAGCATTGACAGAACCAGATGTGTGTATGCAGCTACCTCTCTCCGAAGCACGATTCTTCATTGCTTTTTCACTTTTTTCTTTGAACTCTGGAGTGTTCCATTTCTGTTTCAGCACGTGCCAATCAGATTCTCCAATAAAAGGAGGCTTCTTATGAATAAAACGTGCATCCCGAAGTAACTCAGAAAGACGGTGAGAAGCTCTTTAATGGAAGATTTTCTCAACCTCCTTCTCTATCTCGGGTTCCCACGCCATTTTTTCCTTATAAATTATAAATAACTTGTTAATAGAAAATAAATTAACCAATTAAATAAATTGGCTAAAAGATTATAAAAAAGTAAAACAACTTACCCTAAATCTATCAAACATCATCTTTTTTAAATCTTTATCCTTTTTAATTTCCATCCAAGACAACCAAGGTTTGTTGTAATTCTCCTTGATCACATATGTGATTGAGGTGGATGCTCCATTCGAAGGAAAAAACCTATACATTAATAAATATATTAATATATATTTATTAAAAAAACCACTAATTATCATTAATAAATATATATTCTTACGCTTTTCCAAAAATGGTCAATACAATACGACCGTCGTGTGCTAACTCTAGTGCCTCCTCTGTGTTGACTCTCTGTCATATGTAATCAGTTGTGCATTTTTAGAACCAAAACTGCAGAGATTTGATTGTAATTCTGTTGATTGCTGGGATCAATGTATTAGAATTCATTTTGTAAGCTAATTCTCTCACTCCTGGTGCCAATTGCAATGGAAGACCTTCAAGTTGTCATAGCATCAACTAGCGAACCAGACATTTGCCTAGCGGTGCAATAGGAAGCTGAAGGAGGCATTCTGACCTTTTTTGCGTCGCGACGCAGCGAAGCCTTTTCATAGGAGAACATTCTGTCTTATTTCGCGTCGCGATGGGCTCGTGTCGCGACGCGATGGTTGACCGAAAACTAGGGATTTAAAGCAGTTTCAGCAAATTTTTGAATGACTTCGTCTTGGGAGCGAAACAGAGTTTTGGAGTAGCTGAAGGTTGTGATTTTGGGGACTTCTCATCACTTGGGAACAAGGGGTTTGAAGGTTCTAATGTCTTCCTTCATGTTTATCATCTTCTTCACCCTAGTTTCTACTTCTATAATGATGTGTAACTAATTCTCTTAGATTAGGGAGAGATGAATCTCCCCAAACTATGACATGAATACTTTGTTATGATCAATTTCAGTTTTTATTCAATTTATCATTAGCCTATGCCTCTATTCTTAATGCTTTACAATTACATATGATAGTTGTATTGATTTAGGGTTATGATCACCATAGGGATATGGGTTTGTATGCTTGATTTGGGGTTTTAGGTCACAATCTTGATGGTCATAGGAATATGGAATTGAGGTTGTGAATTCCTTAGTTCTAGGGTTTAGTGCTTTGTCTATTGTTGAATCACTTAAGGAATTAGGGTTTCTCAATAGGGAAAAGGGGTTTTGAGGCAAGGGATTGTCCTTAACCTAAATTAGTGAATGGAATCTGATAATTTGGGTAATTACTTGAAATTGGTTGAAAGTTCATGTGATAGTATAGGGGAGAGGATTCAATCCCTAATCGCTTTACTTTGCTTAATTTACAAACGTTTGATTTCACGGTTACCATAATTTCAATTTTATTTCACACTTTACTTTGCTTTATTTATTTAATTATTTATTTTTGGTACTCAGTGCTTTTTATTGGACTTGTTGACGGTTTGCTTAGTATTTCAGAAATTTGTTTATGCGAGACAAAACTGCGAGAGAATTGTTATTTGACCCAGAGATTGAAAAGACAGCAAAAGCAAACCGAAAGAAAACAAAGCTAGGTAAGCAACAAGCCCAGAGAGAGTCACTGGTACACTCAGCTTCAACCTCTGTTCCGGAAGATTCTTCAACTGCAGAGGCAGAAATGGCTGAGAATCCACCTCCAAGACGCACTCTCGGTGACTTCGGTAGGAGAAATCAGGGCGCTCAAGCATTCACTTTCCAACCAGTGGGAGTTGCCCAATTTGACATCAAATCTTCTGTGCTCACTACCTTAAAATCAGAGCAGTTTTCAGGATCAGATGCAGAAGACCCCAACCAACACCTTTTCCAGTTTTATGAGATATGTGGAACAACACACCCTGAGGGAGTTAATGAAAGTGCCAAGAAATTGCGCCTGTTTCCATTCACACTAACAGGCAGGGCAAAGGATTGGTTGAATACTATCCCAACAGGAACTGTCAACACTTGGAATGAACTTGAGAACAAATTCTTGGAACGATTCTTCCTAATCTCCAAGTTCATCAAAAAGAGGGCAGAAATCTCTAACTTTGTTCAAGGGGATTCTGAGTCCCTATATGATTCCTGGGAAAGATTTAAATTATTGCTAAAAAAATGTCCAGGGCATGGTATTGATGATTTTCTGCAGCTGCAAACTTTCTGCCATGGGTTGCGACCTCAGACCAGGATGATGTTAGATGCCTCAGCTGGAGGATCTTTAGGTACTAAAACTTGGGAGGAAGCAAAACAGCTGGTGGAAGATATGGCTTCTAATGAGTATAGGATCCAGAATGATCGTGGAGCTGTGAGTAAAAAGGGTGTGTTGGAGTTGGACTCTAACAGTGCTGTGTTGGCCCAACAAAAGTTAATGTCTATGCAAATTGAAGCCCTTACTAAGCAGTTAACTACAACTTGTGAAGTTGGTTCAAGGGCTCAAACAACCGTTCAAGCAGTGCAAACGGGTGGGTGCAACTATTGTGGTAGAGAAGCCCATGAGGGTGATTGCGCAACTCATGGAGAAATGGTTGAGCAGGCAAGTTACATGGGAAACTTTCAAAAACAAGGTGGGAGCCCGTATTCTAACACCTAAAATCCTGGGTGGAAGAATCCTCCTAACTTCTCTTGGAAGAATAATGAGGCCTGAGGTTCAAACAAACAGCTAGCGGTCTCAAACACCTGCTCAACAGCAAAAGAACCCATCTTGTTTGGAAGATGCTTTGACACAGTTCATGCAAATGACCAAGAACACTTTCCAAGCCCAAGAACAAGCAATGAAAAACATGGGGAAGAATCAAGAGGCTTCGATGAAGAACTTGGAGGTTCAGATTGGTCAGTTTTCAAAGCAACTTGCTGAGACATCCAATAGTGGTTTTCCTGCTAGCACTGTTGATAACCCTAAAAATGAGAGTTGCAATGTTATGTCATTGAGAAGTGGTAGAGAGCTGAACCCTGTTGAAGTGGAAAACCTCAAGCCTGGAGAAAGATGTGGTGAAACTGAGCTGTTGAGGGAGGAGTTGAAAGAGAAAAATGGAGGAGTCGAAAATGAGTTAAGTGAAAAAAGTGAGGGAATTGTGAAGCCTAACCAAAAAGAAAATTTTTTAATGAAAAATTGCAGGTTGACGAGAAGCCCAAAGAAATTCCTTCATACATGAAGTTGACATACCTTCAGTTGAGCAAGAAGACCCAGAAGGATGAGCAGTTCTCAAAGTTCATGGATATTTTCAAACGCCTTCAAATCAACATACCATTTGCTGAAGCTCTTGAGAAGATGCCCATCTATGCCAAGTTCATGAAGCAGCTATTGACAAAGAAGAGGAAGTTCAAGGGGGATGAAACAGTGGCCTTAACAGAAGAGTGTAGTGCCATTATTCAAAACAAGCTTCCTCCTAAGTTGAAAGATCCAGGGAGCTTCACCATACCTTGTGCAATTGGTGATGTTAAAATAGGGAAGGCCCTTTGTGATCTGGGAACAACCATTAATCTGATGCCCTTGGCTATGTGGAGAAATCTTGGCGGAGGTGAGGTTAAGCCAACCAACATGACCTTGCAACTTGCTGACAGATCTATAAGGCATCCTTATGGGGTTGTAGAAGATGTCCTGGTGAAGGTAGACAAATTCCTCTTCCCAGTGGATTTTGTGATTCTGCAAATTGATGGTGACACTTGTGTCAAGAGTTCCATGGATGGAGACAGTGACATCCTGTTTATTTGGGGAAGACCTTTCCTTGCTACTAGTAGAGCTGTGATTGATGTGGCAGTTGGGACTGTGACACTGAGAGTCCAAGATGAAGCGGTGATTTTTAACGTGCAGAAACCCTCAGACCCAAATGAGAAAAAGGAAGAGTGTTACTGTATTGAGGCACCTAATCCCAGAGTCAAAAGCAGAATTCGTCTACACTCACTCCGTGAGGATTCACTGGTGGTATGGGAAGATCTGAAAGAAGTTAGAGGTAAGCCTGGAGATCAGTTGCTACATTCCTCTCATGCATCTTCTTGCTGCAAGCTGAAAGGAAAGGATACTCAAGGAACATTCAAAGAGGCACCGGAGAAACAGAGTTCTCCACCTGAGCCAATTTGAAGCATCCTCTAAGAACCGTCAAGCTAGTGACGTTAAAGAAGCGCTGAGTGGGAGGCAACCCACTGTGAGGTAACGAGTATTTATTTTAGTTTAATTTCAAGTATTCAGTTAATTTTAATTTTCTGTTAGTCTTTATGCAAAAACTGTGTTCTGCTAATTTCGCTTCGCGAAAGAGAAGGATTTCAAAGAAAAAAAGCATCAATGTCTCTTTTCGCGTCGCGAAAGCCATGTGTCGCGTCGCGACAGTTCTAATTTTTCAAAAAGAAAACATAACTGACTGTTTTCACGACACGAGGCTTTTTAGACTGATTCTCAGGCAGATCAAACATAACCAAAAAAATATTTTCCTCCCCTATCTGTTGGTGCGCGAATTGCTCTCCATTTCTCCCCCCTCCCCTTACGGGTTTTTGCACCAAAATTGTGGAAGATCACACAAGTTTGCATTGTCAACATTCTCCAGGTATTATAATCCCCACCATTGTCCTTAATGCTGAAATTGTTAAAGTATCATTTGAATTAGAATAGAAAAACTTTGGTTTTTTGGAGTGTAGGAGAGGTGTTTGATAAAATGCTTCAATGGAAAAATTTATGTAGACCAAGTGTTTGACAGAATGCCTCAATGAAAAATCTGTGTGGGCAAGGTGTTTGATAAAATGCCTTAATGAATTTCTGCTATGCAAACCAACTGTTTGTAAAAATGCCTGAACGAACTTTGTGGTTGCTGAGTTGTGCTTAAATTGTGTCAATAATCATGGAACCTTAGGGTAGTTGACTTAGTGCATAGATATTTTAATTTTCCTATTTTTGTTAAATTCTCTGCTGTGAGTGGGCCCTACACCAAGGATCCCCCGAGAACTAACAATTTTGCTGCTGGAATTCGGTTTTTCTTTTATTGCAGGCAATTTTCTAACAGGTACAATGGTAAAACCAACCAAGGACGGCACTTCAAAAAGGAGGCGGGGAGAACCATCATTTGACTCCGAAAGATTCAAATCCCCAAAACATGAGGAGTGCTACCAGCAGGTAGTCAAAGGAAAGAAAATCAACCCGGAGCGGGCCTTCAACCTCAGCACGGGTGAATTCCCGGTCATTAGCTCCACACTCCGGGAGATGGGGTGGCTTTCTCTCAACGCAATGATCAAACAGGCTAACCAGAGCTTGTTGAGAGAATTCTACTCCAATGCCTATTGGGAAGAAGAGAAGGACAAGTCCACAACCGGTTTTGTCAGGGGTAAAAATGTATCATATTCCCCGGAAAGCATTAAGAGACTTCTTGGGCTACATGAGTCCTCTCCCTGTGCCATGAGACATGCCTTAGCCCACTTCAGGGAAATTGATTATGAGGGGACGCTGAGAGAATTGTGCCGTCAGGGGGCACAATGGGACAAATATGCACCAGGATTGCAAAGCTTCCCCAAGCGCTTCAACAACACGGCACTGAAGCCTATTCCTAAGGCTTGGAATTCATTTTTCAACCAAACCATTGTGTCATGCTCCAACTCCTCTGATGTGAAAGTGAAAGCAGCAATGGGGATCCTAGCCATCATAAGAGGAAATAGGTTGAATCTGGGATATATCATCTCCAACAGCATCGCAGATATAATGAAGTGTCCCAGGGCTAGATTGGGGCACACTTCCTTGATCCATGCTCTTTGCAAACAGGAAGGCTGCCCGGAGTACCCCGATGACCTGCTTATTGACCCCACGGAGCCTATTACAGCAGCGTGAATTATGAAGCAACCTGAGGGACCGTTGGACGGGGCAGTACCACCACAACCATCATCCCCAGCTCAGCAGCAGCCAGCAGGCCCATCTTACCGGGAGCAGTTTCAGAGCGACCCCTCATTCCAGTATGACCTCATGATGGCCAGCTGGTGTGGGTCGTCGATGTTACTACAGCAGCAGGGCGTGGATACCTCACACCTTGCATCAGCCCGAGTTCATCATGCTGCCCAGAAGTACATGGCTGAGAACAGAGTTGCGGGCACTGCAGGACCATCATCTTCAGCCCTAGCAGAGGAGGAGCCAGATTCACAGGACCCACTATTGTCAGGGGCTGAGTTCATTGAGCGCCACTTTTCATTCCCTTGAGCAGGAGGCTCACCTTTTCACTTTCTGCTATTTCAGACACTATTATATTTTGTAGCTTTTATCTTTCTGCATTTTTTATTTTATTTTGCATTTTGGTCTGTACTCTATTGCCACAACTTATTCATTGATTTTGAGGCACCACGACCTTGATCTTTAACAGCATCTTCAATGATGATGATTTGTGGTGTTTGGCTATATATGTTTTATAGTTTACCTAGTGCTCGCTAGCACGTCAATTTTTATCATCAGGTAGTGTCAGTGGTCAAGAAAAAAGTGGCGGAAGATTTAGATCATCTGCTGGCAGGCTTTCGAGAGTTTCATCTCTTAACCACCCCAGCCGTGAGGTTTGAGCCGAAACACTTTATCATTGATTGTGTGTATATTCCTTGCTTGCATTATTCTGCAGAACTTGAACTTGTTCTTAACTATCATGCATGTGACTTACATACACACTGAGGCAATTCTTTTGGCAACCTAGAGCCTTTCAAACCACCTAATAAGTATTTATCCTTTGTTAGCCCCTTTAAGCCTAATTGTTTATTTCAATTTTTTTTTCTGCAAATCATAGCCTAGTTTTTCTTAACTCGGAGTTAGGTAGACAAAAGTATGAGAGTGGGAAAATTTTTAAGTTTGGGGTTGCTCATGGAATAGCAACAATCTAAGTTTGGGGTGGTATACAAGAGAAAGGATCATATAAAGAAAAACAAAGAAAAAGAAAAAATATATATATATATACATATATCAAAAAAAAATCTTTAGTATTATAAATAATTCCTTCTCTTGTAGAACGCTTTTGGGAAAATGGGTAAGTAGGTGAATTGTTGAAATTGACAAAGAGAGAAGTAGGCCTAACTCCAAGTTTTAACCTACTTATCCAAATTTTATCCACCCTTACCTAAGCCCCGTTACAACCTTTAAAGTCCTCAAATAGTGTGTGTGCATATCATGTGTATTGACTGTATAGAACTTGTTCAAGCCTATGAAACGATGGTGCAGGTATGGTGAATTGAGTGACTACCTCAGATACTTCAAAGAGAGAAACACTAGTGAGATGTGTGAAAAAGAGATGACTTGAGACTGCTTGCCTACCTATGATCTTGTGTCTTACCAGTTCTATTGTCTTGCTACTATACTGTGTTGGGTGATTATTTTTGATGTGCTGAGTAACTAATGGTTTTGTCATAGCATCAACTAGCGAACCAGACATTTGCCTAGTGGTGCAATAGGAAGCTGAAGGAGGCATTCTGACATTTTTCGCATCGCGTCGCGGCGAAGCCTTTTCACAGGAGAACATTCTGTCTTATTTTGCGTCGCGACGGGCTCGTGTCGCGACGCGATGGTTGACCGAAAACGAGGGCTTTTAAGCAGTTTCAGCAAATTTTTTAATGACTTCATATTGGGAGTGAAACAGACTTTTGGAGCAGCTGAAGGGTGTGATTTTGGGGACTTCTCATCACTTGGGAACAAGGGGTTTGAAGGTTCTAATGTCTTCCTTCATGTTTATCTTCTTCTTCACCCTAGTTTCTACTTCTATGATGATGTGTAACTAATTCTCTTATATTAGGGAGAGATGAATCTCCCCAAACTATGACATGACTACTTTGTTATGATCAATTTCAGTTTTTATTCAATTTATCATTAGCCTATGCCTCTATTCTTAATGCTTTACAATTACATATGATAGTTGTATTGATTTAGGGTTTGATCACCATAGGGATATGGGTTTGTATGCTTGATTTGGGGTTTTAGGTCACAATCTTGATGGTCATAGGAATATGGAATTGAGGTTGTGAATTCCTTAGTTCTAGGGTTTAGTGCTTTGTCTATTGTTGAATCACTTAAGAAATTAGGGTTTCTCAATAGGGAAAAGGGGATTTGAGGCAAGGGATTGTCCTTAATCTAAATTAGTGAATGGAATCTGATAATTTGGGTAATTACTTGAAATTGGTTGAAGGTTCATGTGATAGTATAGGGGAGAGGATTCAATCCCTAATCGCTTTACTTTGCTTAATTTACAAACGTTTGATTTCAGGGTTACTATAATTTCAGTTTTATTCCAATTGTCACGTCTAAGAATTGACAACTTGCCTATTGATAATAGCGCGCAATCCCTGTGGATACGACTTGGTTCTTACCGTTTTATTATTACTTGCAATGTTTCGGTACACTTGCCGATATATCTTAACACTCTGTAATATTATTCAGATGTCCAACCTCATGTTGATCTACATTTGCAGGGGCATCTTCGATCTCATCATTATCATGATCGTTTACGTCATCTACTCGCACGAACTCATGCACCTGCGATGGTCCTGGGCCATCTATAGAGGAAGAAGGTGGGGGCACAAATCTGTCACTATCAACTACACGAACTATTCGATGCCGTCGCCCGTGTACTGCTATAGAAATCCTCTTCCCTTTATCACGAACAGTCGGTGGTATGGGTGGGTCTGATCCTGATCCTGACATGACTATCTATATATATATTTTTAAAAATGGAAATAAACAATTTTTAATTAACCAAATTAACATCTATTAGTACAAAATATATAATTTTAAAGACAAACGTGCAGGGATCAAATTAACTAAAAACAAATTAACAACATCTTTTTAATTAAGTCAAACTAAATATATAACATAACATTGCGTACATAACAAATTGATCAAATTATAAGAAATTAATTGACATCCCATTCTCCCTCGAAATCATCATCATCAGACGAGTGAACTACTCCTGATACACCGACATGATCTGTTGCATCTTCATCTGCAGCTTCTTCTTCATCAACTTCATCACCAGTGTTTGACTCATCACATAACCGAGTTATGGGTTCAACTTCGATCACTTCAGTTACATTGGACGACATTTCATCCATCTCATATGGCACATCTTACATTGTCTCATCATTTGTCTCAACCCGACCTCTTGGTTTGGTTTTAATTGCGACACACCAACCACGCATATCCGTCCGTGTTGATGGATAAGGGACATAACAGACTTGTCTCACATTTTGTGCAATTACGAACGGATCATACAATCGATATCTACCATTCATTTTGATGTCTGCTGTATTTGACTTTGGATTCAATTGTGTTCCTCGAGCTGATGGATCAAACCAATTACAATAAAAAACCACTACCTTTTGACTGTAGTCTAGATGGGGGTAAGCAAGTTCATATATGTGTTCAATCACACCATAGAAGTCGTCTTCACCTCTCCCAGTGACACCCTTCATGCAAACTCCACTATTAACTGTTTCTCTACCATGTGTCCATTGCCTAGTGTGAAACTTGTATCCATTGACAATGTATGTGTGCCACTCTTTAACACATCTTCGAGGACCCTCAGATAAGTTCCTCATGTGTTGGTTGGTAGGAGTTGGTGGGAGGAGATAAACACGTTGCTTAAACCAGTTTGGAAAATGTGCATGGATATGAGCAGAAGAGTCTTCTTCACTTACTTGCTCGGATGATAAGAATTCCCTGATAAGATTGATAACAATTTGTTACACATGTATTTGTGTTTTATTTAATTAAAAATGTAGCTAGCTAGGCTTAAAAATACGTACTCAATGAATGGTTGGACCTCAGTACAATTTATCAAGACATGAACATGGACTGAGTTTAACTCTTCATCTGTTAGTCAGTGAGTAGACTCCTTCCCAGATTGACGACCAGGCAAACAAAAGACGGATAAAGCTAGCTGATGTCTTGGACATTCAAGTTCCATTTCATTCCGACTACTTCTAGGAGCAAATTCATTCTTGAAATAATAGGAACAAAAATGGGTTGTTTCACGGTGTAAGTAAGAGGAACGTATTGATCCTTCAATTCTAGCCTATTTTTCACCGATCTCTTTGAATCACCCATGAACCTAAATTTAAAGAAGATAGTATATCTTAATTAATCATCTATATAATCAATATATATAATATAACACTTAACATATATATATATATATATATATATATATATATATATATAATTACCTTTCAAACGGATACATCCATCTGTATTGGACAGGTCCACCAAGTTTAGCTTCATATGCCAAATGCACTGGAAGATGCTCCATAGAATCATAGAAACCAGGCGGATATATTCTCTCCAACTTGCATAAGATAAGTGGGATATCTTGTTCCATTTTTGTAAGATCATCCACCCTTAGCGTTGCAGAACACAAATTCTTAAAGTATTGGCTTATTTCAATGAGCGGATTCAAAACATGTTTTGGCAATGAACTAAAGGCAATAGGAAGTAAGCACTCCATGAATACATGACAATCATGACTCTTCATCCCATGCATTCTCCCATTATCCACATCGACACATCTTGCTAAATTGGAAGAATAACTGTCAGGCATTTTCAATTCTTTTATCCACCGATAAACAGATTTTGCTTGTTCAATAGATAAAGAATAATTGGCTTTAGGTTTCAATGTCCTACCGTTAGGTTGCTCAACCAACAACAGATCCTTTCGCCGGCAGTAATGATCTACATCCTTCCTAGCCTTCTCGTTGTCTTTCGTTTTGCCTTTTACATTCATAACAGTGTTAAATATGTTGTCAAAAAAATTCTTTTCAATATGCATAACATCAAGATTGTGTCTCAGAAGATTATCTTTCCAATAATGAAGTTCCCAGAAGATACGTTTCTTCATCCAATTATGCCATTGTCCATAACCATCTGGACGTGAAACAACACCGGCTACAACTTCTACAGGAGGGATATCCTTAACACTGTTCCAAACTTCTTCTGGTGTCAACCTACGAGGAGGTTCAGCTATTTCAACATTCCCTTTTATGAATGCATATTTTGACTTTCTAAATGGGTGATCTTGAGGTAAAAACCTACAGTGCGAGTCAAACCATGAAGTTTTTCCTCCATATTTAAGAGTAAAAGATTTTGTGTCTACCATGAAAATCGGACATGCCATCTTACCATGTGTCCCCCATCCAGACAACATTCCATAAGCAGGGAAGTCATTAATGGTCCACATCAAAGCTGCCCTCATCATGAAGTTTTGTTTACGTGCTGCATCATAAGTTAAAACACCATTCCACAACCTTTTTAGGTCGTCAATCAAAGGTTGCAAATATATGTCAATACCAGCTGTTGGATTACTTGGACCTGGAATAATAGCAGCTAAAAACATGTACGGTTTAGACATACACATCTCAGGAGGAAGGTTGTATGGGGTAACAATAACTGGCCAACAAGAATATGGTGTTGCTAATGCTTGGATATCTGGTGTGAAACCATCAAAACACAAACCAAGCCGAACATTGCGTGGATCATTGGGAAAATCTGGATGAACACGATCAAAATGCTTCCAAGCTTCACCATCAGATGGGTGACGTAGTTTACCAGAATTGCTTCTATTTTCATAGTGCCAGGTCATTTTACATGCAGTTTCCATTGAAGTGAACATCTTTTTCAACCTTGATACAATCGGCAAATAAAACATGGCTTTTCTTGGAACTTTGTTGCCTCTGCTTGTCCCTACCCTACTGACACGATAGCGTGGCTCTCCACACAACTTGCATTCCGACAACTCTCCATCATTTATGCCAAACTCATTGTTATAATAGAACATGCAACCAGAGACACAACAATCAATTCTTATAGAATTTAAGCCAAGTTTCGATACAAGCCTTTTTGCATCATAATAACTTTGCGGTAAAAGTCCTTTAATCGGGGTTGCATCCAACATCATTTTGGTCATATATTCCATGCACAATTCAGCAACATTAAATTGAGACTTAAGACCCAACAACCGAACACACATTGATAATTTAGAGTATTGAGATCCTTCAAATAGTGGTTTATTTGTCTCACTCAAATAGGTATAAAACCTTTGAGCTTCCTCATTTGGAAGTTCTTCAGCATCGTATTGCGGTTCCTCAAAATCTAAATTTACTCCGACAGCATCAGATATCATTCCCTGAACAACATCAAATGGTTGGTATCTCATAGACGATTGATGATTACTTGATCTGGGAGCTTGTACTTCAACCGGAACATTAACCGCAGGAACATTAACCTCCGGAACAGCTACCCCAGGTGCTACTTCGCCGTGACGACTCCATATCCAATAATTTGGCCTAAACCCATTATTGTACAAATCAAGTCTCACTTCTTCTTCATTTTTTATAAATCGAAATCTACAATTCAAGCACGGACATCGAATTCTGCCTTGTCGCTGAAATTCTTTTTGACTCTTAGCAAAAAAAACAAACTCTTCGACTCCTTGTACAAAACGTCGTTTTAAACCAGCTCTTCTAGGAAACATTCGATCATACATCCAACTACGACCCATTTTTTGGGGATCTATGTACAACTACAATATATATGTAAACAATAAATATTAATTTTAATTTCATATTCACATTTTTACTAAATAATTACCTATAACTTTTTAATTAACAAACGTAACCAACATATTTTTTTATATCTAATAAAAAATATTTTTTTATAATGAGATATATTTTTTATCTTATATAATAAATGCACCATATAAAATTACAACATAATTCTAATTAAAAACATATATAACAAACATATTTTTTACTAAATAATTACCTATAAATTTTAAATAATTCTAATTAAAAAAAGTTACAACATAAACATGTCACTTAAATAACTAATATTTTTTAACAAACATAAGTTACATCTTATAAAATTAATTTTTTATAAACATAAAAAACATTTTATATTAATATGTTACACTAATTATGACCAAAAAAAATATTTTTTATTAACATGTTACACTAAATAAACGTAATTTTTTTTAATCATTTACTATCTAAACATATATATTATTACAATTATTACAATATATATGTAAACAATAAATATTAATTTTGACTTCATATACACTTTTTTACTAAATAATTACCTATAACTTTTTAATTAGCAAACATATGCCTTCTTACTTATTTATATCTAATAACAAATATTTTTTTATAATGTGATATATTTTTATTAACATGTTATGCTAATTATGACCAAAAAAACATTTTTTATTAACATGTTATACTTAATAAATATGTCCCTTAAATAGCTAATATTTTTTAACAAACATAAGTTACATCTTATAAAATTAATTTTTTATAAACATAAAAAACATTTTATATTAATATGTAACACTAATTATGACCAAAAAAACATTTTTTATTAGCATGTTATACTAAATAAACGTAATTTTTTTTAATCATTTACTATCCAAACATATATATTATTAACATGTCACTACAATATCTAATAAGAAACAACTAAATAACTAACCAGAGTTGAAGATGAGTCTCGGCTTGATCCGAATTATATTCTTCGAGTCCCTCCAACGAAAATTTCGTCAACCTCTAACTGAATCATAAACAAATAAAGTTAGCAATGTTAAATTAAGTACATATATGGTATTACTATAAAATAAAACATATAACTAATATTTGTTTAAAAACATACTGTGAAAAATTTGCAAATACGTAAAGATGGGCGAAATTTTGGAATTGAAAAAAAGAATATGAGAGTTAATAAGTGTATGGAAGAGAAAATGAGAGTATGAAAGGAGAATGAATGAAAGAAGAAAAAAATGAAAAATGAGTGAATGGGGATGAAGAAATTCGGAATTGGTGAGATGAAAGAATGGGGAAGATGAAATATGAATGAATGGAGATGAAGAAATTCGGAATTGATGAGATGAAGGAATGGGGAAGATGAAAGATGAGTGAATGGGGATGAAGTAATTTGAAATGGGTGAGATGAAGGAATGGGGAAGATGAAAGATGAGTGAATGAAGAAATTCGGAATGGGGAAGATGAATGAATTGGGAAGAGAGGGTCTTATTTATAATTCGGTTAAAGGATACATTTCCGGCGGTTTTAAACCATTTCCGGCAGAATCTGTTTGAAATTTAAAATTTTCCCACCAACGGCTAGAAATTTCCGCCGGAATCGGGCAGTTTCCGGCAGAAATTATTTTTTTACCGAATTTTAAAAAACCGCAGGTAATTACACGTTTCCGGCGGATGATTTTGAAATTCAAAATTTGGCCAACGGCTACACGTTTACGGCAGATTTATTTGTTTCCGGCGGAAATTAATTTGAAATTCGAATTTTCAAAACCGCCGGTAATTACACGTTTCCGGCGGTTTTTTTGGTCTGTTATTTCCGGCGGTTTTCTCCAAATTTCCCTCCCCTCCAAAAAACCGCCGGTAATAGTCGTTACCGTCGATTTTAAGTTTTCTTTTCTTGAAAACCCTTTGCGGCGGAATTTTCCGCCAGTAACTCACTCAAAACCGCCGGAAAGATACTAGTGTAAATTAAACCGCCGGAAAATCCACACATTCTGCCAAAAATCTTTGGTGGGAAAAAATCCGCCACTAACTACTTAAAATCTGTCGGAACCGTATAGACGGATTAATTCCACCGGAAATAAACGGCCGGTAATTCCAGTATTTCTTGTAGTGTAAGGCTAATTACAACTTGTTGCTAGGAAGAGAGTGGATACATGGCGTGGGGGCAATACCATCAACTGTTCACCAAAGGCTCATTATTTGGAGAGAAGATGGTTTGGTCGAAAACATTGAAGGTGATTAGAGTTACTTCAAAGCGGAGGTAAATACTATCACTAAGAAAACTTTTGACAAACAATTGGTGAACATTGCACCATTTTCTTTTTCTGATCTTGGTTATGTACACCAAGATTATGTATTTTCCTCAGTTACACTTCACCCAAACTATGGATTTATTTGGGAGAGGGAGGTTATGGATGAGGAGAATCACCCAAGAGGCTTTTGCAAGCCTCCTGGGTGGGATGGACCATAAATAGTTTATTTATGTCTAAGCCCAATGCATGGGATAGAATTACGGCCTATGTAGCCGAAAACAAAGAAAAAGCGGCTTTGGAAGCCGAGTTACAACAACAAATGGTTGCTGAAGCCAGTGACAGTAATAGTAAGGAAGACTTGGTCGAAGACCAAAGGCTTGATTGTGTATATGATGATGAGCCTTTAGGTTTTGAAAAGGACCCAATGGGTTTGACCAAGAAAATACAAGCACAGTATCCCTTGGAAGAAATTGACTTGGGAGATGGCTCTGTAAAAAGGCCAACATATATTAGTGCAAAGATTGACAAAGCTTTCAGGGTGCAAACTGTCGAACTTTTTAAGGAATTTAAAGACTACTTTGCTTGGAACTACAATGAGATGCCAGGGTTGAGTCGAGAAGTAGTGGAATTGAAGCTGCCTATTCGACCAGAAAAGAAGCCAGTGACGCAGACACCAAGAAGATTTGCACCACAAATCCTGTCGAAGATCAAAGTAGAAATTGAAAGACTACTCAAGAGCAAGTTCATCAGAACTGCCAGGTATGTAGATTGGTTAGCAAATATAGTTCCTGTTATTAAGAAAAATGGAACTCTTAGAGTTTTCATAGATTTTAGGGACTTAAATAATGCCACACCCAAAGATCAATACCCTATGCCTGTGGCAGAAATGCTTGTTGATTCAGCAGCAGACTTTGAATATTTAAGTATGCTTGATGGTTATTCTGGTTATAACCAAATTTTTATTGCTAAAGAAGATGTTTCAAAAACAGCATTTTGATGTCCAGGGGCATTAGGTGTTTATGAATGGGTGGTGATGCCTTTTGGCTTAAAAAATTCTGGTGCTACATACCAAAGAGCTATGAATTCTATGTTTCATGATTTTATAGAAAATTTTATGCAAGTGTACATAGATTACATAGTTGTTAAGTCTTCATCAGAAAGTGCTCATTTAGACCATCTTCGACAATCATTTGAAAGAATGAGAAAATATGGATTGAAAATGAATCCACTTAAATGTGCCTTCTGTGTACGTGCAGGTGACTTTTTAGGATTTGTTGTGCACAAAAAAGGCATTGAAATAAATCAAAACAAGACAGAGGCAATTTTAGAGACGAAAGCTCCTTCGACAAAGAAAGAATTGCAGTCGTTACTAGGAAAAACCAATTTCCTTAGAAGGTTCATTTCAAACCTAAGTGGCAAGACACAAGTTTTTTTGCCTTTACTTCGACTGAAGAAAGAAGATGTGTTCAGGTGGGATCCAGAACACCAAAAAGCTTTCGAAGAGATCAAGGGCTATTTGATGAAGCCTCCTATTTTGTTAGCTCCTATTAGAAATAACGTAATGAAATTCTATGTTGCAGCATCAGAATTGTCAATAGGTAGCATGTTAGCACAAGAGGATGAAAATGGTGTCGAAAGAGCCATTTATTACCTCAGTAGAGTTTTAAATGATGCTGAAACTAGGTATCATCCAATAGAAAAGTTGTGCCTATGCTTGTATTTCTCTTTTACAAAATTAAAGCAATATATAAAGCCTGTTGATGTGTATGTTTACTCGCATTTTGATATTATTAAACATATGTTGTCGAAACCAATATTACATAGTAGAATTGGTAAATGGGCTTTAGCGCTTTTGGAGTATTCACTAACTTATCAAACTTTAAAAGCTATTAAAGACCAAATTGTGGCTGATTTTATCGTCAATCACTCATTAGTCGAGGTCCCATTAAATTTAGTGGATATTCATCCATGGAAGTTATACTTCGACGGTTCTAGCCATAAAAATGGTTCTGGAATCGGAATTCTCTTTGTTTCTCCAACAAAAATACCAACGAAGTATAAGTATAAGATCGAAGGTTTTTGCACCAATAATGAGGCTGAATATGAAGCCTTGATAGCAGAACTTGAGATTTTGCTAGACTTGGGGGCAAAACATGTCGAAATTAAGGGCGATTCTGAATTAGTTGTGAAGCAGTTAACTAAAGAGTATAAATTGATTAAGGAAAATCTAATAGTGTATTTTGTTGCTGCCAATGCTTTGTTATAAAACGTTTTAACAGTGTAAACATAAAGCATGTTCCTCGAATTGACAATCAAGAGGCAAATGATTTGGCACAGATTGCTTCAGGCTATAGAGTCTCGAAAGAAAAATTAGAAGAACTAATAGAAATAAAAAAATAAAAGAGAGACTAATTTCGACAGATTATCCATTAAATGAATTGTCAACGCCAAAACTTGGGGGCAGAGGAAGTATTATCACCTCCAATTACCGCAAATGAAAATTTTCATGAAAATTTTCAGCATTTTGAAGTTTTTGCCATTGACAATATGTCGAATGATGATTGGCGAAAGCAAATTGTCCAATACTTGGAAAATCCAACAGGAATAACTAATAGGAAAACCAAGTATAGAGCTTTAAGTTATGTGATTATTGGAAATGAATTGTTCAAAAAGACTCCTGAAGGAGTTTTGCTTAAATGTCTTAGTGAAAGTGAGGCATATTTAGAAATATCCAATGCTCATAGTGGAGCCTGTGGATCTCATCAAGCAGGTCATAAAATGAAATGGCTCTTGTTTCGACAAGGGGTGTACTGGCCAACTATGTTGAAAGACTGCATAGAATTTGCTAAAGGTTGCCCAGAATGTCAAAAGCATGCAGGGGTGCAACATGTACCTGCAAGTGAGTTAGATTCGATAGTAAAACCTTGGCCATTTAGAGGTTGGCAGATTTAATTGGCGAGATTAAGCCAACTTCGTCGAAGGGCCATCGTTACATATTAGTTGGGATAGATTATTTTACTAAGTGGGTAGAAGCTATTCCCTTACCTAGTGTTAATCAAGAGGCAGTGATTAATTTCATTCAAAACCATATTTTGTATAGGTTTGGGATTCCAGAAACCATTACTACAGACCAAGGTTCAGTGTTTATTGGTCAAAAAATGGTAGAATTTGCCTCTGAGAATGGTTTCAAATTATTAAGTTCGACGCCATATTATGCACAAGCAAATGGTCAAGTCGAAGCAGCCAATAAAATCATCATTAACTTGATCAAAAAATATATTGGGCAGAAGCCTAGGAATTGGCATAAGACTCTTGGTCAAGTGTTATGGGCTTGTCGAAATTCTCCTAGAGAGTCCATTAATACTACTCCATTTAGGCTTACATTTGGGCATGATGCAGTGTTGCCAGTCGAAATTTGTTTACAGTCAACCAAAATTCAAAGACAGTTTGAAATTCCATCTGATCATTATTGGAATATGATGTTAGACGAATTGGTGGACTTAGACGAAGAAAGATTAACTGCGTTAGATGTTCTTACAAGGCAAAAAGAAAGAGTGGCCAAAGCCTATAATAAGAAGGTTAAGTCGAAAACCTTCGCTTTGGGAGACTTAGTTTGGAAAGTTATTTTACCTATGGACAAGAAAGATAGGGTCTTAGGTAAATGGTCACCAAATTGGGAAGGACCATTTAAAATTTTACAAGTATTTTCAAATGGTGCTTACGAAGTCGAAGAATTAGGCGCTGATAATTGAATTTTGCGTATAAATGGCAATTATTTAAAAAGATATGAGCCAATATTGCAGGAAGTTAGAATAACGCAAGGTTAAGAAGTAACGAAGAAACTTAAATATGGCATGTCGAAATTTTGAATGCCAAAGAACATTGTCGAAGTACAAAGTGGATTACAAAAAAAAAAATTCAGAAACAAGGAAAGCTGAAATTTAAATTACAAGATTAGCTTTAAGTTTCTCGAAAACAATCTTGGCATGATCTAGTCTGGCAGTAATGAGGGCTTCGTCTTCGACCAATCTCTGAACTGCTGCCTCGTGTTTGTTGGCCCTTTCTAGGTGCTCAATAGCCAAAGTTGCTTCAGATCGAAGTGCAGCTTCCAAAGAATCTGAAGCTCTCTTTCGAATGGAGGCTTTCTTCTTTTCTTCTGCCTTAATCTTTGACTGCAAGGTTTTGATTTGTTCCTGGTGTTTTGAAATGTTAACATCACATTCAGCTATTTCTTTGGCATCATTTGCTGCTTGAAGTTCCAGTGACGAAATTTTAGCATCTGACGCTTCGACTGCAGCCCATTCTTCTTGTTGAAGATTAGCCCCACGCTCTTTATTTGCAGCAACATTCTTTCTCTTTTGAAAGTCCCTTGCAATTTGCTCCTGAAGAACCTCAAATTCGACAAGGAAGCAAATGAGATTTGCTGAATGTTGATTTGTTAAGTTTGTTCAGCAAGTTCTTAATTTCATAGAAGAAAATCAGAAAGAAAGTGTTGAATCAGTCGAAGATGAGGAGGATGAAGAAGAGGAAGGGTTCGCAGAAGCAGAGAGAGTAAAAAAGGGAAAATGAAATGGAGAAGTTGCTTTTATAGCGGTTTTAGCAAGAGAGAGAAAAGGTAAACCTTTGGGTTTTCTTTAAAGAGCAGTTATTTGCAATAAGTAGTGGGGAGTTACAACACAAAATGTGGCCCACTAAATCTAAGATAGCGGCGCCATAAAGTGCCTTTACTGGAAGTGTCTTTTCAATTCTGAAAACTGATGGTAGTGACGTCATAAGATTCGACATAAAGCTGTTGATTGTAATTTCAGAAACGTCATTTTCTGCCTTCATTTAAAACTCAGTCGAAAAAGACATTTTTGGGGGCCAATTTGTTAGCCTGCATTTTCGACAGGTTCAATTAAATGCAGTCAACGAGGTTTGACTTGCTAATTTCAAGAGGAAAGGTGTTGATTTCGACAGTGAGAAGTTTTCCCAAGAAGGTTCGACGCAATGCTTAACTTAGTGGAAATTGAAGAATTGAAGCCAATGGTTCGACGAGAAGAAGGCTAGTGATAGATCAGAAGTCAAGTGCTCGTTGTTGAAACAACATAGCAGTTATTGTGGTCGAAGACATGGCATTTACCATTTTTTAAATTCTATGTACAGTTAGTTAGTTATTGTGTTTCCCTCCTTGTATAAATAGTATTTTTTCATAGGAAAAACTGGTAACAAACTCACATACAGAATTCTGAAACTCAAACTTCCAACATCACAGAGAAAACAAGTCAGAGAACAATGTATGAACTTGTGCACCATTCTCTTTACAATTAATGCAATTTCACTTTTACTTTCTTAAGTTTTCTGCATTTTATTTGTTTTCTCTTCGCCTTCTACTCAGAATTCTCCCTTCTGGAGATAACTACGACGGTTATCTTCATACTTTCAAGTTTAAACCGCAAGAACACTCATAATTTCTGGAAAAACTTTAACACAAATGTTCTAGGATTTTCTAGTTGATCCTACAAGTAACATTAATTTGTAACTAGCGGTGTTTACCAAAAAACACAGTAAACAGTCACGTGCTCAACATTAGTTTGTCTCTCAAATAGTTCCTAATAATATTAAGGAAGCTTTAAATGATCCAGAATGGGTTGTGTCAATGCAAAAGGAACTTGAACAATTTGAACGGAACAAAGTTTGTCATTTAGTTGGATAAACCTATTGACAGAACCGTTATTGGTACTAAATGGGTTTTTCGCAACAAATTTAATGAAAATGGTGTTATTTTATTAAATAAAAGCCGTTTAGTTGTTCAAGGTTTTAACCAAATTGAAGGGGTGGATTTTGAAGAAACTTTTGCTCTGGTGGCTAGGTTGGAGTCCATTCGTATAATATTGGCATTTGCTAGTTACATGGACTTCAAACTACACCAAATGGATGTCAAGAGTGCCTTCCTAAATGGTTTTTTAGAAGAAGAAGAAGATGATGGGGGAGCTGAATTTCTTTTTGGGACTTCAAGTAAAGCAAATGAAAGAAGGAATCTTCATATGTGAAAACAAGTTCTCAAAGGAGCTACTAAAGAAGTATGACATGAGTGATGCAAAGGAAATTGGTACTCCCATGGCGACTGTAACAAAGTTGGATAAGGACGAGCAAGGTAAACTAGTCAATGAAACGATGTATTGAGGTATCATCGGTAGTCTCTTGTATTTAACTGCTTCTCGACCTCATATTATGTTTGTTGTATGCTTAATTATGTGCTCGATTTCAAGCATGTCTCAAAGAATCACATTTAAAAGCTGTAAAACGGATTCTTAGATATGTTAAGGGGACCATAGATTTTTGATTGTGGTACCCGAAATCGAGTCAGTTTGATTTGGTCGGTTTCTGTGATGCTGATTTTGCTGGATGTACATTAGATAGGAAGAGTACTAGTGAAACCTGTCATTTCTTAGGGCCTTGTTTAACTTCCTGGTCTAGTAAAAAACAGAACAGTGTTGCTTTGTCCACCGCTGAAGCCGAATATATGGCAGTTGGAAATTGCGTTGCACAAGTTCTGTGGATGAAACAGACTTTAGAGGATTTTGCTTTGTTATATGAAAATGTGCCAGTTCTATGTGACAACACTAGTGCCATTAACATTGCTAAGAACCCCATCCAACACTCTAGAACTAAGCATATAGACATAAGGCACCACTTCATTAGAGACCATGTTTCTAGGGGGAGCATAGCATTACAGTTTGTAGGCAATGATGACCAACTAGCGGATATCTTCACGAAACCCCTAGTCGAAGCTCAATTTTGTAAGATCCGGAGAGAGCTCGGTATGCTTGATTTTGCCAGTTTATAATGTGATTATGTGTCTTGTGTGTTTTCCCTCCTTTTTGATGAAAACAAAGGGGAAGAAATACTTGCTGCTATTTACGGCTATTGTTATGTTACTAGTTTAGTTTATTATTTTTTTGCTTATGCTTAGGGGGAGCTTTTGCTATTGTTTCTTGTTTATCGCCTCCCTATGCATAGGGTAATTTGTTATCATCAAAAAGGGGGAGTTTGTTGAACCAAGGACAAACACTCTTTGTTTTGTATGATAACAAATTACAATCTGTCTACTAATGGTTACAGTTGAACAAAAGTACAGAACATGAATCAAAGAGCAGGATATCTTAAAGTGTAGCGGCTTGGAGGAGAAGCTACTCTAGAGTTCAAGAACTATCTGTTAATCTGCTTTTGATAGGACACCATGTAAGATCCTATCACTTCAGTTCTATAACTTTTAGTAGTTGAGAGATGGAGCAGGATATCATAAAGTGTAGCGGCTTGGAGGAGAAGCTACTCTAGAGTTCAAGAACTATCTGTTAATCTTCTTTTGATAGGACACCATGTAAGATCCTATCACTTCAGTTCTATAACTTTTAGTAGTTGAGAGATGATTTTTTAAAATATAACTGTTGTGTTAAAAGCTTAGAAAAATCTTTTATATAAAAGCCTAATAGGTAGGCACGTAGCATGAGAAAATGGTAAAGCTAAGAATCGATTGATGACTTTGTGTTTATAAGTTGAAAATTGATTTCTAGCCTAATTATTCAAGCTAGAAATCGATTTGTGGCTTCCTTCACAAAGCTAGAAATCGATTTCTAGCCTACGGGTTTTTAAAGGAACTAGTTTTGGAAAGAAAACAATCGATTGATGACTTTGTGTATTTGAAGAACCAAATCGATTTTGACCTTGTTTTTTGAAGTATGGAAATCGATTTATGGCTTTATAGTTTAAAGAGAAGAATCGATTCATGACTTGGTTTTAAAAGAACTTGTGTTGGGAAGAAAACAATCGATTCTTGTCTTAGTTGTATTAAGCACTAAATCGATTTATGACTTACTTTCTCTTTTAACTTGTTTTGGAAGCCAAAAATCGATTTCTCTCCTATTTACTTAAAGCACATAATGGATTTCAAACTATGTTTTTATAGGCAAACAATCGATTGTACAATAGTGTTAAAAAGTGCTTCAACGGTCATATTTTTACAAACCCTATAAATAGGACTTAGGGTTTTTCATGAAAGAGAACAACAACGCACAACTTACGAATCAAAAAGAAGAAAAGAACAGAACTCTCACTGTCATATTCTTACTTCAAGTTCTTCATCTTTGAATCCAAAACTCTCATCTCTCTCAACTACTATACTGTTATACTGCTTGAGTGATTGGATCATAATGTTTCAGTTGTATTCATCTATTACTTGGTTGTTGTGAAATCCAGGGAAGTGTTCTTGGGTAATTCAATCGGGGAGATTGAGTTGTTAGTGAAATCCTTAGCGGGGAGCTTGGGTTCTCAATTTGGGGAAAATTGAGATTGGTGTGGTAGCTATAGGGAAGTTGCTTGCTTGTAAGACGTTGAAGAAGTTCTTCTCATATAGTGGTTGTTATCAAGTCCAAAGGTTGCAAAGCCGGAGGCTGAGGACGTAGGGCTTTTGTCCCGAACCTCGTAAAAATCACGGTGTATCTCTTTCCTTTCCCTTCTCTTTACTTTGTTTTTGTTTATATTTGTTTATCGTTATATTTGATTTCATTGCGTTGCGTTCAATATAATAATCTGTTTATCGTTAAATTTGATAATAGGTTGGTTAGCGTAAAATATCACTGTAACTGGTTCTGTCATAGTTATAGCTTGCTTAGGTATTGTGTATAGTTTAAATCCTATTTTCCGCATTCGATTTAAACGTGCATCGTTAATTTTTTGAAAAATTAAAAAGATTTCAGTTTTAGCATATCCAAAAGAGTAGTCTATTAGGTGGCAGAGCCTCATGGCTTAAGTACCACATTGAGTCTTCTTATCTTACTACTCAATGTGGGACTCCTAACAAGTTAGGCCTAAAATATATTTTAAAGTGTTGGGTAGTCCGGAGAGAAACAACGAGCTAATTACCTAATATTAAAAGTAATATATGCATGACCTATACACTCATATAATATAATCAATGCACCAATAACTCAAAATATAGACTTATATCAAACTACATAAGTTATCACACAAAATCATAAAAACATAACTTACTATATATTTATGCTGAGTAGAATCGATTAAACTCGATCGATTTTCCCCGAGCTTACGAATTGACTCACGATTTCAACTGGGTGGAATCGCAAAAACTTTGAGTTTACGCAGAAATGTGTCTACAAGTGAGGTAACTCGAATTGGGGACCTAGAATCATAGAATCGTGTGATTCCACAAGTTAAAAACTAGAGTTGAACAACCTTACCAAGAGACTTGGACGTTGTATCTCCACCCAAAACTTTAAGGCATTGAGTATATGAGCTACCATTCTTATATATTCTTTAACTAGCTCATTTCTAATCGATGTTAGACTAATCACTCACACTTGAATCCCAACATAAAATGAGGTTTTTAGTAGAGAAATGAGACCTTTTTAAAATTAATTATTGAAGTTATTAATTTTACCTGGAATAATAGCATAACAAATTAAAGGTGTTTAAAAAATGCGACTTTTGTTCAAATAAGAATTGAACCTTATTTTTTTAAAAATAAATTATTTACTAATATTATTTACGAGTGCTTTTAGGGTGAGAGATCTCTCACCTTGTACAACTTAAATTGATCGTTAGATATAATATAAAATGTTATGAGTGGTTGAGATTTCATGTTGATTGATACAATTCCAACCACTCATAGCATTTTGTTATATTTAACGACCAATTTAAGTGGTACACAGGTAAGAGACTTGGTTTGCCCACTCACCCTAGAAGCACCCATTATTTACCGACTAATTAATTCCTTTTTAAAAAATGACCTCCATCATTTGGAGGCATAAAGCCACTGCATTGTTCACCTTACTCAAGTGCCGACCAGGAGAACATCCGATCGGTCGGCTTACCCATAACTACCGGTAAGCATCAATTAGAATCCCTAATATTCCTCCCCAGGTCTTGTAACAGTCACAACGGCTATAATATGTAATTAATCGCATTAATCATGCTTGTCCTATATAATCCGCCCTAAGAAACTAGATAGGATCCGAATTTTCGAGATTCATTCCTTTTACTCGATTTTCACTCATACGATACTATTCTATCATTATGTTCGATCTACTTCCTCTCCAGAAAATAGAAAGGAACAATAATATTTCAATCAAAATAACTTATTTTTACAGAAATATGTGCAAGTAATGATTTTGTTAAGGCGCACACATTACTTTAAACGACAATATATATGAGATGGATGGAGTAGCAGTTTACTATTCACCCAAAAACTAAAAAGATTTAAGTAACACTATCGACAATTATACCAAAGACACATTGATTATTAAGCGATTAAAAATAAATGGTTTTAACTATGTTTTCATCCTAGTAAATATAGCAGTTTTCTAAATAAGTTCATGCCATTTTTTTAAAATAAGTCCCTGCAAAATAATTTAATTTAAATATGCGCTTCTGTTAGGCACCTGTTAATATGCGCTTCTGTTAGGCACCTGTTGAAGTGGCTAACAGAGTTACATGTTGGCATTTATATGTCATTGTTTTTATTTTTTTCTTTTAATATGCTGACTTGGATTAATTGTTTAAAAAAATCAATCCCCAAATTAAATTAGGGTTCTTTCCTCTTCTTCTTCTTCTTCCTCCTCCTCTTCCTCTCCCACTCCTCCAACACCCACCATCATCAACCCTTTCCCTACAATATACGCTTGAAAAAGAAAACTGAAAAAGAAAGAAAGGAAGAAATAAAAATTGGAGGAATAGAGAGAGAGGGAGAGATATGGAGATGAGGAAAACGTGATTTACGAGGGAGAGATGACAGAGAGAGGGTTTCGCGAGAGGGATGCAAAGGAACATAGAGAGGATTTCGCGACAGGAATGGGGAGGAACAGAGAGAGGTGGTGTGATGGGGGAGTGGGTGGACTGAGAGAGAGAGAGAGAGAGAGAGAGAGAGAGAGAGAGAGAGAGGTCCACTACTAGAAAAACAGCTTTTAGCGTCGGCTAAAAGCCGACGCTAACAGGCCAAAAGCGGAGGCTAACAGTGAATTAGCGTCGGAGTAGCGTCGGCCACGTGTCGAGGCTAAAATGTTCGAAGGTAAATGTAGCGTCCCGTAATTTTAGCCGACGCTAACTGTAGCGTGGGCCTGGCCGACGCTAAAACCGACGCTACTGCCAGGGCCGACGCTACTTAGTTAATAATAAAAAGTCAACGAATTAGGGTAGCGTCGGCCAGGCCGACGCTAAAGTCAACAACAGAATAGTCAACTTAAAGTGTAGCGTCGGCTAGGCCCACGCTAATGTAATTTTTTTTAAAAAAAAAATAATTGAAAAAATCCTGTTGCTGAGCGTTTCTTGTCATTCCACACAAAACCAATCTTAGAACTAATCTATAGTTTCTGCTAACATATGGTGCATGATAACCAGAACTAATCAACAGAAATCATAAACTAATCTTAGAACCTTATGTTTAAGGGTGATCAAAAGAATTTCAAGAGTGTGAATGGTAAATAAATAAAGGAATGTAAATGACAATATGCAGTTTTATGCAGACGAAACCAAAAAAAACTAACAGCAGAGAAGTCGTTGATCCTTTTCATTTCAATGAACAAAATAAAATAAAAGAAAGCATAAGATGGAGTTTTATGTTACTTAAGACGGACAAAAAAAACTACTAGCATAAAAGTATAATATCTACAAGATAGCATGGAAGCAAGCACAATGAATTGATGAATTTAAATGCTTCTACTCCTACCAGGGCAGAAAGATAAAGCAGTCACAGAACCGCGTGTAGAATGTGTAAAAGTAACCAACTCTTCATCCTGAAACAAGTGAAATTGACCTCTTGCATTCTGTTAACAGTCTTCCCAGGCCCCAATAAGTACCACCAGCAAATCTGAGTTGTGAACACATTCATCAGTAACTAATCGAGGAAACATAATGTGTAATGTAGTAATTAGGCAATGTAGGATTTTTTGTAATGGCAAACTAATTGAAAAGCAGAAGTAGTACCTTTCTGCGGTAAGAACTCTTTGGTTTCAGTATCAGTGGGAGTACCTGCTTCAAAGCGTGCATTCTCCTCTACCTTGGAGTTTGCTCCACTAATTAAGGGTATCTTCCTCAGCTACAAAGGAGGTTGTGACACTTACAAGTGGGAATATCGCAATCCTTGATACTTGATTGAAGAGAGCTATGGAAACTCCTACAGCAACAAGCTCCACCAGACCTGTAAGGACAAATAATATTCAACACTAGATGTCTAGATGCAATATATTTAAACCATTTAGACAATTTAGTTGACATATAAATCAGTTGAAGCATCCCATAGATACACATAAGACAGAAGGTTTCTAGCTAGCTGTACTAATTTGAGCGACTACTAATTCAGATGAATGATACACTTAGATTGAGAAATTAAGATGTCTGTAATAAGCTCAGAGCTAAGAAATTAATAACAGAATTGCAACCAGAATTTGTTATCAAAGAGCACCAGTAACAGAATCGAATATGCAGAACAGTAACAGAACCGAATATGCATCTTACTTATAAATATACTTAGTGAGTTAAGACATGAGTTGAAGAAAGAGAAAAAATAACAAGGGCCACTGCATCTATTCAAACCACTGGCTTCAAATTGAAAAATAGAAGCTCCTCTTGCCCATGGAAACCAAACTCATATTGAAAAGATGCATCTATTCAAACCACTCCATCTTTCCAAAACCAAACAGTGTAACATTCTAGCACTGGAAACTCAAAATGCCATGGACACACAAGGTACGAGAATGTTGGCTTAACCTTCGGTTTCAAAACAAGATATGAAGACCATTCATTGATTATGCATATTTCATAGTTTCTGTCACAAAATTATTTCAAGGACAAAGCAAACCAATTTTTATACAACTTAATAGTATATATGCTAAACCTTGAGCCATTCCTTGCTCTCTAATTTGCGAGATCTTACAATTGCTCTCATAACTTCCTAATGGATCAAGTTTTTCTTGTTCAACTAAGAAAATTTCACCGAAAGTGAATAATTGGGTTGCCATACCCTCAAATTCTAATTCTAATTCTAATACATATACAAGCACAGATGCAAAGGGATATGAAAATTTCTTGTTCAACAAGAAGTTTTGATTGGCTTGCCAGGATGCGCCTATTTGAAAAGTGGAGTCTGAGATGTTGTTTTCTGCTGTCACATCATCAACACTTTGACACAGAGAAAATTAGAGTGTAACACATTTGTGTAATTGCACATATGTTTGGATATATGTTTTAAGTCAAAAAGATTACTTTGTTTGTAACTCAAACCCAAAATCAATGTAGTTTGTAATTCCAACAACAACATTCTCTTCAAGGCGGTTCTTCACCTGTTCAATTTAATTACTTTCATAGTATAAATACTGATACTCTGAATCAACATCAAATCAATTCTTTCAGTTTTCTAGAACTTGGAACAATAAAACTCAAAAAGGTTGAATGAGAGAAAGTTTAATACCGAAAAACAAGTAATCCTGGATGGAATTCTAACAACAAAAAAAGAGAGAGCGGGGACCAAAGAAACATACCCTTCTTTGAACAACCATATGCTGATAGAATGAGGCAAGAAACTGCAGATTGTTTAGACTTCAATATTTTAGTAAAATCCTTCTTAAAAAACTAATCAGAATATAACATATCTTTATAATTGACACATATTGAAGAATCACCCGGTCAAAAACAAACGAATCTATATAATTAAAGAATACAAATCTATTCATAATTAAAACCTTAATAATTTGAATTTGAAGGGAAAATGATTGCTCTAAATTCATCAGTAACCATTGGCCCATCCATGTCTTCTACACATATAATATCATCTGATAAGATACTGGCATGCACAAATCAATAAACAATGACGTATTATGCAATAAAATTTAACAATGAAGCCATTATAAAAAAGGCATAATAATCTTTTACCTGATAGAAGAAATAATTTCCAGCGGAGTCTACATGAATTGTAAGCAAACAAAAAGCAATGAATGAAGTGGAATACTCTAATAAAAAATTCTAATCAGTATCATATAAAAAACCAGTAATATTTCAAGCTTCTTGTATATGTGGAAAGTGAATGCGAACCAGGAGGTTCCAATCTCTCTCTTGGAGCAACACAGTACCTTTCTTCCGAACTTTTCTTCCAATGCAATCTTGTGGCGCCCTCCGGCAGTGTGTTAATCCGTGATTACTGATCGCAAAAGAAGATGCTCAGGCGACACCACCTTCTTCGTTTGTTTCATCCCTCTCAGACTCTCTCTTTCCTTTGTCTCTTATTTTTCAGTAATGAGTTGTTAAAAAATCAAAACAAAATCAAAACACAATAAAACACAATCAAAAAGCATTAGAAACAATCAAATGGGACACAGAATAAGATCAGTAAGGCAGTAAGGTAAAATTTCCAATGTATGAATTAACTTTATTGAGGCATTTTCACAAACACCTTGTGAGTGTACCTTTGGATAATCAAAGTTGTACTCTTGCTATAATATCAGTAAGGCAGTACTGCTAAAACGGGAGTGACTTCTCCTCCGGTGATAGCAATGCTTTCTTCTCCACCAAACCCTAACTTCGAATGCTTTTATAAAGCAAGATTCATTTCAGATTCGTAAAATAGAAGAATGAAAGATGAAGAATACACTTTAGGGAATTTTGAAGATATAGTGAAAAATAGATAAAAAAAAATAAGTAGAAATAACACATACTGGTCCTTACGAGATGTGGCTGCGGCGTCGCATTCATGGATACGGCGGCGTCTCCTTCATAGATGCGGCGGCGTCCTTCATAGATGCGGCGGCGTTGCCTTCGTCTTCTTTGCCTTCTCCTGTGGCGTCTCCTTCGATTGAGTGAGTGATATAGAAGGAAAGAGAAAGAGGCGCAGCTGAAGGAAAATAAAATAGGGAAGTCCAGTGAGTGAGAGATAAGAGAGGGAGAGTAAGGGTTTTTTGGAAAAGTAATATAATATACTAATATAGTGTCGGCCCGTCCGACGCTAACATGTAGCGTCCCCCTAATTAACATGTAGCGTCCCCCTAATTAACATGTAGTGTCGGCTCGGTCCGACTCTAAAATTCATATCCCAAAATTAAACAGGGTTGGTGGTGTAGCGTGGGTCTAGCCGACGCTAAGTCGACACTAGTAGCGTCGGAGTCGTGGCCGACGCTAAAATATGGACGCTAAATTGATGTTTTCTAGTAGTGGTCGGAGATGAGAGGGATTTGAAATTAGGTTCCATCCCTTAAATTAGGCTTCGATTTCTCTGTGTACAAATCAAATTTAGATTTTTGCTTCATTCAGTTCATCTTCGAAGAATATCCCATCGCATTGTCCTCCCTTTCTTCCTGGTGAGTTTCCCTTCTCTTCTTCTTCCTTTATCTCCAGCTTCTGTTTTCATCTCCAGCAAGCCGCCATCACCACCCGTGAATTTGTGTACAAATCAAATTTGGGTTTTGTTGTTACCCTGAAGCATGTTGATTTTGAGGACGATGTTGAGGTTCTTCGTAGGGAAGTTAGGATGGGTTTGAAGCTTCTGGATTTGGAATTTGGGGTTCTGGGTTTCAAGTTCAGATGGGGTTTGAAGCTTCCTAGGGAAGAAAGAGAGAAAAAGGAAGAAAGAGGGTTGGCAGGGACTTTTTTATAATAAAAAAATTGTAGGGACTTACTTAGAAAATCGTTATATTTGTAAGGACTAAAAACATATTTAAGCCAAAATAAATTTACTTCCATCAAACATATATATTTACTCAATATTTCTGTTCCTTTGAATTTTAATCCGGAAGTACCTTCATTTTTTTATAAGCAAATGTTGGTGATTAATAGGTAGAGAGACGAGGAATCAGGAAATGCTAGTTTTTCAGAATTTGAACTTTAGACCTTTTTTCACTCCTTTGGTACCTTTGGTGCTCATCTATACACTTTGCTATTCAACCTAAGTTAACATATTGTCCCAACCACCGGTGGGATAGGAACGATATGCATTAATTTAGTCATTACCATCAATCTACATCATAGTTAGTTTGGACTTGCCCATATTTTGGTAATACATGGTTCATGGTTCAATATGGTTACCATGTCCATTCTATATTCGGTTCATTAATTTCTCGTGAAAATGAAGACTACACAAATCACAAATAAATATCGATCTAGAGTCCACGTAAATGATGGGAGATGTTCATGAGCACATATATATACCACACCATCTATACTGTGCGAGTTTGTGTGAGTTTGAGGTTGAAATGATATGAGACAACGGATGGAATTTGATTGAAATTTAATTAGTCTACGTGGACTCTTAGACTGTCCTCATTTGGAATTTACTTCAAGAATTGAGCATCTATAATTAAAAAATTTGAAAACTACGTTCTTCCATGGGTTTTTGATGGATGGGCCATGCCAACCCACTAATTTGGAATGAATGGTTGGTATAGAAATAGGACCTCATACTACTAAACAAAACAAACACGTATTACCATATAACAAAACAAGCGATATATGTGAAAAAAATTTCAATATGTTTGAATTTGGAAGTTTTTATCTAATACATCATGAATTTACCGAGCAAAGGGTTGGTTTTTTTTTTACCATGTTGTTGGTGCAAATGGTTGATTGAGATGTAAGCATATCAATAGAAGAATAACACAAGTTGAAATCCACGTGTAGCATTATGCGGATCCAGGAATTTTTGACAGTGGGGGTAAAAAATAATTAAATATTTTAAAAAAAATATTATCAAAATTTACAAAATAAATATGTTCGGGATAAACATTTGTAGATAGATACTCAAGCTGATATAAAAACAAAATAAATATTTTTTTTTGCGTAAAAAAAAAACAAATACTTACTTTTTTTCCTATAATTGAAGATTTTATTAATAGAAACTAGCACAAGCAACATGCGAGACTTGAAAGAGATGGTCAAGGCCAAGGCCAATGTACACCAACATAACAATGTGTGCTTATTTAAAAGACTAACTTATTTTAATTATAGAATTGGTTTTTAAAAAAAGAGTATAGAACTGGTTTTTTAGAAGTAATGTTACATCATAAGTTTTTCCAAAATATTTTAACTTGCAGCACCCCATGTTTTTTCTTTTGCACACTCCCTATTCACTTAGGCATTGTTTGGAAGGGGGTATTAGGGGAGGGGAAGGAAAGACATGTGGGGAAGGCCACCCCTATTTGGAAGTTTAAAAAAACAGGGAAAGAGTTTCGGGATTTTTACAAGCATCCTGAAACTCCTCTGGTTCTCCATTTTCGTGTTCCCCCTTAGGGGTAAAGTGATGTAAATTGACAAATTCACGCTCACAAAAACTAAAAAAATTCTCAAGTTACAAAAAAACCCTAATTTCATCTCTCCCTCTCTCTCTCTCTCTCTCTCTCTCTCTCTCTCTCTCTCTCTCTCTCTCTCTCTCTCTCTCTCTCCCACCCCCTCTCGATCGATTGATACATCTCTCGGCGGTCACACTCTCTCGTCCATCTCCTTCTTTCGGGGATCTCACAATCTCGACAGCCTCATCTCTTGAAGACCTCTCTCATCCTCGATCTGTATCTCTCTCTCTCTCTCTATTCATGATTTGTTCTTCTTTTTCTTCCATTTTTATGTTCTGACTTTTCTCTTCCTTTTTTGCACTAAGCTTCATACCTCCTCTTTTATGTGACACTGAGCTTCTTTTTTTTAATGATTTTCGCTAGCACCTAATGTTGTAACACCAAGAAACAACACACCAGCATAAAATCTTCACTAATATTGCTAAAAACTTAAACAATGAAAATTAAATGCAATCCCCGGCAACCGCGCCAAAAACTTGTTGTGCGAAAAGTAGTTTGTGCAAGTGTACACAATCGCAACAAGTAATATAATGATAAAGTAAGGATCGTACCCACAAGGATTGATGTTAATTTAAGAGTTTAAGTAGTTAACAACTTAGTGAAATGGACAAAATAAAAATAACAAGTTTATGAGCATGAAAATAAGAAAGATATTGCTACAACAGTATGAAAGTTCAAGAGTTTATAAAATGAGTTGGATTGCTCCTTGTTGTATAAATCCCAAAAGTAAGGCGCTATAACATTTGACGCTATAGCGCTAAGTGCTGTAGCATATGATGTTGTGCCTTTCAGTCACTGACGCCAGGGTTTTGTTACAAGACTCTTATTTCTAAGTTCTAAATAAGTCCACCCCTGTATAATGAAGAACCCACAGTATTCACCTCATGAACTATTGCTCCCCTATGTCTAGAGTTAAGCACAAGTTGTTTAAATGTCTTTAAACAACCTTTCATTCATATCAACCCTTGAGTTCAAATCATGGTCCATTACTGTACCCACAAGTCTACTCATTTCAGTTGGCCAATCCCAAAACAAGTTTGAAAGCATTAAAATACAAGGATTGAAACGCAAAACATCACAATATTATATTAACAAGACTAAAGGTTCATTACAAACTAGAAGCAATCCAACTACTAAGTGTTCAGCTCATTACAAGCATCATCAACACAATACAAGACAAAATGCTCATATTACCGTAAATGAATAAGGAATAAATGGTTACAAAAGATGCACTCCCTCTATTCCAAGTCATGCACAGCAGGATGACGCTGTAGCGTAGCTTCACAGCGCAGAAAGATAAGAAAATAAACTAAAAATGAAAGCTTGAAGATGAAGGTTTAATGGAGGAAATATGTGTCAAGTTTTTCTCTCCAAAAAAACTCTCCCTTGAAGTCGAATGTGTCTATGGGTTGGTGAAGATGGATAGATATTATCCTAATCTTATAAAGTAGCTTTTTCAAAAAGGTGACTATGACACTTCTCACCAACTAAAAGCAATCCTTCAATAAAAATGCGTCAAGTGTCCTAGCTAGCCACTTGGAAGCGTCCGAGTCAGAGGGTACAGCAGGGGGAAAGATCTTCTGCCTTTGACAAGAAGCAACAGGCGCCAAATTGTGACTTCACTTTTTTTTGGCCTTCAGCTGGGTCCTTCATGTAGCGCTATAGCGCGTACCGCTGCAGCACTAACAAAACATTAAAATATTCACCAGGGCACCCATTGTGCCAACTATTTAACCAATTAGTTCCTAACCCTTCTTTTCTCTAATTAACTAACATTTACCAAATAAAACATAAATATTACTTGAGAACTTACATTAATTTAAGTAGTAAGAGCATAAATAACTCATATAAATGAGTTATCGCGCCACATAGAACAACACCCTCCTCGACCGATCCTACTTATTGGCCAGAAGAGTCCTCTTACCAAGAATCGTCATACGACTCCTCTGGGTCGCCCGCCCGGTCGAGAAGCAGGTCATCTGATTGGTATGCCCGTTCTCATTACGAGAGTCGGTCATCAGAACGACGGAACCGCTACGGAAACTCTCCAGAGCGACGTGGTCATCAAGGCCGGCGCTTCGAGGACCGACCACCTCGCAGAGAAAGGATTGGTATGTGGATGAGACCCTTTACCCGAGACATTGACGAGTATCCCGTCCCTCGTGCCCTCGAAAAACCTCCGTCGGACTTAAGAATGTACGATGGCGTCAAAGATCCAGATGCCCACCTGAGATAATTTAATTTGATGATGCAATACCGGAGAGCGTACGAGCCATTAAAGTGCAAGATATTTCCCCTAACCTTGGAGGGACCGACCTTGGAATGGTTCACGGAACTGAGGCCGAACACCATCTCATCCTGGGAACAGGTCACCAGGGTTTTTTCCGCCCGTTTTACATCTTCGAGGGTGAAACCCAAGTCACACGCAATCCTGAAAACGATCAGACAGGAACCCGGTGAAACACTCCGCGACTATGTAGAACGGTTTAACAAAGAAGCTGCCAACGTAAGAGGACTGGAGGACGATATGAGACTGTGGTTCCTTCGGGACGGACTTCGTACAGGCACTTTGTTCGAAATTGAAGTGGGCGTAAACGAACCGCCCGATTTAGAAACTTTCCTCCGCCGATCTCAGAGATTCATGAACAATGAAGAGAGGGCAATGGCAACGCAAGCCCTTGCGGGGGGAACGATAAAAGAGAATCAAGGGTAGCGTGACCAGAGATCGAGAAGGGATCCGGGAGTTCCCTTTAGGGACTTCAAACCTAGAAAGTTCCCAGACCGCACTAAGCTGAACACGTCCTACGCCTAGATTCTGAATGAATGTGAGAATACAGAATTCAAAAATATGAGGAGACCTGAACCAATGGTCCTTAAGGAAGGGCAGCGCCCGTCCCGTAAATACTGCCGCTATCACCGCAGTAACGGGCACGACACCAACAACTGTATGGCCTTGAAGGATGATATAGAAGACCTGATCAGAAAGGGAAAGCTTACCCAATACGTTAAGAAGGGACAGACAGATGAACGAGATGATAAGCCAGTAATTTGCTCTCCTTGAAAGGAGAAGACAGCGTTCAACGAAAGGTCCAAAACAAGAGAGAAGGAGGACGATGAGGATGAGGTACTACCAAAATCTAAAGGGCGCCAAATCGCTATGGTGATTACCGGGGGATACCCTAGTAATGAAAGGGAAACTAACAAGTCCATGAAAAGAAGATGGAAAGAAATTATGAGCTTCGCCTATACATCGATTCCCAGGGTTATCACAAAGAGACCGCCCATATCCTTTGAGGACAATGACTTGCTAGATGGAAAGCCAAACAAACAGATTCCACTACTAATAGTTGCTGTAATGGCCAATGTGGAGGTTAGGAGGATCTTGTTCGACCAAGGGAGCTCAGCCGACATCATTTTTGAAGACCTCCTGGACGTGTTGAAAATTTCTAGAGAAGATCTGAGACCTTACAGGGGATCAGATTTGACCGGCTTCAATGGGATGTACACAACACCACTCGGGCACATCGAATTAATGGTCACCTTTGGAGACGACAGTGAAGAAAAACCATTGTGCAGAATGGTAAAAACCGACTTCCTAGTGCTCCCGATAAGATCGGTCTATCAATGTATAATTGGCCGATCAACCTTGGGACGACTTAAAGTAGTCCCCTCTACCGTCCACCTTAAGATGAAGTTCTACTCCGATAAAGGAGAAGTGGTCAACCTCCAAGCCGACCTCCTTTCAGCGAAGAGGACGTTCTATATGAGTTTGAAGGAGCAGGGGGAACGAGAAACGAAAGGAGCGGATAAACCTAGAGAAGAAGGAAACGAATTCAACATGACCGACTTGGATGCTCGTTACGATCCTGATAGCGAGGTAAAGGAGGAAGACGACCTCCTGACCAGAGGGCTGAAGAATCGAATTAAGAGGCCAGAGCCTGATGGACAATTCACTCAAATCAAGCTGGAGAACGATCCCCAGAAAATAAGAAAGATCGGGAACGATCTCCCGGAAGAAGTACGAACACAACTCGTCCAATGTCTGAGGAACCATTCCGACCTGTTTGCATGGAGCGCGGCCGATATGCCGGGGATCCCGCCCAAGGTAGCCTGCCACCACTTGGTTGTCGACCCGTCAGTCAGGTGGGTTGCTCAACGGAGGCGCGTTCAGAAAGAGGAAAAGGCACAAGCTGCCGTAAAGGCTGTTGAAGACTTGATCGAGGCAGGCTTCATCAAAGAAAATCAAATATACCACATGGTTATCAAACGTGGTTCTAGTCAAAAAAAGCCAATGGGAATTGGCGCATGTGTGTAGATTACACCGACCTCAATCGCGCATGTCCTAAAGATGCCTTCCCAATCCCAAGTGTGGATCGATTGGTAGACAATGCCAGCGGGTTCCGACTACTATCATTTTTAGATGCGTACTCGGGATATAACCAGATCGCCATGTACCCACCTGATCAAGAGAAGACAGCATTTATGACGGGAAGAGGAAACTACTGCTATCAAGTTATGCCCTATGGGCTGAAAAATGCAGGAGCGACCTATCAACGAATGATGAATAGAGTTTTCCAAGCGCAGATAGGCAGGGTAGTGGAAGTCTACCTAGATGACATGATTGTCAAGAGTAAAGTAGATACTGACCATGTGGCCGACTTGGAAGAAGTATTTACGGAAGCCCGTAAGAACTCGCTCAGGTTAAACCCTGAGAAATGCACGTTTGGAGTAAGGGCGGGCAAATTTTTAGGGTTCTACCTAACGGAAAGAGGAATTGAGGCCAACCCGGATAAATGCCGAGCTGTGACTGAAATGAGGTCACCCACTACCAAAAAAGAAATACAGAAATTAAACGGGATGGTGGCCGCCCTTTCATGATTTTTTGCCCAAGCAGCAAACAAGTCGTTCCCACTTTTTAAACTGCTCAAGAAGGAGACAGATTTTGAGTGGTCGCCCGCGTGCGATCAAGATCTAGATCAGCTGAAGGCCACTCTACTGCAACCTCTTGTACTGACAACACCGGAGCCAGGAGAAACATTGTACCTCTACCTGGCGATCACCGACGAGGCACTGGCCGCAGTGTTGATACGGGAAGGCGACTCTAAGCAAAATCCTATTTATTTTATTAGTAAAGCCCTTCAAGGTCCTGAGCTTAGGTACCAAAAAATTGAAAAGTTGGCCCTGGCATTGGTTGTGGCCGCTCGAAGATTAAGGGCATACTTTGTAGCCCATCAGATCGTCTTGAGGACGAACCAACCCATACGGCAAATCCTCCACAGGCCGGACCTAGCAGGAAGAATGATAAAGTTGGCGATTGAGCTATCGGAGTTTGGCCTCAAATATGAACCCAGGTCGGCTACTAAAGCCCAAGCATTGGCCGACTTTCTGGCTGAGATGACCCCGATCCCTGCAACGGTAATGCCAGTTTGGACCTTACATGTGGACGGCTCGTCAAACAGTAGAGACAGTAGGGCGGGCTTAATTCTTGAGAACATAGAGGGAACGACTATCGAAGTGGCTTTAACTCTATCTTTTTCAACTTCCAACAACAAGGCGGAGTACGAAGCATGTATTGCTGGACTTTTGCTTGCCCGCGAGTTCAACGTAAAGAGAGTAGAGCTGCACTCAGACTCACTCCTGGCTATATCCCAAATCAAATAAGTGTTCGATGCCAATGACGTAATCTTGCAAAGGTATCTGGCAAGAGTGAGAAAACTACTCGGACACTTTGAATACGGAGCAGTGAAACATGTTCCTCGATCAGAATTGGCCAGCACGAAAAACCATGGGAACCATAGAAGCGTCATTCAAAAAGTCCTACTTCAACCCAGTGTACAACAAGACACCGCTTTGCCTTCGGATATTTGCATCGTCGATCTAGAAGATTGCTGGATCGACCCCATCATCAGATACATTAGAGATGGAGAAGAACCAGGCGACCGTAAAAAAAGCTACCTTGATACGTAGGCGAGCAGCATCATACTCGGTGATTGAGGGGAAGCTTTGTCGAAGAGGATTCTCCATACCCCTCTTGAAATGTCTCCCCCCAGAAGAGGCTAATTATGTCTTAAGGGAGATACATTAGGGGATTTGTGGAAACCACCTCGGAGCTCGAGCTTTAGCAAAAAAGGCATTAAGAGCGGGATATTACTGGCCCACAATGGAGGACGACGCAAAAAAGATAGTAAAGAAATGTGATAAGTGCCAGCGACACGCAGACATTCATGTCGCTCCCCTAGTCGAACTCAACAGCATGACTGCGCCATGGCCGTTTGCATGGTGGGGGATCGATCTCTTGGATCCATTTGCAGTTGCCCCTAGGCAATTCAAATACTTGATTGTTGCGGTGGATTATTTCACCAAGTGGGTGGAAGCCGAACCTCTGGCTACCAACACGTCCAGAAACGGTCTGCAATTTTTCAAGAAAAACATACTCACCCGTTTCGGGATTCCTGAAGTACTGGTCTCAGATAACGGTACCCAGTTTACGGATAAAAACTTTCAAGAGTACGTGACAGATCAAGGGGTGAAGCAGCGCTTCACCTCAGTTGAGCACCCCCAGACCAACGGTCAGATGGAGGCCGCCAACAGAGTGATCTTGCGTGTACATAACAACCCCCCACTCTACCACAGGCGAGTCTCCTTTCAAATTAGTATATGGTACGGACGCAGTTATCCCAGTCGAGATCGGAGAACTAAGCTGGAGAACAACGAACCCCAAACCGCCCCCAGAAAATGAGGAGGCAATCAGAGAAGAACTAGATTTAATCGAAGAACTTTGTTCACAGGCCGCCCTAAGAGAAGCGCTGATCAAGCAAGCGATGGCCACTAGGCACAACGCCAAGGTTGTCCCAAAAGATTTTGCACTGGGATAGCTCATCCTCCAAAGAGCCAGCATCGGTCAAAAGAATGCTTCTCAGGGGAAGCTCGCCCCCAATTGGGAGGGCGCTTATAGGGTCGTCTCGAAGACGGGGAAGGGAGCCTACCAACTTGAAACGATGAATGGAGGGCCTATTCCAAGAACTTGGAACGCGATGAACTTAAGAAGATACTTCATATAATTGGAAGCGATGAAAGAATGTTGCAATGAAATAATATTACATTAGGAAACGAGTCATGTAACCCGGCCAAAACGATCTTAATCATGGTCATAAATAAAACGAGGCATTTCTCTATTTTTTATGTTGAAGTACATTTTCCCGCCCTAGGTTGGATAAAACCTAAATCGATTTGGGCCGACTACAACAGCGACTTACGTGGCAAGATAAAACTAAACCGAAGTTTGGTAAATTGCCTGTTCGTAATAATGTACTTGGTCGAACCAAGCTACAAACGAAGCGACCTAAAAAGATGGTCGCACCTCTAGGGACCGAGTTCAAACCGAATAGAAATCTGGTAAACTGCCCGTGGATGACACCGAGTGTCCTCGATGGATAGCCGCACATTTAAGGACGGGTTGAACCCGGATAGAAATCCGGTAAGACCACCTAGGGGAGACTACTCGATGATAAAGAAAAACAAAAGAACGATCATAAATCGATGATAAAATAAAGCTAAGGCAAACGAGGATCAAATAGAAGTACTTATTACAACAAAAAGAACGACCTCAAGGTCGCCCAAATACAGAAAAAGTAAACCAAGATTACAAAAATTACAAGGGTCGTTCATACACCACAGACTCCTGCCTTACGATCTTCCCTTGCTCGTCCCTCTCCGCGGGATATACTATGTGACCATCGATGAGAGAGTGGGCATGATTGATTATATTGGGGTTGATCTCGAGGTTGGGATGGACGTACTGCACTTGGACCAAAGCTTCATCAAATCGCTCTTTGCAGATGGCCGGTGTAGACTCAACCACCCGGTCACATTCCTCCAAAGCTTCATCCCGCTCTTTCTCTAGAACGTTAATGTTCTTCTTCAGGCCGGCTACTTCATTCCCCAACTCCTTGACCTGGTTCGACAACTCGTCCACCTGGTTCAAACTCGTCAACCTTGGTCGTCTCCGACTGCCCCTTCCGCTCTGCTTCAGCTTGGGCGACCAGGGCCGCGTCCTGCTCTTTGGTCATGGTGGAGAGCAACCTCTTCGTCTCCGAAAGAGCATCAGCAGTAGGCTTGAGAGCGGCCTCAGATTCTTGATACTTTTTCTTCAGGGATTCCAACTCCCCCCGCAACTCTGAGATATAGTCATAAGCACAATTTAGCTTGTTGGTTTTATCTAAATTATCACCCTCCAACCACAAATTTTGAGCAAGAAGACGTTTACCTGCGGTCCGATCCTCTTCTCCTTGTTTGAGTTTTGCGATTAGGCGTGAACCAGCCTTGGCAATCTCAGCCATGAAGAGGAGAGGGTCTTGACGAAAGCGGTCGAAATCCGCCTCAGAGATCTCGTCCAAATCTAAGTTAGAGGTCGACCTCCTCTGAACCTCCTTCGCCCCCTTGGTCTTCTTATGCGGGGGGTCAATCTCTGCGTCCTTTCCACTAGTCCCAGCATCGTGCTGATGGCGATCCCTCTTCTTCCCAGAGCCAGGCACAGAGGAAAGCGAGTCACCTCTTCGATCTGCACCTGTGGCCGTTTCCCCGTCGCCCGGGGAAGGAACGTCAACAGTCGCTGGAGGGGTGGTTGGGGGTTTCTTTCCCCTCCTGGCTTTCCTCATAAGTTTCTCATATCCCATACCTTCCATTTCACCTACAAGCAAAAAGAAGAACGGTCAAAAACAATTCAAATTCATCCCTGCCAAGAGCGTAAAGGTAAAATCAAGAAAAAATGATAACGGCTCGCACCAAGAATGGCTTTGAATTCGTCTTCTCCCCGAGCCCGAGTCAACTGGTAGCACTTAATCAATTCCTCATCCATTCAGGAGGCCATGTTCTCAAGCAATCTTAGGGTTTCCAAATCATCCTCACCAAGTCGACATCTGGTCCTGTAAGTAATTGGGGTACGGCGATAATGCGCGAACGTCCATGCAATAGGGAATTTATGACCGGTCACTCGACCCCGGGCATCAAGAGACCCGACCATTTTACGAGCACTTTCACAAACAGGCACGACCCACATAAAAGAATGCTTCCAGGGCTTTAAGGAGTCGGAGTAGGGCTTGAAGATTTTGAAGTCTTGCTGACCTTTAATGCTTAGATGCTCCCACTGATTCCTGTTACTCCCAGGTTCGGGCCGTCTGCTCATCTCGAAGATCTTAAAGAAAAGTGAGCGAGAGAAATCACGGCCCATCACGCCCATGAGTTGCTTAAACACTTTGATGAACGCCCAGGTATTTGGATGCAACTGGAACGGGGCGACCCCAAGATAGCGAAGAATGGAGCGTTGAAAAGGGGTGAATGGTGGACGAACCCTCATGTCTCGTAGGACGTTCGAATCCATGATAAATTTTAAAGTCGGCGGAACAACCGCTACATGCTCGTCTGCGGAAGGACCTTTGATCGCCCATATCTGGCCCGGATCGCCTACCATTTCTGCATAGTACTGCAGCAACTCATCCCTAGGACGGAGTATCGAAGGCACTTTGTCAATCACAGCCAGCGAAACCCAAGAGCGATCTTCACCAATCACGCCGCCCCAATTCGATTCAACAACTTCGTCAACTTGATCGTTTCCCCGCACAGAATGGGCGGCCTCTTCGTCAACTTGATCGTTTCCCCGCCTAGAATGGGCGGCCTAGTCGCCAGAAGGCTCAATGTTGTATTCCGTTAATTGAGAGGGCGACCGCTCGGCGGAAGTGGCGGGCTCAGACGCCCTCATGAGGGAAGGATGAATAGAAGTATCGATAGAAGGAGTACTCTCAGAAGATGTACTCGATAGACAGGTCTGTAGAAGATGTAGGCGGACGATCTTCAGATTGAGAATCAAGAGAATCACTCATAACTCCACTCTCGACTGGACGATCACGATATCCGTTCCAAAATAAAGTTACCCTGTAAGGAGGGGGCAAGGGAGTCAGGGCCGTCTAGAATTTGCAGAAGAGGGCGACAAGGTCGACTCCGGGCCTGACACCCCCTCCTCACAAAAGTAAAGATAATGATTAAACTAAAGAATAGTGAAAAGCTGATTACCTGGAGTGGGAGATAGGTTGGTCGACCCAGTAATCACGAGGACGAGACGGTCCCGAGTATAGTCGCGCCGGAGTATTAAGTCGCTCACTGGGGAGCACCTCGCCAGAATATCTCCGAAGTAGTGGTCGCTCGCCGGAGAATACAAGTCGTTCTTGGAGCAAGTGCAAGTCGTTCTCAGAGCAACTGATACGAAGGTAAAGCACGAAATGAAGGAATGAGAGCCCTATATATAAGGGGACCAGCCAGAAAAAATCGAAGCGACGCGACCCTCCTTCTTTAGCATTAATTGCGTTTCTTGGAAATTGAACCAGCATCATTACACCCCCCTTTGGAAAACGCGAAACGATTTGTCCATCACATCAGCATGGACGACTCCGGCTTGACTGCCACGTCATCACATGGACGACTCCGGCTTGATTCCAGCATAAAAAGTATAAGCGGGTTACCTCAGCATAGGTGACCGCCCAGAAAATAGGCCACAACATTGGGGGAAATCGATCTCAAGCCTGAACCCGTCCCGCGGACGACTTCGGCTTGGGGGGCAACTGTTCTGGACTGGACCTTGGGCCCAAAACGATTCGGGGCAGGCCAAAGACCGGCCCATTATCAAGATGGTGGAATCATGACCCGAATCCACTGAGATCAACGGTTCTGATCTACCCTCGTGGAGGCTCACTTGATCAAACGGTCGATATCGACCATACTGATCTGATGGCAAGCACTGCCCTCTTTTACTATATAAAGAGTGATTGCTCTCACTAAACAGGTAGACACAATCTCAACCCATACTGTTACTCTGCTTAAACTCTTACTCCACTGACTTGGGCGTCGGAGTGTCATTGCAGGTACAACCCAGGCAGAACTCTGCGTGTGATCACATATCGCTCACACCATCAACTTACACAGTTGTACTCCGGACTCGACTACTCGTACCCGCTTCAGGTCGAGCACCTCAGTTCAAAAACAAATCAAAAACTAGATCCACTACAAGAAATTATATAAAAGACAAAAGTATGATAGGTAAAAGGTATTATAGCTACCTGGGTCTTACAGTACTATGGTGACCAATTGGAGTCGAATCCTCAAAGCAAGGGATTCGATTTGTGGTGTTTAGCCCACATCACATTACAACAAGATTTGGATTGAGTTTTATCATCTAAACTGTGTATCAAGGAAGTTTGGATCGTTACAGCACATCCCTCTGTCGTAAATCTCAAATGTGGGGGCTCTTACTTGACTCAACCTTTCAGCCAACGATGTGGAGGACCTTGCAGCTGCTAATCGCAAGAAGTCGCTAGGCTTTCAATGGATTCCCTTCTTTAAAAATTGGGAGACCTTGTTCAAACACAGTTGGAGACCCAGGCAGCTGCTAAAGTAGTTTCAAGCAATTTGGAGACCTTGTTCAAATGTTAAAAATTGGGCCCTAATTATACTTTTACCAAAAATTCAAACTACTTTATTTATATTATAAATAACATCTTAATACAACTTCAAACAAATATCAACCTACCAGCTACATTAAAAGAGTCATCCTTTTAACACTTTTTGAAGCAATTTCGTTAACCAAGTCTTCATATTGTATTGTCTCTAAAGGATGCTTCAAAAAAAACTTCTATCAATAATAATCCATTAAGCCTTTCTTGTAATTATAATTGGCATTGTTTTTGTTTGGTGATTGACATGGAACTTGCTAATGGATAACTTATGGGGTGTTAAATAAATAAAAAATTGTGTTGCTAATGGGGATGAAATAGAAAACCTTGGTAGATAAAAAAATGTGTGACGGTGGAAAAAGCGAACAACAACCTGCAAAGTGTAAATTGGATGACATAATATGTCGAAGAAAAATTACAAAACATTAAGATAAGGAAAGTTGATTGTTATGCGACAGATAATAAAAATACAATTATAAGGATTGCCAATTGACCGACACGCCGTTATTACGATATTACGATTGACAACACAGGTGCGTTATAATTTTTTGGGTTGGAGGCCCTGTGCCCCTGTGCTATAGCACAGGTTGCATCCCTTATTAATCGACCTAGGGTAGTCATCTCCTGTTTAAAATTCCACTAAAAATCTTTTTAGAAAATTACAACTCTAAGAGTTCATCCACCAACCTGACTAAACTCTTACCTTCTTAGACCTCTCTTTTTTTTTTCAAAAGAAATGTATATGGAGGCTCGTTAAACTCTTCCGATGCAAAACCCTCTTTAAAAAAATCAAGAAAGAAAAAAAGATAAATATGGGGGAGTAGACCAATACCCATGAGCAAAAGTAGCATAATAACTGAAAGGAAATAAAAACAATTCTATAAAGGTATGCAAACACTATAATGACTCTCATCCCAACCAGGTTGGCACTAAAGCCATTAACATCATTCACAGCACACCAAAAATAGGAATCAAAAGGAAAACTCAATCCATCGAAAGGAAGAACACAAAAACCAAGAAAGAAATTAGCAAAACCTTTAGCTAAAACCTAACATATTCCTTAAAAAATCTTCTGCAATGAAGTTAGGAATAAGGTCCCACCAAACAAAATCACTTAAATTAGTTTCATGACCTGCAAGCTTATCAGTGAAGGCATTACCCTCTCTCTATAGATGTGAGTACAAACAAAATTCATTAGCCTAGTCAAGCGTAAACAGTTGTTCCATATATTTCTCAGCTTCCACGAAACTATTTTGCAATTCTTGAAAGCAGAAACCACTGATTGAGAATCACACTCTAACCACAAAAACATCCAACCTTTTTCAAAATCAAGCTCTATAGCCAACATAGCCCCAATGATTTCAGCATGAAGCGCACAGTTGTTGCTAATGGAGGCGAAAAAACCAAGGTTAGCAACACTTTTGTCTCTAAAAATACCGCCACAAGCAGCAGGACCAAGACGCTCTTTAGTAGCACCACTTGTATTGCATTTTATCATGTAAGGAGTAGGGGGTCCAAATAACCTCGTTGATGTTTGAATAATTTCTGTAATTATCAGTGATATTGAAGGCCTTTTTAATCATAAACTCAGCAACAGAGGAAAACATTGTAGATTTAGAGGCATTTCAGACTAAAGTCACATTGGAAATAATTAAATTGATAGTCGAGTGTAAGAGGATCACTTGATTCTCAAATCTAGCATGATTCCTGCAGTACCAACAACTTGACCTCAAGACTCTAAGAAACCAAAACCACTATTGGGCAAGTTACAAAGTTTGAATGATAACATAATACATTCTCATCTTAGAGGTTTACATTCAAAAACCTTTAGAAAGATTTGGAAAAAGTTTCTCTATTTTCTCTTGGGTTTAGTAGTTGTGCTTCAATGGATATTCACTTTGCACGTGTGGAAGCTTGTGTGTATGAAGGATTTGTGTATTGCTTGATAGCTTGAATTCTTTGTACACACATTAGTTTCTTTGGTAGTTCTCATACACCTTTTTATAAAGATACGAGAAATGTAGTCGTTGTTGTATTCCCTAAGATAGAAATCTATCCGTTGATATTAGGATTTCTCGTGAAAGACAACCGCAATAAATGCAATTAGGTCGTACACTATCTCTGCTTTTCCAAATAGTGCTATCGTCGTTTAATATGTACTGGGTGGCAGTCTTGAAACTAGGGGTGTCAAAATGGTCCATTTGTCCACCGGATATCCGGTCCATCCATAGCAAAATCCATCCAATCCATCCATTACAAAAAAAAAATATTAATGGATTGGATTGAATCCATCCGTTTGATTTTGTGGATGGTTGTGATCCATCCATTATATTTTCTAAATCCATTGGATTACAATAACTAAAAAATCAAAATCCATTGGATAATTAATTTTTTTTAACAAATCCATTGCATAATTATAAAAATACCTTTTTTACCAAAAAAAAAATTTTAAAATAGATTTTTTTCCAGAAACTTTTTTTAAAAAAATTCATTCTAAAAAAAATTTTTTTTGACCAAAAAAGTCATTCAAAGATTAATATAATATATATATATATATAATATATAATATATATAATATATATATATATAATATATAATATATATATAATATAATATAACCACCGGAGGGCCACCGCGAGCCACCTCCGACCACCGTCCGCCACCGCCGGAACCACCGCCGGCTGCCGGAGCGCCGCCGCCGGAACCACCGCCGGCCGCCGGAGCTCCGCCGGCCGCCCTACCACCACCACATATTAAAATATATATTTATATATTATATTATATATATTAACAATATTATATATACTTATAGTTATATATATATATATATATATATATATATTTATAAATCTAAAAAATTCAATTTTATCAAATAATAATAATAAATTTAATTTCTGCAAAAAAAAAATGTTAATTTTTTTTTTTACTCAATATTTTTTTATCCAAAGATTTGTTTATATTTTAAATATATTAGTGGATGGATTGGATATCCATCCATAAAAAAATTGTAATTGGATGGATTGGATGAATTTTTTTGTAAACGGATGGATTGGATTGGTTTTTTTTTGACACAATTTTAATGGATATAAATGGATAAATGGATTGTTTTCAACCATCCATTATAATCCAAATCCAAATCCATCCGATCCATCCATTTTGACACCCCTACTTGAAACCTCCTATAGAAATTCTTTCTTGTCGCTTTGTGAGTCATTCTTTTCAAATCTTCCTTTTGTTCATTGATTCCTCGTACTCAGTACTCTTCATCAAAAACCATTAAATATGTCTCAATAAAAAGAGTCTTTGCCTTCTGGTACATGAAGCAGATGAGAGCGAGATCACACGCTTGATGTAGAATAGCTTCAACTAAAAAAATGATTGTTAACCAGATGCCTTGCGCTGAGTAGATGCACTTTGATAGTTGAGCTTTGAGATCGTAAGCTTCTTTGAGCAGAAGGTTGTTGAAACTTGAAGACCTCTTGAGTTTTCTAAGAGTTCATGAGTTGGAGTTTAAAGAAGAAGAGTTTGTAAGGAAATCAAAATCCATCGCACTAAAGTCAAACAAAGCATCCTCTTCGAAGGTTCAAACGATGAAATGAGCTTCATTTCAAAGTGTGTCTGTCAAATGTGGAAGAAGCAATGCAGACACAAGACAATTTTAAAAGAAATAGCCAAACGGGAAGAAGGGGACCAAGGAGAAGTCTCAAGTCACTTGCTTCAAATGCAAGAAGTCTTGCACTACACCATTCTGAATGCCTAAAGCTCACAAAGGAGACACCAAAGAAAGGTTATTTCAAAGGAAAGGGTCTCATAACAACATGGGTCTATTAATTTAAATAATATTTCATGTCAGCATTGACTAAGGCTAACAGCTAACTTTTTTTTAGTTCGTACAATTCCTAACTACTTACAAAGTGTCTCAACGCTTTACTAAAGACTAATCTCTACTCGCGTTTAGAAGCAAGTTTTGCACTATCCAACACCTAGTTTGTCACTGTGAGAATCGAACCCGGGAACTAACTATAATGAAATAGAAAGACCTAATTAAAAAACGATATTAATTCAGAAATCTGATTCCAATATTTTTTTAATTTAAGAACCGATTTAAAAATTCTCAAATAGCTTCGAACCTAGGGAGTAATAAAACCTTTAGGGCTTGTTTGATAGTCTAGATAAGTAGACAAGATATGATAAGTTTATCATATCACGAGTTAGTCCAACATTTGTTGAGCGATATGATAAGTTAATCATGTCATGAAGAATGCCTTCAATGAGGTCATTGATACAGTCAATTCGAAGTTGGCTTCTTGGAAGGGGAGGCTTCTCAACACGCCTGAGAGACTTACTCTCACTAATGCAGTAATAACTTCTATTCCCTCTTATGGAATGCAAATTCAGTGGTATCCTCAACGTTTGTGATAGGCTTGATAAATTGGCTCGAGATTTTATATGGAGGGGTAATAATGAAAGGGGTGTCAATTTGGTTAATTGGAATATAGCTCTCCTAGGGAAGCTTATTTGGGATGTGTTAAATAACCCCAATAAGCTTTGAGTTTCCATCTTCAACACAGTTTATCTCCAACATAAGCATATTTTCACTCTTCAAAATTCAAAAGGGTCTCCTACATGGTCATCTCTTTTGAAAGATGGGTTCAACTTGAAGATTGGCAATGGTAACACTAGTGTTTGGTATGCTCCCGGGGTGTCTAAATCCCGCCTTAGTGATCTTGTATGGGCAGTAGATATACATGATACAGGCCAAAAAATATATGACGGGTTTTTTTTTTACCCCCATCATATCATCATATACCCCCATCATAATTTGATAAACCGAAAATACCCCTGTCAAATTAAAACTCGCTCGGATTTACCCTCACTCAAGGTAAATCCGCTTTGTTATTTTCCAAAGTGGATTTATCTACCCAATAGGTAAATCCGACTTTTAAATAACAAAGCGGATTTACCTTATGTGGGGGTACATTCGCTTTTAAAATTAACAAAAGCGGATTTACCTAATGTGCGGGTGGGGGTAAATCCGATTTTGAAATTAAAATTAAAATTAATTTTTTTTAGAAATATAAAATAGATATGAATATCGGTCGTCTTTTGGTTCTGTTTAGTGTATTGTTCGTTAACATGTGACGATGTTGTATGTCGGGTGAATAATTTAGGCTAAAAAATCGGTTTTCGAGCAACCTACTCAGATTGTAATGAAACCACAGCCATTAAATCCGAAAAAAATCAAAATCCCAAATTCCATCGTTTACTATTTTTTATTAATTTTTTTAATTTTTCATAATCTCCAAAAAATCTGAAAAACTTTGCATAACCTTATTTTGGTTTTATTAGATTTAGGGTAAAATATGTTTTTAGTCCCTACAAAATCGGCTCCTTTTAAATTTAGTCCCTACATTAACGAAATAGGCGTTTTGGTCATCATCTTTTTTTTCCGTTTTCAATTTTAGTCCCTCATGACTTTTAATAGCGCTTCAAAACTTTTAATAGCGCTTATAAAAGGTCAAAAAAGCGCTATTAAAAGTTTTGAAGCGCTATTAAAAGTCATGAGGGACTAAAATTGAAAACGGCAAAATAAGATGAGGACCAAAACGCCTATTTCGTTAATGTAAGGACTAAACTTAGAATGAACCGATTTTGTAGGGACTAAAAACATATTTAACCCTTAGATTTATACTGGTGTTTTTATAATTTTTAGATTAGTTTTGACTCTTTAACGGATTTTTAGTAGTATTTTTATAACATTTTTTTTAAAAAATTAAATAAAAAATAGGTATTTTTATTACACAAAGCGGATTTAACCCCCACCTAAGGTAAATCCGCTTTTAAAATTAACAAAAGCGGATTTACCTTAGGTGGAGGTAAATCCAATTTTCTTATTTTAAGGGAAATCGGATTTACCTGCTAAAAGATAAATCCGATTTTGGGAAAAAACCAAAATCGGATTTATCTTTTAGTAGGTAACTCCGAGCGAATTTTTTAAGTGAGGGGTATTTTCGGGTTTCACTTTTATGTGGGGGTATATGGTGATATGCTGAGGGTACCAAAAACAATCCCATATATGACATATAAAGATGGCATTTGGAAGCTCAATGGCATGTCCACATGTTATGACCCAAACAGAGGAAGGCCACGATGAAGACTATGAAGAGCGCAACTATGAGGATCACCCAATACCTCAAGTGAGGGCTAAGAGAAACCGGGTCAAGCCCAAGTGGGCAAGGGACAATGAAATGAAGCTCAAATAGGTCCATGGTCATTAGAAGATTCTAGTATCTATATTCCCATCTTTAAATTGTTTGTCCTTTTCCTTATTGTACGACTCAGCAATCATTGGATGCTGAGGATAAGAATGACAGCTGTCCCTAGCTAGCTACAGATGTCCTTAGGTTACTATATATGTACCAATGAACGATGGGAATGGATATGAAATCATTTATTAGAAGAGTATTGTTTTTGTTCCAGCATAGCTTGTTTGTCTCATTATTTTGTGCTCTGAATTGTGTTTTTCCCTTTTTATCATCAGTCATTACTCACTGTCCAAATCCCTAAATCAGCTCAGCACCTAACCCGTGAAAACACCATTCTGCCAGTGGATGTTAAAAATGCTATATACAATTTGAAGCCAAAGTTGGTACCCAGCGTTCCTGATACATGGACATGCCATTTGCTACAGGTAGGGCTGTTCAAACTAACTGGAAAACTGAACTGCTGAACCGAACCGAACTATTACAAACTGGACTTTTAGTAACAGTTCTGAACCGAACTACATTTATTCAACACAGTTCACTAACTGAACTGTTAGGACCAGTTCAGTTAGCGAACTAAAAGCTGTTAAGGGTTAAGTGAAAGTGATTTTCCTCTCCAGTTCACTCTCACTCCACGCGAAGGTCATCTTCTCCTTCTCTGCGATTCCTCTCTCACACTCTCACTCAACGAGAACATCTTCTCCTTCTCTGCGATTCCTCTCTCACACTCTCACTCCTTCTCTGCGATTCTTCTCTGCGCGAACCCATCGGCCATCTCTGCGATTCCCATCCTGTGCGAAGCCGCGAACCCATCTTTGAGCGAACCCATCTCTGTGCGAACTGCAAACCCATCTATCACTCTACGCGAACTTGAACAGCGATTCCTCTCTCACTCTCTTCTCTCAAGTCTCAATCTCTAAGAAGTGCGAAACCCTAATCCATCAAAGAAGTGTGCGAACTGGGAACTATCAAAGAACTGAAGAACAAACTGAACTGTGTGAACTGCGAACTGTGCGAACCAATGAACTGAAGAACGAACTGAGAAATTGAGAACGAACTGGGAACCATCAACGAACTGAAGAACAAACTGAAGAACGAACTGAGGTAATTTTCTTTAATCACTGCTTTCTGGGTTGTCTAAGAAATTGAGAAATTGATAGTTCTGAAATTCTGAAATTGAGAAATTGATAGTTCTGAAATTGATAGTTCTGAAATTGTTGCTTTCCTCATGTGAATTAACAGTTCAATTTTCTGGGTTTTAGATTCAATTTTTTGATCTGTAAAATGCTGATTTGTGATTTTCTTGTTTTAGATTCACTTGTTTCTGATTTTCTAACCTAAGGAATAATGTTGCAATTGGCTCTCTCTTATATGTTGATTGAATTTATTTCCTTGTGTATCTTAAGAAAAACTCCATGTCATCGCACGATGAAATCTTAGACTTTACATTGCTGGAAAATGTTGAAGAGCAAGAGGTTCACACACCAGTTGCCCCGGGAACTACATTACCGCCTCTTCCTAGATCTTCTAAGCGTAAAACTCGGTCCGATGTGTGGAACCACTTTCTTTGTTGCAATTGAGAGACAAGACATTTAAACATGATATGGAAAAGAAAAACAAGGGCTTACTTGTAAAAGAAGATTGGGATCATGCTAGGGCTGTGGTACCTTTTTTGGAAATGTTTATGGTTTCTACTAAAAGTATGTCTGGAACCTCTTATGTCACTAGCAATCTCTACATGAAAGAGGTTTTTGGTATTGGGACAAAGATCCGGAAATATTTAGAGAGTAGCAACCAGAGCATAAAGAAAATGGCAAATAGTATGAAAACCAAGTTTGACAAATATTGGGGAGATCCTGACTTAAAGAATATTTTGCTATGGATTGCTCTCGTCCTTGATCCTAGGATGAAGTATTCGTTTGTGGAGTATCATATTGGTATTCTATGTGTTGATACTACGAAGGCCACCGAGTTGAAGCTAAAAGTGATGACTTCCCTAAAAGCATTGTATGCTCAATATCAAGGTATAGAGCTTAGTAGCCAACCAGAATCACAGCCCGATGATGATGATGATGAAGATGATCTGATGTACCTCTATCTAAAAACAACTGGGCGTAGTAGAACTGATACACAATCAGAAATTGAGAAGTATTTAAAGGAAGAAGCTGAAGCTTACAATAAAAATGTAAGTTTTGATATATTGGGTTGGTGGAAAGTCAATTCTGTAAGGTTCCCCATCCTTGCAAGCATAGCTCAAGAGGTGTTGGCAATTCCCGTCTCAACAGTGGCATCCGAATGTGCATTCAGCACCGGAGGAAGAGTGCTCGACGACCATCGTTGTTGCTTAAAGCACACAATATTAGAAGGGCTTGTTTGCTTGCAAGATTGGTTGAAAGGGCAACCACACTATCTCTTTAATGATGAGGACCCTGAGGAGAACCTTAGATTTGATCAAGGTAAATTTATAACATTTTATTTATTTGGTCAATATTTTCGTTTGTAGATGAAATAATTTTGGTTTTGCAGAAATATCCTCTCAAGATCATGGTGTTAATTTGGATGACTGAGGACTTAGAAGACAACAAGAACATTGGAACTGCAGCAAACTTGATTGCTGCTACTGCAGCTGGAGTCTGTACATTGTGAACTCTAAGATTTCATGTAAATGGTAGTTACTTCTATTGTTATTATGTGCTGGTGGATTGGAACTGCTAAGTTGTGTGCCTGTGTCCATGTAAATGGTAGTTACTTCTATTGAAGTTTTTGATGTTAAACAAGAGCATGATTCAATTGTTATTATGTGCTGGTGGATTGATTTATTTTAGCTTGTTTTTCTAATCTCTCCACTATAGCTTGTTGAGATTAATTGGAAGGTAAATATTTGTGTTGGACCTTCTGTATTGTTGGTTATTTTGAATCTGTATTGTTTGAATCTGTATTGAATCTGTATTTTGAATCTGTATTGAATCTGTATTGAACCTGTATTGAATCTGTATTTTATTTACCCATGAATCTGTATTTTTTGAATCTGTATTGAATCTGTATTTTATTTACCCATGAATCTGTATTTGGAATCTGTATTGTTGGTCATTTTCCAGATCTGATAATGGACATTGAAATATCAGAATCACTGAGAAGACTAAGATTGTTTGTTCCTTACATTTCTATGATGCAGAATCACTAAGAAGAATTAATTATAGGAAATGTCAGCTGACATGGAATCCAATGTTGGTGGTGAATATGTAGCAGCAACAGCAGGAGAAGTTTCTGTTCCAAAGTCAAATGAATTAATTATAGGAAATGTCATATGAATTTGTATTAGGAAATCCTTATAAATTGTTATGAGTTGATTTTAGGCATTCTGATGTGAACCTAGTTCTATTAATTTGGAGTTTTAAGTTGCTTTGTTTTATAGTTTAGTTCACTATTGTTTGCAATGAATCATTCTGATTTGCATTTTGTTCATTTTGACTGTATTTGGTTAACAGTTCGGTAAAGAAACAGTTCGGTAAAAAAACTGTTTGGTAAAAGTTCAGTAAAAAAAACTGTTCGGTAAAAAAAACTGTTAAATAAAAGTTCAGTAAAAAACTGTTCTGTTAACAGTTCGGATCCGTTCAGGCCTAAAAGTTCGAATAAAATAGTTAATAAAAGTTTGGTTTTTAAACAGTTCGGTTCGAAACTAAAAAACTGTGAACTGAACTGTTAATATAGTTCAGTTTGGTTCGGCGAACTGTTATTGCAGTTCGGTTCAGTTCGCCGAACTGTTTCAACTGGTTCGGTTCAGTTCGGTCCAGTTCTCCCCCTAAACTGAACCATGAACAGCCCTAGCTACATGTATTTTTTCAGTTAAAAATGCTTATCGCTGGCTGAGAGATAATAATGATCATAGTTTATCTGTTAATAGAGGGTGGGGTTGGATTTGGAGGTTGAAAGTGCCAGCCAATGTTCAGTTTTTTGTGTGGAAAGTGTGTCATTTAGCAATTCCAACTAAGGCAGTTTTGGCTTCTAGAGGAATTCCTATAGATCCTACTTGTCCTATTTGGGGAGTGGAAAATGAGACAATTGAACATTGTCTTTTTCTTTGTAGTAGAGCAGTGGATATTCTCTATAGGTCCTTGTCCATGCCATCAACTTTCACTATGGCTACTGGTAACTTTAGTGATTGGTTACATGATTTTGTAGATGAATTTGGTACCCTCCTGTTATGTGTATTATGGAAACTTTGGTGCTATCGAAATCGTTTGATTTGTGATGCAGAAAGTATGTCACCTTTGTTGAATAAGTAAGCTAGTTCGACTAGCTATTTCGACTAAGCTAGTTCGACCCCTCTCAACTTGTCTGTCGAAGTGGAGGGTGTCGAAGTTTCTCTTTAGATTTGATTTTCATGCTTTCATTAATTGCTGACTCAGCATACGTAATGTACTATATATACACTCACAGTGATGCAATGAGTAGTACACACATTTACAGTTTTCACTTTAACTGAATTCTGTTATTCTCTCTCTCTCATGTGTGTGCGTGTGTGTATGAGAATCTGGAACTTCCAACAAATGGTATCCAGAGCATAATTGTTGAAGTTTCAAAGTGTGAATCTAGAGTGAAGAAGACGAGTGAAGTCTCAACGGTGAGAGTGAATCATTATGACGACGAACGGCCATTTTCAGGTGAACTTTCCAATCCTCGATGGAAGAAATTACGATCAGTGGAGTATGAAGATGAAGGCGATCCTTGGATCTCAGGATGTGTGGGATCTAGTGCAGAACGGAGTAACTCTATTACCGGCGAATGCGACTGCTGCGCAACAAGCAGTTTACAGAGAAACGGAGAAGAAGGACTGGAAAGGATTGTGCATCCTCCATCAGTGCGTGAATCCTGCAATTTTTGAGAAAATTGCTAGATCAGAGACAAGCAAAGCAGCGCGGGACATTCTTGCGAGTTCCTACGCCGGAGATTAGAAATTGAAGAAGGTGCGACTTCAAACTCTGAGAAGACAGTACGAATTGCTAGGAATGGAGGAGAGTGAAACGATTTCTGCGTATTTCACTAGAGTCCAAACTATGACGAATCAGATGTTGTATTGTGGTGAAACGATCTCTGATGAAATAGTAGTGGAGAAGATTTTGCGATCTGTGTCTTCGCGTTTTGATCACATCACGGTGGCAATTGAACAGGCGAAGGATCTATCAACGATAACGATAGAAGAACTTCAAGGCTCACTTGAAGCACATGAGCAGAGGATGAATGAGAAGAAAGTGGTGAAGTCTGGCACTGAGCAAGCTCTAGCAGTGCAAACAGGTAACAAATCAGGTGGAAATCAAAGAGGACGTGGTAGAGGCAGAAACAATTACAGAGGAGGAAGAGGAAGAGGTAATTTCTATAACTCAAACTCTTCCAAATCGAACACTAGTGATAATAGTAACAGTGATGAGCAAGGAAGTGGTAGTGGTGATAGCTACAGAGGAAGAGGGAGTAGAGGTGGAAGAGGATATAGAGGAAGAGGGAGAAGATTCGACAAGAGCCATATACAGTGTTATAACTGTGAGAAATATGGACATTTTGCTGATGAGTGCTACAGCAATGTTAACGGCAATGATGCTAAAATGGCTGAAGAAGAGGAAGAGAAGGAGGAATCTCTGTTGATGGCGATTGAGGAGACAGAGAGCAGTGATGAAATAGTGCAAATGGTGACAACTAAGGAGGAAAGTGAGAGTGGTGAGCATTGGTTCCTAGACACGGGCTGTTCGACACACATGACAGGGAGGAGAGATTGGTTTGTCGAACTTGACTTTTCGATCAAGAGCAGAGTGAGGTTTGCCGATGATAGAACCATGAAGGTGGAAGGTGTGGGGAGAGTAATGATAAGAAAGAAGGATGGTTCACTGTGCTTCATTTCTGGTGTACTGTATGTGCCAGGGATGAAGAGCAATTTGCTGAGTATTGGACAGCTATTGGAGAAGGGATATAGGATGGTGCTGGAAGACAATGCTATGAAGGTGTATGACACTGAACAGAGGCTGTTGATAAAGGCAACCCTCTCCAAGAACGGGACATTTAAGATCGAATTAGGTGTGCTGATGCAGCAGTGCTTAGCCATAGCAGTCGACAAGGAAGAGTGGCTATGGCATTTCAGATATGGACACTTGAATTTTGGTGATTTGAATAGGATGCAGAGCAAGACAGTAGTGAAAGGTCTGCCTCATATCCATGTTCCAAAAGATGTATGTGCAGAGTGTGTGGAGAGCAAGATGCCTAGGGGTTCCTTCAATCCAAGTGTGCCCAGTAGAGCAAAGAGGAAGCTGCAGGTGATTTTCTCAGATGTGTGTGGCCCCATAGTGCATGAAACTCCAGCAGGTAACAAATATTTTGTTACATTTATTGATGAATTCACTAGGAAACTTTGGATTTATTTGATTAGGAAGAAGAGTGATGTGTTGGGAGTATTCAAAAAATTCAAAGTCCTAGTCGAAAAACAATGTGGACAGACTGTTGAAGTGTTAAGAACTGATGGTGGTGGAGAGTATGTGAATACTGAGTTTAATGAGTTCGGTGAAGTTGAAGGATTAACACATGAGATCACACCTCCATACACTCCTTAGCATAATGGAGTGGCTGAGAGAAAAAATAGGACATTGCTTAATATGGTGAGAAGCATGTTAAAGAGTAAGAATATGCCTAAGAGATGGTCGGGAGAGGCAGTTAATACTGCGGCATATATCATTAATCGAAGTCCAACTAAGAGATTGGAAGACATCACCCCTGAGGAGGCTTGGACAGGTGTCAAGCCAAACGTGTCGCACTTCAGAGTATTTGGACCTGTTTGTTTTCGACGCGTGCCTGATAAGCAGAGAACGAAGTTAGATGACAAAGGAGAAGTGATGGTTATGATAGGCTATCATTCGACTGGGGGTTACAAATTGGTGAATCATGTGAATAATAAAATTGTGATAAGTCGAGATGTGGTGTTTGATGAGGGGAAGACATGGGAGTGGAATGATAAGGGAGAAAGTTCGACTGCTGTCGAACAGAATTTATTCGACGTACCTGATGGTGTCGAAGAGTCAGAACTTGAAGGTGAAACTGAGCCTGTCGAAGAGAATGAAGGTGAAGAGGGTAGTCGAGAAATACCAAGAAGATCAATGAGACAAAGACAGGTTCCTGCAAGACTAAGTGACTGTGAAGTAATGACTGATAGTGCAGTCAATGACGAAGGTGATATAGTGCACTTTGCACTTCTTGCTGAGACAGAACCAGTGACTTGGCAGGAAGCAATGCTGAATTCGAAGTGGATGGAAGCTATGAAAGAGGAGATTAGATCTATAGAGAAGAACATGACTTGGGAATTGGTCGAATTGCCCAAAGGAAAGAAAGCAATAGGGGTGAAATGGATATACAAAGTGAAAGTAAATCCTAAAGGTGAAGTAGTGAAGTACAAAGCAAGATTGGTTGCTAGAGGATTCCTACAGAGGTATGGTGTCGACTACGAAGAAGTCTTTGCACCTGTTGCAAGACTTGAAACTGTGAGAGCTGTGGTAGCTCATGCTAGTATGCAGGGGTGGAAGATACATCAACTTGATGTAAAATCTGCCTTCTTAAATGGAGAATTAGAAGAGGAGGTGTATGTCGAACAACCAGCAGGTTTTATTCGACAAGGAAGTGAGAACAAAGTGCTGAGATTGAGAAAGGCATTGTATGGCCTAAAACCACTACAAGAATTATTGGTTTTTCCGGCCAGGAGTTTGCGGCGGATATGGATCCGCCGCAAAGTTACCGGCGGAATCTACGCATTTTCGGCGGATTTTATCCGCCTCAAAGTTACCGGCGGAATAATTGACCGTTGCGGCGGATTAAAATTCGTCTTGGCTTTTGCGGCGGATTTAATGGTTCTTGCGGCGGATTTGGGTTCACAATTTTTTTTTTACGAGATTTTAATTAACCGCCGCAAATGCACCTCCATCCGCCGCAAATCCCTTAAGTCCGCCGCAAATCTCTTAAATCCGCCGGTAACTGCCGTTTCCGGCGGATCTTGCCTTTTGACCGTTTGACTTCGTTTCTCCTATATAAACCCCTTCTCCCCTTCTTCTTTTTTCACACCTCTACCAATACTCTCATTCTCTTGATACGGCACTCGATCTCTTAATACGGCACTCTCTTGAGCATTGTCGGCAGCGGGGTTCTAATAGAGTGGCGTACGTCTCCATTTTTTTGTAAAAAAATTTCCGCATTGTCATGAAGGCCCCTTCATCTTTTTCGTTAAAAGTAACCCATTTATCAGCATAAAGTTCATCCTCATTATTTTCACCACAAGAGACATATACGCTCATCAAACGCTCGGTATCATCCTTCAACTTAACAACCCGTCCTTGCAGTTCCTCAAACTTTCTATTTAGAGATTCAATCATCTTTTCAAAAGATGGTTTCTTGTGAAACTTTCTATTTTGAAAATATGGTTGAATCTCTAAATAGAAAGTTTGAGGAACTGCAAGGACGGGCTGTTAAGTTGAAGGATGATACCGAGCGTTTGATTAACGTATATGTCACTTGTGGTGAAATAATGAGGAGGAGCTTTTTGCTGATAAATGAGTTACTTTTAACGAAAAAGATGAAGGGGTGTTCACGACAATGTGGAAATTTCTTTACAAAGAAATGGAGACATACGCCACTGTAATGGAGCTGCTGCCGACAATGCTCAAGAGAGTGTCATATCAAGATAATGGCGTAGCTCTCCGTTTAGGGGTAGCAGACATTAAATATATATTTTACTATTTTTCCCAATTTTTATTGCTTTAGATTATTTTATTTTTTTGTTTAAAATATTTTATTAATTGTATGGATATTTTTTTGGTGATAATATTTTACTGCTTTTCCCAATTTTTATTTTTTTAAATTAAAAATTAATTAGTTATTGGATTTTATTTTTTTATCAATAATTAAAAAAAATTAATAAAATAATATATATTTTTAATTAAAACGATTTTTTTAAAAGAATAAAATTTATTTTTTAAAAATAATAATAATTTTTTAAAAAAAATAATAATTTTTTTTTTAAAAAAAAAAATGGTACTTTGCGGTGGATTTGTGTTATTTGCGGCGGATGTTGAGCATTTGCGGCGGATCTTTGCGGCGGATTATAGCTTTTGCGGCGGATTATTTGGTGTTTTTAAAAAAAAAAGGCACGGTATTTTAATTTGAATATCCGCCGCAAAGTACCACGAATCCGCCGCAAAGCTCCGTAAATAAAAAACCCGCGGATTTTAAATTTCAAAATCCGCCGCAAACCTCCATAATCCGCCGCAAAGCACCGAAAAAAAAAAACCCGCGGATATTGAATTTCAAAATCACCCGCAAACCTCCAGAATCCGCCGCAAATCCCTTTTGACCGTTGGCCTGCGTTTTTCTATATATATCCATTCCCCACTTCTCATTCTTCACACTTCTAACAATCCTCCCATTCTCTTCTTAAAATTTCTCTTTTACTCTCTCTCAAATCCTCTCCTTCTCTACTAAATCTGTTTTTGAAGTGTAGCGCTTCCTCCCTACGAATTGTCTTCTGCTCTTATTGGGAAATTTCTTCAAGGTATGTTTTTGATATTAGTTAATAGTTTTAGTTTTTAATTTTTTTTTTAATATTCGTTTTTAAATTATTTTATAATAATATGAATTTGTTACTAATTGTGTTGTTTTTTTTGTTTAGGTATTGTTTGGGTTCCTCCTTTTTCCTCTCTGCTTGAGTTCAGGATAAGCTTCAAGCCAGAGCCTTCTCTTCACTACGGTTAGTTGTTAAAGTAATTAATAAAATATTACTTACTTCACTATTTTTAGTAAAATTTTGTTTAGTATTTTGTTTGCAATAATAATACAAATTAATTTATATTGAAAAAACTTATTTATTAAGTTCACTTATAAATTTTATTAACATATATTGTCTTATAAAAATTGAAATTTAAAATTAAATTTGGAATTATTATTTATAATGTTTAAATTATTTGTATATAACATTATTAAAAAATTAATTCTGTTGCTTGTAATTAATTGGTAGTTTATTGAAATATCAAAATAAAATGAGTAATATATAAATATATATATCAAAATATGAAGTAATTGATAGTTTATTTTATTTATATTGTAGTGTAGTATACGTATAGTTCTTGAAAATGGATCGTAGTTGGATGTATTTGCGGCGGATTTGTGTCGTTTGCGGCGGAATTTTAAATAAAACGTTTTTTTAAAAAAATTATATTCATTTTTTTTTAAATAAAACGGGTGTTTTGCGGCGGAAAACGGGTACTTTGCGGCGGATAATTTGCGGCGGATTTTGGGTACTTTCCGGCGGATATATTGCGTCAAAAATTTGTCCCCTTTTCCGGCGGATTATCCGCCGCAAATTTGCGGTGGATTTTGCGGCGCCACTAAATCCGCCGCAAACTTGCGGCGGATTAACCGCCGCAAACTTGCGGCGGATAATCCGCCGCAACGCGTTTGCTTCGAGCTGGCTACCGGCGAAAAACTTCCGCCGCAAACTCCAAATATCCGCCGCAAATTTGGCTTTTGCGGCGGATTTCGCCCGCCGCAAAGTCCAGCTTTTCTTGTAGTGAACAAGCTCCACGAGCTTGGAACAAGAAGATAGACAAGAGCTTGATCAACATGGGGTATATGAAATGTGTTTCTGAGCATGGGGTGTATGTGAAGTCAGATGGTGGTGATGTGATAATCCTATGCCTCTATGTTGACGATTTATTGGTTACGGGTAACAATGAAAATAAAGTGGTAGAATTAAAGAAGAGGATGATGAATACTTTCGAAATGACTGACCTAGGAGAGATCTCCTATTTCCTAGGGATTGAATTTCGAAGTACTAGTGAGGGAATGCTGCTATCACAGAAGAAGTATGCTTCTGATATACTACACAGGTTCAATATGCAACACTGCAACAGCGTCGAAACACCAGCAGAGGTAGGGCTATGGCTCGACAAAGATGCTGATGAACCAGAAGTGGATGCAACTGAGTTTCGACAGGTGGTTGGGGCACTGAGATATCTCTGCAACACCAGACCTGACCTTAGCTTAAGTGTTGGTCTGATTAGTAGAGTTATGGACAGGCCTAGAACATCGCACCTAGCTGCTGCTAAACGTATCCTATGATATGTCAAAGGCACTGTGGCATATGGAATTCCGTTGCCTAGTAAATGCAGAGACAATGAGAAACGCCTTTATGGCTTCACTGATGCTGATTGGGGAGGTGACAAATCTAATCGAAAGAGCACTGCTGGATCTGTGTTTATGCTTGGCTCAGGTCCCATCTCATGGAGTTCGAAGAAGGAATCAGTGGTGGCATTGTCATCATGCGAAGCTGAGTACATTGCTGCTTCAATGGAATGTAACACCCCCTTCTAATAACCTTACTAATTAATAAAATCAGAGTTTTTTTTTTTTTTGAAAACAATATAAGAGAGTGCTACACTTACTCCATTAAACTAACAACTTCAAATTGCATGGTTCGGCTAAAAGTCACAAGATACATAGCACCATAAAATACCGGTTCAGTTCGCATCAACTAAATACAGTCACTACCACAGCGGAAAATATTAAGTTCGAAAACAAATCCAATACATCACCAATAACAGTCTAACAGTATAATTAAAATAACACATAAACATAAGACGCCCCCCCGGTGCTACGTATCAGAGCATGACACTCCCTACCAGACGAAGGCATAAGGGTAACCTTCACTCGCTAATACCTGCACGTTGCCGACATAAGAAGCAACATAAAAGCAGTAGGGTGAGTCTCTTTTCATAATTAATAACATATGGAATAAATACTGCATAGGACAAGTAACTAGGCACACCGATTCACAACAATGGCACCAACCACATCAAAATTACAATAATCCAAACAACATTACACAATGTATGGTTATGCATGAAATGCAACCCAAACTCCACGGGCACATGCATGTCGGATCCGTCACCAAACACAATTAGGCCGAAGCCTCTGCTCACCAATTAAATTAGGCTGAAGCCTCTGCTCACCAATTATGCACATGGTTCATGAGATGCTATGGAAATGCACCACAACACACCACACAATTCATCAATTCACCATTTAATCAACTCACCATTTTATTCATATTCTCACCATTGTATTAATCAGCTCACCAATTAAAATTAGGCCGAAGCCTCTGCTCACCAATTACACCATAATACACTCACCAACTCAACCCACCACTCACACCAACACCAATTTCAATTAGGCCAATTTAGGATTTGACACAGCATAGGGAAAGTGAGTAAAAATTGCCATTTAGACACTTGAACGCCTCAGCCCAGAAACACCAGTAAAATAATCCATTTTTGCAGAAAACCAGAACATTTGGATAGACACTGAAATTAGCTTCGAAACGCATTTTGAACCGTCCAATTTGGATAACCGAGTCAAAAGATATGTCAAAAACAAATTTGGGACAAAACCGAGACACGTGCTGAAAACGACTCGGAACAGCAGAAAAACTCTGAGGCTTCGCGCGTGGAGCGCGACTTAGGCGCAAGTGAGGCGCGAATTGGCAGAAATGCCCAGTAACATTCGCGCGTGGAGCACGACTTAGGCGCGAGTGAGGCGCAAATTGGCAGAAATGCCCAGACAGCAGCAGAACACAGCATACTTTGGCACAAACACTTGGCACCTATCATTAATGCACTTAGGGACCATTTTCCAGCAACATCATGTGACACAATGGGACAATTTCTTCAGCAACACACAAGACACAATGAGACAATTTCTTCAGCAACACACAAGACACAATGGGACAATTTCTTCAACAACACACAAGACACAATGAGACAATTTCTTCCAGCAACACACACAGACACCTAGGGCGCCTAAGGCTCCAACACTTTTTGAGTTCCTCTCAACAAAAAATACCAAATTAAATCACCAATGCCAAATACTTATAGGAATATTAGCCATCACATTTTCCACCAAAATTCATTCAGTCATAACCACAAACACCTAGCATGCATCATTCATATTGCACTCCACTCAACACCAATCAAACATGTCTTTGCACAAATAAAATTTCAGCATAGCAACAACATCAAAACATACCAATCATTCATGGAAATCACCCTAGAACCTAACCCTAGACAATACTCGTCACATAAGCTATTAAGAATGGAAAGAAGAACCCCCTAACCTTATGGAATTCGAATATACTAGGCAAGGCTCCAAGGAATTACAAGACACCAACAAGCTTTCCCTTCCACCTTGAGTGCTCCACGAATTTCCTCTCCTTTCCTCTTGCAAGCCGCGCCTCTCTTCTCACTCTCTCGCGATCTCTCTTCTCTCTTCTCCTCTTGCGAATTCTTTCTTTCTTCTCTCTCCTCTCTTTTGCGTTTTCTTTCTCTCTTCTCTCTTCTCTCTTTTTGCGATGCCTCCCTCTCTTTTCCTCACCTAATTCGCAAATGAGTCCCCCTTCCCTAACCCTTGCTACATGCGCCTAGGCCTAAGTCAATGGGCTTGGGCTTGGGCCAATCTTACCACCCCGGGATTACCAACACCACCCCTTTCAATTAAAATAAAAATAATATATTAATAATTTAATATACAATAATAATGCAACACTTAAATAATTTGATTAAATAATTAATTAAATAAATAGCCAATTATTTTTGGGGCGTTACAGGGAGCATGTCAAGCAATCTGGCTAGACAATCTGATGCAAGAGCTAATGATCAAGAAGGAAGGTGTTGTGGAGTTATATGTCGATAACAAGTCTGCAATTAGCTTGGCGAAACATCCAGTGGCACATCGGCGGTCGAAGCACATTGAGACGCATTATCATTTCTTAAGAGACCAAGTCACAAAAGGAAGGCTGAAGCTGAGCTACTGTAGATCAGATATGCAGGCAGCTGATTTGTTCACCAAGGCAGTGAAGGCAGAGACATTCAAAAGGCTAAGGAGCATGCTGAATGTGATTGATTGTAATAAGTTTGCATAGATAGATTTTACTGTATTTTGTTGTTATTTGCTTATGTTAGTAACTAGCTTAAGGGGGTGTGTTGAATAAGTAAGCTAGTTCGACTAGCTGTTTCGACTAAGCTAGTTCGACCCCTCTCAACTTGTCTGTCGAAGTGGAGGGTGTCGAAGTTTCTCTTTAGATTTGATTTTCATACTTTCATTAATTGCTGACTCAGCATACGTAATGTACTATATATACACTCACAGTGATGCAATGAGTAGTACACACATTTACAGTTTTCACTTTAACTGAATTCTGTTATTCACTCTCTCTCAAGTGTGTGCGTGTGTGTATGAGAATCTGGAACTTCCATCAACCTTATAGTGTTGCTCTTCAAGCTCTTGTCTTATATCGAGATATTCAGCTTGTTTACGGCACTGTAGAAACTGGTCACAACATCAAGGAGCCTAGATATGTTTCTTGGACTTAACCTCCCTTGGATACTATTTGTCTGAATGTCGATGCTAACAACACAGGCTTGTCCGATTTTGGCGATTTACTGCGAGATAGTTGGGGAAATTTTATTAAAGGTTTCTTTGGTTCACTTGGTCTCTCAGACATCATTTATGCGGGATTGATGGCTTTATTGCATGGTCTTTCCATTTGCTGGGAACTTCGTTTGCCTAAGATTATATGTTACACAGACTCTTTACAAGTTATGAAGCTTGTGAATAGAAAAGAAATCTTATAAAAAATAAATATTTATTAAAAACACAAAAATAAAGTTAAAATTTGATGTTAATTTAAAAACTAAAATTAGTAATGTATGGTTATATGACAAGGTAACTTTTTCATTTTATATAATCTAAATATTTAAAATTAATCGACATTAAGATAAGTGATAAAAAATAAAGTTATTAGGAAAAAATACAAAAAGTTAATCTAATTTTTTTAACAAATGAATTAGTCATAAACATATAATATGTATAGAATTATTTATTAGTTTATCCAAAACATATAATAAAATAATTATATTTTTTATTGTAATAAAATAATTATACTAACCTGAACAGGTTGGTCTAGTGGAGCATGATAAGGTTTGTATCTAAGATTTGTATTCGTTGCTCAAAGAGCTGAAGGTCTTCCCTAACTTTGACTCGGGTGTCATCCCCCCACCCTAAAATTTTTGTGACAAAAAATATAGGCTTAAATATGTTTTTAGTCCTTACAAATATGGGGTTTTTTGGTTTTAGTCCCTCTAATTTTTTTTAACTCCTTGCAAAAGACACTTTTTTGATTTTAGTCCATCTCTTAGTCAAACGTTACAAAAAAAGTACACGTGGCTAACAGAGTGCTGACTTGTTATTTTTTTTAATTTCTATTTTTTTAAAAAGCTTAGTTTGTCATTAATACTCATTTCTAATTATGTTAAATACTTATGTGGAAGGACAACTCATCTTCATCTCTCAGTTTTGCACATTCCCTCACCACCACCATCTCCCCTTCCCTGTCACTCAGTCTCCACCCCTCTCTCTCTTCTCATCACCAGGCTCTCTCTCACCCTCCACTACCTCTCTCTCGATTTTCATTCAGAAGAAAACAAAAACCCATTTCTTCCCACTTCCATTATCTCTCTTCCTTGATTCCACCGTCTCTCTCTTTATCTTCAACTCCAACCCAATTCCCTTCAATTCTATTTCATAAACACAACCCAAAAAGCCACAACTCTCAACCACGTTCTTCTCTCTCTCTCTCTCTCTCTATATCTCTCTCATTGTTTGTTTTTTTCGCTCTCTCTCTACTCCTTGTTGGAGAGGGTGACTTCAAAAGACCGAGGAGATGGTGGTGGAGCGAATGTGGAATTCTGGGTTTGAGTTTGGAATCAATTTGGGGATGTAGGGTTTTTGGGTTTGGGGGATTATTTGGGATCAATAAGTAAAAGGAAGATGTATGCTTTGGAATGAGATTTGAGAGAAAGAGAGAGAGAGACAAACGTAGAGGAGTGATAGAGAAGAGGGAAGATTGAGAGAGATGAAAAAGTTTTTTTTTACGTGAGAGATGAAGAAGCTAATAATTAAAGAGTAAATAAAAATAAAAAACAATGAAGTGGCAGTCTCGGTCTGCATAAAAAAATTTGAAAAGAAAAATAAAAGACACATCATATTTCTGTTAGTGACGTAGGCGTTTTTTGTAACGTCAAGTTAACAGAATGACCTATTACAAAAAAGTTGCTTTTGCAAAAAAAAAAATTTCAAAAAATGTTAGGGGAACTAAAATCAAAACACTCAATATTTATATGAACTAAAAACATATTTAAGTTTTTGTCAAAAAAAAACATATTTAAGCCAAAAATATAACTATACTATATATTTATAAAAAAATAAGGCTAAATTATAGTTTTGATCCCTCTATTTTCAAAAATTCAGATATTTGGTCCCTCTATTTTAAAACTCAGATATTTGGTCCCCCAATTTTAAAAAATCAAAGACATTTAGTCCCAAGAGAAATTTTCAATTTTTTATGGCTAATAATCAAAGACATTTTGTAACACCCTCAATTTTCTATTTAATTTCTTTTATATGTTTTCACTTGTGTGTTTTCTCACGCTAGCGCGTGTGAATTTAGCCCCAGAATTTCTGTGTGTTTTCACCAAACCGAAAATAGATATAGGACCTAATATATTATATTAGGTTGAGGTTTAATTTTCGTTCCAAAATTCCACCGGAATTTGGACGCGTTTTGGACCTGCCGGACGAAAGTTACCCGCTTAAAAACCCTAACCGTGACCCGAATCTGAAAGCGTTCGACGTCAAGGTTTTAATCGAGAGTTGGAATAATTTAGTTAACATCCGATGCGAGGTTAATTCCGCAAAAACGCTAACTATCGTTTAACCGTATTATTATATTAATATATCAAATAAATATCTAGATATTATTTTACTCTACTTACTCAAGAAGTTATCTATATAAAAAAATAAAATAAAAACAATTTCATCTCTCTTTTTTACCTCGCCAGACCCATTCACAACCACAAAATCTCTCTAATTTCATTTTGCTTGCCTCTCATCATCATAACTCTTTCCTTTCTTTCATCATCATATTTACTTCTACTTCAATACAACCCCACCCCACTTCTGTTTTATTCTTGCTTCACAAAGAGAAAAGCCTCCTACATCAATAATACAATCATGGATCATACGTGAAGAATATCTTGAAGGATCATCTCTCCCTAGTTATTTCTATTTCTAACTTGGTAAGAAAATACCCCTTTCCTTTTAAATTTTTGTTCAGACCATAACCTGATTCACTTTTTATCATATATATTTTTGTTTCTTTATTTACATGTTTTAAAAGAAAAATGTTGTTAAAGTGAAAATCTTGAAACAAACAAAGATTTTATTTTGGGTTCTTCACCTAAATACTAGTTCCTGTATGTTATTCCTTTGATGATCATTGTAAATCAAATTTTTCCTTTTAAGCAAAATCAAACACCATTTTTTTTCAGCCGTGAGTTTACTTAAAGAAAAAAAAATAGTTTTGTTCTTCTATTATAGTGTTGTTTTCACAAAATGGTAGAGTAGATCCTTTGGAACAAAAAAGTTTGTTTTGATACAAAGGAAAATATATGTTTTGATATAAAGCTTGGATTTTCAGCAACTTTGAAACTTGTAGTCACCCAAAAGTTTTTGTTCTTAGCATTTCTGATCATGAAAAAAAAAGGGGGCATAGTGGTTGGAGAAAGAAAATAGTTAAAAAGCTTAAAAGTTTCATAAGAAAAGAATCGTTTTGTAGAAAAAGAAATATCGAAAACCGGGACTAGTAGCTTATCACGCTCTAGTTACCACCCTTAAAACGAGTACTAGTATTGTAATCTAAGACCTTTGGACTTTATGTCTATGCGTTGAAGGTTCTGCGACATCTGGACCGGCCCTTGCTCGGATACCTCGCTACTCGTCAGAGCACGTTTCAGGTAAGGGGAATTTCTGCATAATGAGTTTTAGCTTCATGGGTGTTGTGTGATTGCTTGAACTGTGTGCTGGATTGTTTTGCCTGATAATATTTGTAGTATTATTATGTGAGATTTTATATTGAATATCCCTGTGATTGATTGTGAAGATGTGAATGACTGGTTGTGCTGAATTGTCTGAGTGTTGGAGTCATAACTATTGTTATGACCAATTGTTTTGTAACTTGAGTTGAATTGGACTCGAGCAGAGGAATCGTAACGGTAAAAAGATAAAGGGAACGTGACATTTTAGTGACAGATCGTGGGAGGTTCGAAAATAGGAAAACTGAATTTCGAGAGTTAATAGGAATTAGTCATGGTAAAACAGAATAAATATTTTTTGACAGAATAAAAAGAAAACAGACTTTATGAAATAGCGTATAAATTGTGAAAACCCGAATTTCTCCAATGGATCTTCGGTGTAACCTCATTTGAACAAACACGCTCGTATTTTGAAAATGAAACCTTAGGCATTTGAAAAATGGAGAACAAAGAGTTGATTTAAGAGTTGTGGTTAACAATGAAAGTATGTCAGTAAAGATAATAATTGAGTATTCCGACTTTATAAAAGAGAAACGTTTTCGAAAACTCAAAGTGGTACTCTCGTCCGTCAAAAGATAAGAATACCCGGAAAGCTATGCTAAGTGGAATGGGACGCTTAGTGTGGTTCTCTAAAACTTTGAGCGCATCATGTTAAAAAGAGAATTTATGAAAATGGGATACTCGATGATTATTAATATGTAATGAGACTTTCAAAGTTAAGCGTTGTTTTGAGATGAGAACTTGGGGACGAGTCTCAATCTAGATGTGAGAAAATCTAGCAAAGATTCGTATTGATTATCTAGGTACCATCGAGGACCTAGAGCGTTGAGAGTTTAGAACGTTTTTAGGGCGTTGTTCCAACCTGGATGCTAGATGGTCCTGTGTTGAAGACTGCCTGAGTAATTGCTGTAGGTCTGACGGGGAATCCAGATCTGGGTTACAAGGGACACGGAGACATATGTAAATGTTATGTCTGTCGGTGTTGATCTAACGGAGAATCTAGATCACAGTATTGGCCTAGGTGACGATCTAGTGCTATTCCATTTCGTATGGAAATTTTGATGGTATTAATAATCGATGTGAGGAACGATTACTAACACGGATCAGAATACCTTTGATTGACTAACTCCATATTATGTTGAGGTGCTGAGATTGTTTATGAATCCTATGTGTTATTTTTTTTGATTTTGGAATGATATCTAAAGATAAGTAAGTAATGCATGGTATCTGTATGTATGTATTATTTTGGTTTTACCTATGTATAGCTTATGATGAACTCGTGGACGAGGAATTCACCCTTGTTGTGTTTTATTTTGTATGTGGTATATTTAAAAATTGGGTTCAGAAGATGGCTTCGAAGGACAAGATGGTTATGAAGGATTTGCAGGAGATGGACTTGCCCTTGAATCTCAAGGGGGAACAAGTTCTTGATTTCCCTAGTGGTGGAAATTTGGATGATTGGGAGTTCGACCCCGTCTCCCAAAAGATCCGGTTTAGGGGAGTAGTAGTATCGACCAGTATAGATGATGAAGGTAACCGTCTCTCACAGTTACGTTACAAGACTAAGTACACTATTAATATGCCGTTCGACTTTTTCTGGGATGTACCTTGGACCCCTCCTGTGCGAAAATTCTATTCTGGGACTAGGCGTCCATTGCAACCTACGCGTGGAGGTAGGAGTGGACCACGTAGGATAACCACTCTGAAGAAGAGCGCCATTCCTAGGAGACTTGCTAGATCATCAGTGACCCGAGATTTTTCTGAACCTGTTGACCCCGTCCCGGTGATTCAGGTACCCTTTGCCCCCATTGCTGAGGGTGGTGCTAGGGATTTTGTTGATACTGATGTCCATGATGGTACTGCTGATGACATTCCAAAGTCACCTATCATTCCAGAGTTTGCTCATACTTCTCCGCCACCTTTGCACATGTTTCCACCTCATCCTGTACCTGCTCTTCCAGTCTGGACGGCAGTGAGTGAGTCTCGTAGTGCCGGATCATTCTCTGGAGCTCATGAGTTGATTTATATTTCTAGTGATGAGGAGTTCGACGATGAGGATGACCCGGAGGTGAGTCCGTCTTATTATCTTTGGTGAGATCAGCTGAGCAGAGGTATAGTGTTGGTGTGTGTGTGTGATATTGTCAGGTATTGGGATGGCGTAGGATAGTGGGTTGTGACGTACTGACAAGAGAATGGTAATGTCAAGTAAGTCTTTTTGAGGATAGGTATCCTTGTACATAGTTCTTTTGCATCTTACCTCCCATATGTATTTAGGGATGGAGTATACCTCTTCATGTAGATATGATGCCGCCTGAGTGCGTGTCTTTTGTATTAGCGTTGACCATGCCGCTTGTGAGCGTGCCCTGTAGTTTGTTGTAATTATGATGCATATGTTTAATATATGAGTAACCTTTATGTTGGACCTATTTGGAGTCATTCTTGATAGTGAGTCATACTCTAGCTTATTTTTAAGTTCTTATCAAAAAAAAAAACATTTTCAAATTCGTTTTACAAAAAAAAAAAATTGGTCCATTTTTCTAAATAAATACAAAGAAATAGGAGTTTAAGTTAGAGAGGTGACACTTCAGAAATGGGGTGTTACATTAGTGGTATCAGAGCAGTTCGGTTCTAACCGGACTGTGAGTTTGGGTAGCCTCAGCTGATAGCGTCTCTAGGATGAGTTGGGTAGCATTGATTGCTTAAGACTGTGTGAACTCTGTGCTGATTGTCTGAATCGTTTCTCTTGGAGAAACATTGCTTGAATTGTTTGCAATCACTCTTAACAAAAGTGATGTGTGTTGACACACAATTAACTGTTCCTTTTGGGTTCTGACCGGTTTTACCTTGTAGAAACCCAATGTCTCGACCACAAGGAGCATCAGGATCCCAAGGAGGTAACGATGGAGGCAATGCGGAACGATTGGTTCAAGTGTTGGCTGACATGGCCGCTGCCATGGCTCAGCAAGCTACTGCAAAGACTCAGAGGGATCTGCAGAAACAACAAAGGGAAGAACGTGCTGCCGAATCCAAAGGACTAGTTGATTTTCGCCGTCATGATCCTCCTAAGTTCCATGGAGACACCAATCCCGAGAAGGCAGATCTGTGGTTGCAAGAAATCGAGAAAATTTTTGAAGTACTTCATTGCCCTGCGGAAGTAAAGGTAACTTATGCAACCTATCTTTTACTGGGAGATGCCGAGTACTGGTGGAAGGGCGCTAGACTACTCATGGAAACAAGGAATCAAGAGGTAAACTGGGAATCATTTCGTAGTACTTTCCTTGACAAGTATTTCCCCCACAGTGCAAGGGTTGAGAAGGAGAAAGAATTTCTGAGAGTTTTTCAAGGGAATCAAACTATACCGGAATACGCTGCAAAGTTCGAGAACCTCTCGAAGTATTTCTGTTTCTTTCAGCATCAAGTGGATGAAGATTACTTATGTGAAAGGTTCCTAAGTGGACTGAAATATGAAATTGAAGAATCCGTGAGACCTTTGAGCATCCGTACTTTTCAACCTCTAGTGGAGAAGTGTAGAGAAATAGAAGTGATGAAGAACAGAAGGGCCAATAGAGGGAACGTTGGAGGACCGTCTAGGTCATTTGGAAGAAATCAGTGGAACAACAACAATAATAGAGGAAGACAACCCCAGCCTCAACAAAGGAAACCTTATTTTCGACCCCCAGGAAATCAAGTGGCTAAACAACCAAACCGTCTAGCACTGACAGCTAGTGGAAGTGGAACTAGACCTAACCAAACTCCATTTGGAAATCGGTTTTGCTATAAGTGTGGTTCACCAGAGCACTTGGCTGACAAATGTGTGCTGAAGACATCTCTTTGTTTCAACTGCCAGAAACCCGGACATTTTTCTAGGGATTGCACTGCCCCAAAGGCGGAACCAAACATGAACAATCTGAAAGCTGCTAGACCAATAGCCAGGGGAAGAGTTTACACCCTGAATGGTGTTGAGGATCCAGAGTCTGAGGATCTCATACAGGGAGAAGGCGACATAAACGGTAATATCTTAACTGTACTATTTGATTCGGGTGCGACGCATTCTTTCATCTCTTTAGATTGTGTGAAACCATTAGGATTGCCTGTGTCTTCTCTGTCCTTTGACTTGATTGTTTCTACGCCCACTGCTAAGCCTATCACTGCAAATACCGTGTGTTTAAATTGTCCCATTGTTATTCTTGATAGACACTTTTTGGTTGACTTGATATGCTTACCTTTGAAGAAGCTAGATGTAATTCTGGGTATGGATTGGTTAGCATCCAACCACATTCTTTTAGATTGTGCAAATAAAACCTTAGTTTTTCCTGACCCTGAGATTTCTGGATTTTTGTCTGCCAATCGTGTGGGAGTGTCTTTGAAAGGAGGATCACAAGGATACATTCTGTTATCTAGTTTGGAAATCGAGGGGAAGGTAGAATTGGACAGCATGCCTGTGGTGAAGGATTTTCCTGAAGTATTTCCCGACGATGTTCCAGGTTTGCCGCCAGTTAGAGATGTAGAATTTTCAATCGACTTAGTTCCTGGAACTGGACCTATTTCTATAGCCCCTTATAGGATGTCCCCGGTAGAATTAACAGATTTAAAAGCCCAACTAGAAGATCTGTTGTCGAAACAGTTCATCCGACCAAGTGTATCCCCTTGGGGGGCACCTGTCTTGTTAGTAAAGAAGAAGGATGGTGGTTCAAGGCTGTGTGTAGACTATCGACAACTCAACAAAGTGACAATTAAAAACAAGTATCCTTTACCCCGCATCGATGATTTGATGGATCAATTGCAAGGAGCTACGACCTTTTCAAAGATCGACTTGAGGACCGGATATCACCAGATTCGTGTAAAGGCTGAAGATGTTCCAAAGACTGCTTTCCGAACACGATATGGTCATTATGAATACCTTGTAATGCCCTTTGGAGTCACAAATGCGCCTGCAATATTTATGGATTACATGAATCGAATTTTTCACTCGTTCCTTGATCAATTCGTTGTGGTGTTCATCGACGACATTCTCATTTATTCAAAAACCCCTGAGGAACATCATGAGCATCTACGTCAAGTTCTTCAAGTTCTAAGGGAGAAAACATTGTTTGCAAAGTTATCAAAGTGTGAATTCTGGCTTGAAGAAGTCAAATTTTTAGGTCATGTGATCTCGAAGGAAGGCATTGCTGTTGACCCTGCCAAAGTAGAAACAGTTCTTGCATGGGAACGACCAAAGACTGTGACTGAAATCCGTAGTTTCGTAGGTTTGGCTGGATATTATCGAAGATTCATTGAAGGATTCTCGAAGATCGTGGCCCCATTGACACAACTCACAAGAAAGGATCAACCGTTTGTGTGGACTCAGAAGTGCGAAGAGAGTTTCCAACTGATGAAGAAGCGACTAACCACTGCACCTGTGTTAGTTCTGCCATTATCTCATGAGCCATATGAAGTTTATTGTGATGCATCTCACCAAGGACTAGGATGTGTGCTTATGCAACATCGAAAGGCTGTGGCTTATGCTTCGAGACAACTGAAAATTCATGAAAGGAATTATCCGACACACGATTTGGAGTTAGCTGCGGTCGTGTTTGCGTTGAAAATATGGAGGCATTATCTGTATGGAGTCAAATTTGACGTTTTTAGCGATCACAAGAGCTTGAAATATCTTTTCAGTCAAAAGGAGCTTAACATGAGACAGAGGCGTTGGATGGAATTTCTAAAAGATTATGATTTTTCTCTACAATACCATCCAGGGAAGGCTAACGTTGTAGCTGATGCGCTGAGTAGGAAAAGTATTCATGTGTCTACGATGATGGTCAAAGAATTAGAATTGTTGGAGCAATTTCGTGATTTAAGTATGAAAGTGGAAATCTTTCCAAGAAAGATGCGCTTTGGTATGATCACCGTGTCAAGCGACCTTATGGAAACCATCCGAGAACAGCAAGCAACTGACGAACACCTTCAGGAGAAAAGAGAGCAGATAGTTCAAGAGAAAGCAGCTGAGTTTAATATAGGAACTGATGGAATTCTGAGATTCAATGGAAGAGTTTGTGTGCCAAACAATATCGAGATGAGAAAGTTAATTTTGGATGAAGCACACAAAAGCAAACTGAGCATTCACCCCGGAACAACGAAGATGTACCAAGATTTAAAGCAAAGATTTTGGTGGCCAGGAATGAAGAAACAAGTGGCAGAGTACGTGGCATCATGTCTCACGTGTCAGAAAGCTAAAGTAGAACATCAGCGACCTGCTGGAATGCTCCAATCCTTGGATGTACCTGAATGGAAGTGGGATAGTATCTCAATGGATTTTGTTATAGGATTACCAAGGACCCCAAAGAGTTTTGATTCGATTTGGGTGATCGTCGATAGGTTGACTAAATCTGCCCATTTCTTACCAATTAGGACAACATATAATGTGGAGAAGCTGACAGAATTGTACATCAAAGAAGTCATTAGATTGCATGGAGTACCTTCTAGTATAGTTTCTGATAGAGATCCAAAGTTTACTTCTAATTTCTGGAAAAGTTTACACCAATCCTTAGGGACAAAGTTGAGATTGAGTTCTGCGTATCATCCCCAAACAGACGGACAGACGGAAAGGACGATCCAATCCTTAGAGGATTTACTGAGAGCTTGTGTCTTAGACAATAGAGGAAGTTGGGACGATCTTTTACCTTTGATAGAGTTTACGTACAACAATAGTTTTCACTCAAGCATAGGAATGGCACCCTACGAGGCTTTATATGGAAGAAAATGTCAGACACCTTTGTGTTGGTATCAGGATGGAGAAAGTATGCTTGTAGGACCAGAGATTGTACAACAAACAACAGAAAAGATCAAACAGATTCGTGAAAAGATGAAAGCTGCTCAGAGCAGGCAGAAGAGCTACTCAGATAAAAGAAGGAGACCTCTCGAATTTCAAGAAGGAGAGCATGTATTTTTGAGAGTCACATCTACCACCGGTGTAGGCAGAGCGATTAAGTCCAGAAAACTCACTCCCAAATTTATTGGACCTTATCAAATCATCCGCCGAATTGGCCCCGTGGCATATCAAATAGCTTTACCACCTTTTCTTTCAAATATTCACAATGTATTTCATGTTTCACAATTGAGGAAGTATATTTCTGATCCGTCGCATATCATAGAACCCGATGTAGTACAACTGAGAGAAAATCTGTCTTATGAAGCTTCGCCTGTACGAATCGAGGACAGGAGAATTAAACACTTGAGGGGAAAACAAATCCCTTTGGTGAAAGTTGTGTGGAACCAAACGACGGGAGATACAACATGGGAATTAGAAGACAAAATGAAGACGATGTATCCAGATTTATTTCCAGGTTAGTAATTTCGAGGACGAAATTTTTTTTAGGAGGGCAGTAATGTAACACCCTCAATTTTCTATTTAATTTATTTTATATGTTTTCACTTGTGTGTTTTCTCACGCTAGCGCGTGTGAATTTAGCCCCAGAATTTCTGTGTGTTTTCACCAAACCGAAAATAGATATAGGACCTAATATATTATATTAGGTTGAGGTTTAATTTTCGTTCCAAAATTCCACCGGAATTTGGACGCGTTTTGGACCTGCCGGACGAAAGTTACCCGCTTAAAAACCCTAACCGTGACCCGAATCTGAAAGCGTTCGACGTCAAGGTTTTAATCGAGAGTTGGAATAATTTAGTTAACATCCGATGCGAGGTTAATTCCGCAAAAACGCTAACTATCGTTTAACCGTATTATTATATTAATATATCAAATAAATATCTAGATATTATTTTACTCTACTTACTCAAGAAGTTATCTATATAAAAAAATAAAATAAAAACAATTTCATCTCTCTTTTTTACCTCGCCAGACCCATTCACAACCATAAAATCTCTCTAATTTCATTTTGCTTGCCTCTCATCATCATAACTCTTTCCTTTCTTTCATCATCATATTTACTTCTACTTCAATACAACCCCACCCCACTTCTGTTTTATTCTTGCTTCACAAAGAGAAAAGCCTCCTACATCAATAATACAATCATGGATCATACGTGAAGAATATCTTGAAGGATCATCTCTCCCTAGTTATTTCTATTTCTAACTTGGTAAGAAAATACCCCTTTCCTTTTAAATTTTTGTTCAGACCATAACCTGATTCACTTTTTATCATATATATTTTTGTTTCTTTATTTACATGTTTTAAAAGAAAAATGTTGTTAAAGTGAAAATCTTGAAACAAACAAAGATTTTATTTTGGGTTCTTCACCTAAATACTAGTTCCTGTATGTTATTCCTTTGATGATCATTGTAAATCAAATTTTTCCTTTTAAGCAAAATCAAACACCATTTTTTTTCAGCCGTGAGTTTACTTAAAGAAAAAAAAATAGTTTTGTTCTTCTATTATAGTGTTGTTTTCACAAAATGGTAGAGTAGATCCTTTGGAACAAAAAAGTTTGTTTTGATACAAAGGAAAATATATGTTTTGATATAAAGCTTGGATTTTCAGCAACTTTGAAACTTGTAGTCACCCAAAAGTTTTTGTTCTTAGCATTTCTGATCATGAAAAAAAAAAGGGGGCATAGTGGTTGGAGAAAGAAAATAGTTAAAAAGCTTAAAAGTTTCATAAGAAAAGAATCGTTTTGTAGAAAAAGAAATATCGAAAACCGGGACTAGTAGCTTATCACGCTCTAGTTACCACCCTTAAAACGAGTACTAGTATTGTAATCTAAGACCTTTGGACTTTATGTCTATGCGTTGAAGGTTCTGCGACATCTGGACCGGCCCTTGCTCGGATACCTCGCTACTCGTCAGAGCACGTTTCAGGTAAGGGGAATTTCTGCATAATGAGTTTTAGCTTCATGGGTGTTGTGTGATTGCTTGAACTGTGTGCTGGATTGTTTTGCCTGATAATATTTGTAGTATTATTATGTGAGATTTTATATTGAATATCCCTGTGATTGATTGTGAAGATGTGAATGACTGGTTGTGCTGAATTGTCTGAGTGTTGGAGTCATAACTATTGTTATGACCAATTGTTTTGTAACTTGAGTTGAATTGGACTCGAGCAGAGGAATCGTAACGGTAAAAAGATAAAGGGAACGTGACATTTTAGTGACAGATCGTGGGAGGTTCGAAAATAGGAAAACTGAATTTCGAGAGTTAATAGGAATTAGTCATGGTAAAACAGAATAAATATTTTTTGACAGAATAAAAAGAAAACAGACTTTATGAAATAGCGTATAAATTGTGAAAACCCGAATTTCTCCAATGGATCTTCGGTGTAACCTCATTTGAACAAACACGCTCGTATTTTGAAAATGAAACCTTAGGCATTTGAAAAATGGAGAACAAAGAGTTGATTTAAGAGTTGTGGTTAACAATGAAAGTATGTCAGTAAAGATAATAATTGAGTATTCCGACTTTATAAAAGAGAAACGTTTTCGAAAACTCAAAGTGGTACTCTCGTCCGTCAAAAGATAAGAATACCCGGAAAGCTATGCTAAGTGGAATGGGACGCTTAGTGTGGTTCTCTAAAACTTTGAGCGCATCATGTTAAAAAGAGAATTTATGAAAATGGGATACTCGATGATTATTAATATGTAATGAGACTTTCAAAGTTAAGCGTTGTTTTGAGATGAGAACTTGGGGACGAGTCTCAATCTAGATGTGAGAAAATCTAGCAAAGATTCGTATTGATTATCTAGGTACCATCGAGGACCTAGAGCGTTGAGAGTTTAGAACGTTTTTAGGGCGTTGTTCCAACCTGGATGCTAGATGGTCCTGTGTTGAAGACTGCCTGAGTAATTGCTGTAGGTCTGACGGGGAATCCAGATCTGGGTTACAAGGGACACGGAGACATATGTAAATGTTATGTCTGTCGGTGTTGATCTAACGGAGAATCTAGATCACAGTATTGGCCTAGGTGACGATCTAGTGCTATTCCATTTCGTATGGAAATTTTGATGGTATTAATAATCGATGTGAGGAACGATTACTAACACGGATCAGAATACCTTTGATTGACTAACTCCATATTATGTTGAGGTGCTGAGATTGTTTATGAATCCTATGTGTTATTTTTTTTGATTTTGGAATGATATCTAAAGATAAGTAAGTAATGCATGGTATCTGTATGTATGTATTATTTTGGTTTTACCTATGTATAGCTTATGATGAACTCGTGGACGAGGAATTCACCCTTGTTGTGTTTTATTTTGTATGTGGTATATTTAAAAATTGGGTTCAGAAGATGGCTTCAAAGGACAAGATGGTTATGAAGGATTTGCAGGAGATGGACTTGCCCTTGGATCTCAAGGGGGAACAAGTTATTGATTTCCCTAGTGGTGGAAATTTGGATGATTGGGAGTTCGACCCCGTCTCCCAAAAGATCCGGTTTAGGGGAGTAGTAGTATCGACCAGTATAGATGATGAAGGTAACCGTCTCTCACAGTTACGTTACAAGACTAAGTACACTATTAATATGCCGTTCGACTTTTTCTGGGATGTACCTTGGACCCCTCCTGTGCGAAAATTCTATTCTGGGACTAGGCGTCCATTGCAACCTACGCGTGGAGGTAGGAGTGGACCACGTAGGATAACCACTCTGAAGAAGAGCGCCATTCCTAGGAGACTTGCTAGATCATCAGTGACCCGAGATTTTTCTGAACCTGTTGACCCCGTCCCGGTGATTCAGGTACCCTTTGCCCCCATTGCTGAGGGTGGTGCTAGGGATTTTGTTGATACTGATGTCCATGATGGTACTGCTGATGACATTCCAAAGTCACCTATCATTCCAGAGTTTGCTCATACTTCTCCGCCACCTTTGCACATGTTTCCACCTCATCCTGTACCTGCTCTTCCAGTCTGGACGGCAGTGAGTGAGTCTCGTAGTGCCGGATCATTCTCTGGAGCTCATGAGTTGATTTATATTTCTAGTGATGAGGAGTTCGACGATGAGGATGACCCGGAGGTGAGTCCGTCTTATTATCTTTGGTGAGATCAGCTGAGCAGAGGTATAGTGTTGGTGTGTGTGTGTGATATTGTCAGGTATTGGGATGGCGTAGGATAGTGGGTTGTGACGTACTGACAAGAGAATGGTAATGTCAAGTAAGTCTTTTTGAGGATAGGTATCCTTGTACATAGTTCTTTTGCATCTTACCTCCCATATGTATTTAGGGATGGAGTATACCTCTTCATGTAGATATGATGCCGCCTGAGTGCGTGTCTTTTGTATTAGCGTTGACCATGCCGCTTGTGAGCGTGCCCTGTAGTTTGTTGTAATTATGATGCATATGTTTAATATATGAGTAACCTTTATGTTGGACCTATTTGGAGTCATTCTTGATAGTGAGTCATACTCTAGCTTATTTTTAAGTTCTTATCAAAAAAAAAAAACATTTTCAAATTCGTTTTACAAAAAAAAAAAATTGGTCCATTTTTCTAAATAAATACAAAGAAATAGGAGTTTAAGTTAGAGAGGTGACACTTCAGAAATGGGGTGTTACACATTTGGTCCCTCAATTTTAAAAAATCAAAAACATTTGGTCCCCCAATTTTAAAAAATCAAAGACATTTGGTCCCTCTTTGGACTAAATGTATTTGATTTTTTAAAATTGGGGGACCAAATGTCTGAGTTTTAAAATAGGGGGACCAAATATCTGAAATTTTGAAAATAGGGGACCAAAACTATAATTTAGGCAAAAAATAAATACTACATATTATCTTATTTTTTAACGGATGCACTAAATTCTTTCGCATATCGTGAAAGAAAATATTTTCGGCTCCCTCCCACCATTTTTGACTTCCCTCTCTTCAAATCTTTGAGCTCGATTTTCCCTCTGTTTGAAGACACTGCGAGCGACTCACAAACCACCGCACCGCCCTCTCCTTGTTACTGGTTCTTTTCTCTGTCGCAAGTAAGTTTCATTCTCTTCCTTCTTCACACTACGTTATGCCCATTTTCTCCTTTGGTTAGGGTTTCAAATTTCCAATGTATAAATTGCTGGGTTGCTGGGCATTGAGCCGCATAGTAAATAAAAGAGAAGACATATAGATAACTTATTTGGGTAATAATAATATGATTCGATTCTTAATAATAAATTTGTCGAGTTACTGTTTTGAAATCAATTTCTTGACCTTAACGGGCATTCAAGTTTCTTAACTTGTTTTGCTTGTCAGTTTGTCATTGTTTAGTAATCATGTATTTCTTTTATATTACATTGTTAATTGAAGGTTTGTTTTACAAATTATGTATATGATGATGTTCTTGTGGCAATCACTATAGAACATGGTGCATGTTAAGATGCACACCAACTGCTCGACGTAATTCCTTATACACAAAGATGCAAAATTAGGGCCCGTTACTTTATAAAAAGATTTTCTGCTTTTTTTTCCTAGAAATATGCATTTATTTTACAATACTAAGAAAATGGAAGGTGGTTGTAATGAACAATTGTGATAGAGTTTCTTTTTTCTTATTTGGATGACAATTGTGATAGAGAGAAGATGTAAGATTAGTTGGGAGAATGTATTTTTGGAGATAAATAAAATGATGAATTTGACATTTTCGAAATTTCTTAAAATGCTGAATTTGTTTTTACGAAATGAGTGGAAGTAAAAACAGAAAATAAGGAAGAAACCAAAAGGGCTCTTATAATGTCGTGCCTTCAAATACAGCCTTTTGTTTTGGTCCTTTTCTATTACTTGATAAATTTACATATTTTTTTTATTTAATTAAAATTGTAGTGAAAAGGAGGGTCCTTGGACCCAGAGATGAAAACATGAATGTTTTTTCTTGTCCTTGTCATCATTTTCAACACCTCCTCGAACTCTCTAGCTTTTTACATACCTTCTAAACATTCTCTTTGCATTATTTACTAGTTGTCTGTAGTCTGTACTAACTCAGCAAGTAGCGAATACCAAAATGAAGCTAATTCTTCAAAGTTTATTTCAATAGTCGTCCATTTTTATTTTATCAATAACCACAATAGGAATAAGAAATGCTTTTGTTTCCTTTATAAATTGTGTTGTTGAAGAATCCGAGAGTAGTAGAATTTGTCATGGTTCTTGATGATGTTTACAGTACTGAACTCTTTCTTACTTTTTTATTTTACCTTTTTTAAGGGCCTGCTCTACAGACTGTTATTCAGGTCATTAGAAATAGAATCTGTCAATCTGATAATGGATGTTTTCTTGAATTATGCATACATTCATTTCACTCCGAAATATGGGGATATTCCTTTAGTAACAGGATTTTAGTTTATGATATCTGCTAAAGAAACTTTAGTCGTTCAGGAGTTTCAGCACAAAGAGATGCACGGCCTTTATTTCATCTTAAATTGATGACCATTCTCATTCTTTCTTTCTTTCTTTCTTTCTTTCTTTGCATTTCTTTTCCTAATGTGCTTTCTTAGTTGTCAAGAAGATATGCTCCAATCATTCCAGCTGTAGTTGAATCTGTATTTCTTTTGTAATTTGCTCTTGTATATTGAATTCTTGTACAAGTTTTTCAGTTTAGTACGATACATGAAACTTGGTTCTTAATTTCAATCTTTGATCTGCTTGATATTGACGTCTGATCTTCAGCATCTTTCATCATTTGATTGTTGATCTGCAAAGTGTCAAATAAGACACCTAACTGAAAAATGAAAATTAATAGTAGCATTTTTTTTAATTTTCTACTCCGCATTCTTGGTTTCTAGTATTAAGACATGCTTCGATCTTTCCAGCTAAAGTTGAATGTTCATTTCTTTTGTAATTTGGTCTTGTATATTGAGTACTTGTACAAGTTTCTCAGTTTAGTAGGATACATATGAAACCTTAATTTCAATCTTAGATCTTCTTGATATTGGTGTCTGATTTTCAACATATTCATTTGACTGTTGATCTGCAAAGTTTCAAATAAAACACCTTATTAAAACAAATGAAAATAAATAATATGGGATGGAACCTAGTTATTTACTTAGGGTATGTTTGGATAATTTAAAACGAGCGGAGCAGAATGGAACGAAATGGAGTGGAGTGGAGTGGAGCGGAGCGGAATGGAAGAGTTTCCATTCCATTGCTTGGGTATTTTATGACGGAACAGAACAGATTTCTCATGCCATTGTTTGGAAAGGTGATGGAATGGAATGAGCAATAAATTTTTTATTGCTCTTTTACCCCCTACGTAAAAAAACCCAATTTTAAATAATTAAAACATTTACTCTCTTATACGTTTTTTTCCTTTTTTACTCTTCAATTTTGAAACATAGTATTACATAGAGTTAAAACATTTCCTACCTTATAATTTAATAAAATGAAAAAAATAAAAAAATAAAGTATATATAATTGTCAGTACTATATATATTATTATTATTAATTATTAACTTTGAAGTATTTATAATAAATAAAAATTTATAATCACCATTTATGAATAACATCACCATGAAGAACAAACAAACTGCTTAACTTGCACATTGAGCTCCGATGAAAAGCAGAAGCTTGCTAATGTTGTAATTGCACAGAGTCATACAGGTAGTTTAATTTGAATTATCATGGAAATGCATCATAAGAAATATGTCGTGAATACGGTGAGGAAAAAGAAATGATTCACTTTTTTTTTTCAGTTTTGACAAATTTAGAACAGAATGATAAATTGGTAATTTATTGATTATGGTGAGTCATTCCATCCCATATATCCCCCAAATTGGAGGGGAAGTGGGGGTTAGTAATGGAATGGGATTGAATGGATCCCATTAGTTACCATTCCATTCCATCATTTGTTTAAACATCCAAACAATGGAAAACCATTCTATTCCATTCCATCCCATGCCACCATTCAAACATACCCTCAGTTTTTCGCCCTGTATCTGCAGTTATGTATTTGTTAATAGTAGAAAATCTGTTCCTTTATCAATATATCCTGTTTCTTTTTAAGACTCTAGCTTTATTTGTGCTGCAATTTGAATAAATAGGCATGTCGGAGACTGAGGTTAATCCAACTATCAGCAAGTCAACAGGATTGCCTCGAAAGCGCTTCTATCGAGCAAGAGCCCACAGCAACCCACTAAGTGACTCTCACTTTCCTGTGCCATTATCCCCCAATCATGTTGACTTTTCCCTCCATTACCCTCATTACTTTCCCTCATCTGATCAAGCTGATGCTTCCAGAAAGATCAAGTTTGCTGATATTGGCTGCGGTTTTGGAGGGCTGCTCATCAGTCTTTCCACCCTGTTCCCAGAAAAACTGATGATTGGAATGGAACTCAGAGATAAAGTGAGCGAGTATGTCAAGGAACGAATTACATCTTTAAGGGTGGCAAACCCAGGCCAATACCAAAATGTTTCTGTGGTCCGAACCAACTCCATGAAGTACATTCCCAATTACTTTGAGAAAGGACAGCTTTCAAAGATGTTTTTCTTGTTTCCTGATCCTCATTTTAAGGAGAAGAATCATCGTCGTCGGGTTATCAGCCCATTCTTACTAGATGAATATGCTTATGTTCTCGAGGTTGGTGGAATAATTTACACAATAACTGACGTAGAAGAACTCGGGGACTGGATGAAGTCTTGTCTTGAAAATCACCCTATGTTCGAACCGCTGACTGAGAAAGAACTTGAAGCTGATCCAGTTGTGAAGCTTTTGAGTTCTGCTACTGAAGAAGGCCAAAAGGTTGCAAGAAATGGGGGACAAACCTTCCAGGCTGTATACAGACGCATTGCACTATCTGATTAAATATCATAGACTTTGGTTTCCTAAACTAAGGTGCTGGTATTCAAAAGAATGGTTTCTATCTGCCAGCTGCTGGGTAATTGGTTTGATCTGGCTACATTTTTGGTTGATAGTTAGTGTCAGAAGAATTATCTGTTTTTTGAATTTTTTTATCTACCATATATCTGTTTATTTTCATGTTGAATAGAACCTTTTTGATATCTCAAACAGAACTAGTATGGAGAGTGTGTAATTCACGATTCAACCAGTTTTATTTGCCATGGTTGAATGCAGTTTGCCTATCTTTGGTGAAAGCAGATTTTGGCCTCAAACAGTCGCTTTTGCATCCTCAGTAAGGATATTATTTAGTAAGTTATTGTAGAGAGATGTGAAATTAAACTTGAAGCTTAATGTTAAGTCAAAAGGTGAAAGACAGGTTATATCTATATTCTTTTTTGATCATTTCTGGTTCTTATAATCTTTTCTTGGTTACAATCTAGTAATATTTTCTGGTGCTTATAATCTAATAATGCCTTACTTCTTTTTTGACAAAAATAATGCCTTATATAAAGCTGATATGTATTTGCTCAAAAAGAAAAATTGAGTTGATATGTATATATACCATCGATGATACGACAAGTTGGAACCAACCGATTTAGGTATTACAATGTTTACTTTTTATATTTACATAATAAATTTTAATTTTTTATAATTATTATGTGATAAGAAAGTGGCTTTCCACACCCTAAGTATCTGGTATTTTTTATTTATTTATTTTTTAAAAAAATACCAGATACGGGATGGATACGTGGCTGATACGTGAAGGATATGGCTTACCATGGAGGATACGTTCACGAGATACGTTTGGCTGCTATTCAAGTTTCTTTCAGAAAAAAAGAAGGGAAAAAGAGAACACAAAACAACAATTACTTTTTTGTTCAGATCGGAGCCCAAAGCATCACAGAAGAAGAGGAAGTGGAGACCCATTGTTTTCAGATCAGAGCAACCAGATCGATGACATGCAAATTCGTTTTTTCCAGATCTGAGAGTGAGACGAACAAAAACAACAATGAAGAAATACAAAGTGAGAGTGAAAGGAACCGAGAGAGTGGGAGAAAACGGTGAGAAAAGAGTTAGAGTGAAAGGTGTTTTTTTAATACGAAACCGGGTCAACAGAACTGGAAAACTGAAGAAGAGAAAGAAGAGAAAATGCAAAGATGAGAAAGAAGAGGAGAACATGAGAAAATGGACAGGACGGTAGCAAAGATGAGAAAGAAGAGGAGAACATGAGAAAATGCAAAGATGAAAGAAGTGGAAAACTGAAGAAGATAGACAAAGAAGAAACGGCGCTGGGAGAAATACAAAAACTTTTGAGAACTAGGGTTAGCTTAATCGGGTTGTGGGCTTGGCCCAATGACAATTAAAAGCTCTTTTAAATGTTAAGAACCGTGACTTTTTTTTATCAGTACAAAGTGAGACCTACTTTTCTATTTAATTGAATAACCCTTTTTCTTTTGTCATTTGTTTTGTCCTTTGTAGCTTGTTTTTTTATGATTTGTTTTTGTTCTTTTATAGTTTGATTAAATAATAGTTTTTTGACAGCTAATAACTTTTTGTTTTTTTGACCCAAATAACTTTTTAAGATGTATGATAAAATAATTGGTTAATGCTCACAGTAACCAATTATTAGATGTATCCTAGGCCTAAATTTGTAGGAACTGTGTAGTATTTCTAACCAAAAACATATGACTCCTTTTCATATGGTTCGAGATATAGATTTTCTGGATGCAGATTCTCTGCAGTTGCTTGTTTCTATATCTCTCTAAAATTAATTTTTCTTTATTTTTATGAGAAAAATAAATAAACAGTCAAGATCTACCAATTCATTAATCTAACGATTCTAAAAAGTGTAAATGCTGTGACTGCAGTCACATTGTGCAGTCGATCGTGGTCCGAATTTTCTCTTCATTTTCACATGAGTTTTGTTTATAAAGTATGATTCAAAATAGCTAATTAGGAAAAAGAAAAAAAACACCGATGACAATGCGGCTCTAAGTATATTTCCATTTATGAATCACTCCAATTAAAGATACTTTTCTATCAATAAAAATAAATTGCAACAATACCGTGATCTTAATTGATTTGGGCATACCAATTATTATTATAGTAATAATTCAATTATATATATATATATATATATATATATATATATATATATATATATATATATTAAATCTAATATAAAATTTATAATTTTTTTAGTAGTTTTTTTCTTAAACTCTTTATTGTTATTTTTAATTATGTTTGTATATTATGTTTTTATTTTTATATTTTTGAATTTTAATTTAATTTTTTAAATAAAGTATCCCAGCCGTATCGTATCTTGATTCTCAAAATTTTCCCGTATCTGTGTCGTGTCGTATCCCATATCGTATCCCGTACCCGGGCTTCTTAGAGCCTATGTCTTGAAGCCTGAAAATTATTATGTGATAAGAAAATGGCTTTCCACACCCTAAGTAGCCTATGTCTTGAAGCCTGAAGGGTGTTTAGATCTGATTCTTTAGTCCCAAACTCCAGTAGTGCCTTGGGAACTTATATTACCTATAAAATGTTACTTACAAGGTGAAGCGTCTTATCAATTGAGTTGCACTTCGTTGTCATGTGCTGGAATGAGCACAACATCCTTTCTTTTGAGATAGTAAATTAGTACTACTATATTATATTTCCAAATTATTGTTTTATTATATTCCAAACGATTGCTTGTAATTGAGTAATAGAGTAATAATGATAGTAATATTGTGCATCACACGTTGACTTTTTTACTCTGTTTAATGGATTAATGAGCAGCGCAAATCTCAAAACAATTGAATTCAAGACATTAAGGATCTGGTCTACTCTTCAGCAAGCTACACAATATTTTTTCATATATAATAATTTCGTTGCTCTATTATTTCTTTGGTGTCATATTATAGACAATGGTTAAGGTAAGGAAGTTCTGGTGTGTCTTAGTTACTCTACTCCAATCGTTGCACATCACATCTTCACATTCCATTGTTGAGAACTTACCAGGTTTTGGGGATCTTCCATTCACTTTGAATACTGGGTTAGTTATAACTTCCTCCTACTCCTTCTTTTAGTATTTGTATTGTTTTTGGACTTGTGTCCTCTAAGGGTGTTCATAAGTCAATTCAATGCAAATTACAACAACTGAATTGAAAAACTTAAAATCGAATAAGCTGCAAACGGAAAAAAACTGAAATCCTCAAACCAAAATTTTGGATTGGATTGAATCGATTTTCACATGGAACCAATACAATCTTTATATTATATAGTTTAATATTATTATTGTGGTTACCTTATTATTCATACTTCAAATAGTCTTTTTCAAATTTGTCATTATGCTTATTAAATTTGGGAATTAAATAAAAGTATGAAATTTAATTTTTGGTTCGGACCACTGCTGTCTACCAACGGAGTGTCCAACACTTTTAACGAATGACTACTCTCCGCTTGTGGTTAGGAGCAAATTTTGCACTAGCCAACACCGAGTTTGTTCACTGTCGGAATCAAACCCGAGAGCACCAGATGGACTCGTCGTAGGATAGCTTATACCATTGGTGTCCAACACTTTTATACCTGAATGTAGATATATATATATATATGTTTTAAGTTTTTTTTGTCTAATTAGATAAAATAACAACTAAACACCACGCAAACACTCGGGTTCGAACCAGGGAGTCGAAGTCCCCATATCACTGAAATTGTCAAGGCAATCAACAGTGAGGGACCGGCTACTTTTAAGTTGTGACTATGTATTTGTTACTTTTGTAATTAATATTAAGCTTTTTACTACTTCGAATATGTATTAAGCTTTGATATTATGAAATGGAGGTTACTTTTGTTTTGCATTCAACAATAATAAAGAAAATAATTTTTTAGAAGGAAAAACCGAAAACCAATTCAATCCAAATAGAAGTAAATTGGATTGAATCAATTCTGATTTTAAAATTAAATTGATTCGATGACTAGAGTGCAAAACCACGAACACCCTTAGTGTCCCCCAAGGCTTTGTTTCATGGAAAAATTAACGTTTGATTGGTACTTCATAATTATTCAAGACAAACTATGATTGATACAACCTTCTTAAAGAAAAATGCTCACAGTTCTCTTCGTCCTCACAATAGAGATAGTAACTTGATTGATATCGGTTTGAAAAAAATAAAAGATAACAAATATTAATTATTGTGTTAAAACTCATGTCATACTTGTTCCCTCTTATTTTTATCAAACCGATACCAATCAAGTCATCATCTTAGCGGTGAGGATGAAGGAGGTCGCAAAGCTTCTATTTTCAATAGACGATCTATCATTGTTAGAATTTCTAGCAATTTTAACTATTGGTTCACTATGGACAATCTATCAATGTGGATCAATATAGAAGACGCCATATTTCATGAGGTTGAGTTTGAAAATAGGTAAATGACTATTTTGGTCTTGAATTTGTGAGGTATTTTAACTATAGCCTCTGAATATTAAAATTACAAAAATACACAAGAATGTGTTCTTTGTTAATTAGATTAGTCTTCAAATCGTCTTTCATTAATCAATATTCTACCTAAAATAACTCAAAATAATACATTTTTTGAAATTTCAACACAACTTTAAATATTTTTTTTTTTGAGATTAAACTTTAAATATTTAAGAAACAAAATGACTGTTTACCCATTTGGAAAGTATATAAACTAATTAGAATGTTCTTTAATTAAAAAATCTTAATGTTATATATGTAGATACATTGGAGTTGGTGAAAGAGAAGAAGTGCAACTATTTTATTACTTTGCTGAATCTCAAAGGAGTCCCATGAATGATCCATTTCTTCTTTGGTTGATTGGAGGTGTCGGTTGCTCTGGCCTTTCTGCTCTCTTCTATGAAAATGGTAATTATTTCTTTTTTTTTTTCTCACTTTTCTTATAACATTTGAGGTCATGGCCGAAACTCCTTACTTCAAGTTGGGCTCCCTTTGGGAGTTTAAGTTTCAAAGCCCAAATAGGAATTTAGGTCATTTTTACTTTGTTTTCAAAGTTTTATTTTTTTCTTTCAATAAGATACACATATCACTACATGCATAACCAAGAAGATGATATCTAAAGTGGAGATTAAAAGTGCAAGAAACAATAATAAATTTGAAAATAGTAAAAACAAAAAATTTTGTAGCATTTTCATCATTTCTAAAAATGGCATTCCTTGATTTTGGATACATCTCATTTTGTATTTAATCTTTTTTTTTGACCAAAATTTTGTATTTAATCTTGTGGGCTATCTATGTACTAATATGTATATCTAAAAATTTGAAAACGAAATAAACAGTCTTAATTTTTGTGACAGATCAGAAATTAACTTTCAGACGATAAAAATTGTTTGCAAATTTACTTTTAAAATATGAAATGTGTACAAAAATATAATTTTTGAATCAGAGTAAATTACACTCCCCTCCCTAAGAGAATCTTGAATTACACTCCCTCCCCTCTTATGTTAAAATATACACTCCCCTACCCTCTTATCCAAAATATGTTAGAAAAAATTACACTCCCCTCCCTTGAGAGAAGCTTGAATTACATTCCCCCTTCTCTTTTGTTCAAATATACACTTTCCTCCCATGATCATATTTTTAATTTCTAATAATCTAACAACAATAATCTAATACACTAAGTGCGAAGAAAATAGCATCGCGAGTCCATTTTCTCTATTTTTGATTCACCATATCATTAAGATATAGTGTCAAATCCTAATATAAAATATGAAACAATGCAAAATAAAAATAAAATCTTGGAAAAATTACTAAAACCGAAATAACATAGCTATTTAAAATTGATTTTTATATTCTAAATTATTAACTTAATCATAAAATATTCAATTTTAATTATCATTGACATTGAAATTATAAAGAAATGAATTATTTTTTCTTAAATGGTGGCTCAAAGTTAGTAGATATCATAAAAATATTTATTTATGTTAAAATAGATTAAGGTGTAGTACATTTTTAATTATTAAGGGAGATGATTGTAATTCAAGCATCTCTCAGGAGAGGGGAATATAATTTACTCTAGATTTTTATTTCTTAAGGGAGGAAAGTGTATATTTTAACATAAGAAGCGAGGGGTGTGTGATTCAAGCTTCTCGTAAGAGAGGGAAATGTAAAACCTTAAAAATTAAAACAAGGGTGTTAATAGTCATCACCACACACAAATCCAAAACAAATGGAATGGAAAGTTGGCTAACATTTGTTTTCAATCGCTTCAAAATATTCCAAGAGATTGGATAAACAAAAATAGATTGTTCATTCTTTTTGTTGAGCAATTTGGAATTGGAATATCAACTAATGTTACACTCTCAGCTTCTCAATACACACAAATTTTTAAGAATAATTTGGTTCAATTTTATTTGTTATTTTCAAAGTTCAATTTTATATTAACAAATATTTTGTGCACAATATCCTTAGTTATTTATTACAATGAGAAAAATAGGTAGACTGAACTAATAAATAATTAATGGTATTATAGAGAAAATATAAATAATTTATCAAAAGTAATAGAATTTATTAATTTTATTGATATGTTTAAATAACTTTAAAACGATATGTATTATGAAAATGACAGATTAGTACAAAAATAACCTTTGTAAATGCAACATTTTCACATTAGTTCATGAGCCAACTCTCAAATTCTCAATGACAAATGATTTGTTTGTTGAACTATCGAATTTCCTTACTTATCCATGTTAGTAGGATGATCATCCTTTACAATCGCCAAAATTTTCTAGTAGGAGAGTAAAATTGTCCAATAGGAGAAAAAGAGTGAATTTTCTTTTCTATTGGACAATTTTAGTCAATGAGGAGGAGTATAAGCCTCAATGTCTTTGCTAAATTTGCTTTTATAATTTATAGGGCCGTTAATGTTCAATTATGACAAATTTAATGGAAGCTTGCCGGAACTTCAATTAAATCCATACACTTGGACAAAGGTGAGTAGCCTATGTGACCGTGCTAATTAATGCCATATGAAAAAGATTAACAATTTGATCAAATGTTACAAAATGTATTAGTTTTCTAGGCTTGTGCAAAACAACCTTTAAAGATAAATAAAAGGGAACATAGATAACAAACAAATGATTTTTTTGTACAGTGAAACAAATGATTTTTGCATGCAATGTTTTTTTTGACAATGTTTAATAGGCTATTTATTAAGGGTATGTTTTCGAGTGTCGTAGAATTGATTTGAAGAGTAGATGTTAAAAGAATTAGGCTGTTTTTTATTTACCCCCCCCCCCCCCTATACCATCTACCCCCCAAAATGACCAAACAGACGAAACTACCCCTGAAATCCACAAAATTTCCGGAAATACCGTAAATCCAGATAAATCCGGAAGGCTGTTTTTTTGATTTTCTGGAAATATCGCATTTTACGGTATTTCCGGAACACATTTTACATTCCGGAAATACCGTAAAATGAGATATTTCCGGAAAATCAAAAAAACAGTCTTCCGGATTTATCTGGATTTGAGGTATTTCCGGAAATTCCTCAATATTACCTTCCGGATTTATCCCAATTTAATGTATTTCTGGAAATCCCTTAAAATTGCCTTTCGAATTTATCATATAATATGGTGTTTTCGGAGTGCAAAAATAAAAAATGAAACATTTATTTGATTAATTAAAAACGCCTTCTACATTGATTTAAAATAACAGATTGCAACAACAAACAAAACGAAAACATAATAGAAACTAATGAGATGGTGGGGTGAAACGACGAAGGATATCAGCGACGGTCCTTCTGGTTTCGACGTATAAATGCAGACAGCCCTTCCATTTAAACATAACATGAATGGCCATCATGGCTTGGACGTCATCGTCGTTGTTGACATCCATTTCAGACCAGTGCACACATCCATTAACCCAAGCTGGTTTCAGATAAATTATACTAGTTATTTCATGCTCGTCGCCCTCCGGTTGCACCTTACGCAGTAATCTCTCTTTCAGGGCAGCGAATGTTATGCTGTGTTTTAACTTACACTGGAACGTGTCTCGCCCCTCGAAACAGACATCGTCATCTTCATTGATGATGATGCCCTGATGATCAATGAGGCCCTGATTAGTAAAAATGATAGTGAGGGAAGACTCTTCTTTTGCCATAGCCATCATCATTTTGTGTTGTGTGTATGAAAGAAGTGAAACCCAATGGGTCTATTTACAGGGAAAATCTGAAACCCTAAAGTGAATTTCCACCGTTGGATGAAAAGTGGTCGGCAAAATCTAGACCGTTTAAAGTGTCGGCAAAATCTAGACCGTTAAATAGTGTCGGCAAAATCTAGACCGTCAAATAAAAAATTCGTGGAATAAAATTTAATATAATATAAACTCGTGGAATAAAATATAATATTATATAATACAATCATTGAATGGAAATGTAATCAACATCAGCTGGGAGGGTCGGTGCAACATGATCTAGGACAAAAGAACACCATAACTGTACACGTCCAAGGTACGGATATAACCATGATCTAGCTTCAGCTGAAGCATATGCACCTCAAGTAGGATGAATAGGAGGTACTGGACTAGTAGCGTTCAACATAACCCGAACCCAATGATTCCCATGGACAAACCCAACACAGAACAAGCGGCTCTGACTAGGAACATAGGCTCCTCTCAAAGGGAAGAATGTCCATGACCCACCATCATGAAGTGACAACATAACAAGGGCTATCTGATATCTAGTCGCTATAACATGTCCCATGTCAGGCATCGACATCCACTTCTCAGGAGGTTGAAAGTCTTGTGGGAGAGCAACTAATGATTCCCTAACTGTCTGAATGTTGTTACCCATCACCTTTGAGTATTGAAACCAATTTGAGTTCATCTCCTGAATCAAATCATTGCGAACTATTTGCCAGCTATGCTCTGAGTAATCCAGTGAGGCAGAAATGCATCTGAAGCCACAGTTTCCATCCCCAATCACATTGATAATGTCATCAATGTACTAATGCATATGCTCTGGAAAGTGACTTACCAAATGGATGTCATGTTGTGCTCGCTCAGTTGCTGACCTCTGTGATGGTAATTGGAAGACTTGTTGTGAGGGTAATGATGAGACTAAATCAGTGTCAGAAGCTCCTGCATCTCAGTCCTACTTCCTCTCTTTCCCTTCCGGAGACTATTGCGGATTCTATACAGCTGTGAAATGTTACTCAAATTGTTGGTAAATCTCCTCTTTATTGACTCTAGACTTTTTGCTGCTTTCACTCCCAACCACTGTTGCGTTAAAAACACACTTAGAGCAAGTGTACTCTTTCGCAGAAGTAGTATAAAAGATTATCGTATCCACAGGGACTAATTAACAAGTACCAAACTAGTCGAGATTATTTATTATTTAGACGAACCAATAGTTTGATGATTATAGAAACAAAATAGAAATAACTAAATAACTAGAATTAAAATACTAGATTTAATCGATGGAGAGAGGCCTAGGGTCACGGTTTCACTTGCAAGATTCGATTCCCCTATGTCTAATTCTACCCGAATTCCTTTATTTTATTTAATTACCAATCCCTTTACTAAATCTATTAATCCGTTTGGTCATTCACGATTAATATTCTTTTTCCTAAACTAAGCCTTGTTTGGTCATGCAAGAATTTAAGTTGAGGAAAAGCATAAAGAACCGAAAGGTTCAATGGCTGGAAGACTAAATTAAAGTTTGGTCATGCATTAATTATAGCCCCAATTATCCTATAGGTCCACCAACTAATTGCAGTACGGTCGCTGGTCAACTAATTGATTATGAACATGCATAGGGTAGCTAATCCTACTTATGTGATAAAAATAATAGGACAATATTAATTGAAATAAAAGCCGGAATTCAGATATGAAATTAGAACATAAAAAGGTCTCTAAACATGCAAGGTCCACCTAAGACCCTAGAAGAGGATTTAGCTATCCAAAGTCATAGAGAACAATAAAATAGGAATTAGAGTCATTAATTACAGAGATAAAAATAACCCGGAAGTTAGAGAAATTCTTATTCTGAATCTCCAGTCTCCTTTTCCTGCTCCAAAACTCTCTCACGGTGTCAAGAACGGGTACCCAAAACCCCCTCCTCTCTTGCGGGCGCTACTGTTGGTGCGTGGCTTCTGTTCGTGATTTTCAATTAACGTTCGTGGCTACCTCCTTTTAATGCAAGCCTAGGTAATGTGACTTTTTCTCCAAGTTGCAATGTTGGGCTTCTTCTTTTAATTTCTCTTGCATTTTCATGGGCCTTTCTTTCTCAATTTGGCCGTATGGTCTTCTTGATCTTATGAGATTTAAGCCCTTTTTCTTTTCTTAATCAAACATATGTGATATATATATATATATCACATTTAATTCGTATTCTTTTTTCTGCTTTTCTGCAATAATAGAACAAATTGAGTTAGTATTTATTTAGTTAGTAATATTTTACTTTAAAAATGACACAAAAGTATCTCTAAAAATGCACTAGGTTGGAGTTTATCAACTCCCCCGTACTTAACTTTTGTTTGTCCTCAAGCAAATTTCCTGGCTCAATAAAATTTTCAAATAAATAATAGAGACAGTCAAATAAGGAACCCAAAATTTGAAGCACAATGACAGACAATAGACAATATAACACATATGAGGTGTCAAAAGGTTGCCCAATTAGAGGCTCATGTCCCTGAAAATTACATTATTGTGAACAAGGGCACTCACTCACAATCTCTCTAAGTGTTTCGGGACTAGGGGAAATATACACTCAAGTTTCAACAAAATGCACATTACCATATGTTTGTAATTTGACCAAATCTCCACTAAATAGTTCACATGCATGCAAAAGATGGAGTGGTATGGGTTGTAATGGGGCCAAGGTGAATTCAAGTAGGGTAGGAAATACGAAGCAAGAGATAATCAAAGGGCTAAAAAAAACAAGAAACAAATAGTAACATTTGAAACCAAATATGGAGCTCCTATCTAATTTACAACTTTTGTCCAAACTCCAAATTAATGTCACTTCCATTCTTCAATCTTTTTTCTATTGAGTCGAACCATTTTGATTTGCTTTTTGCTCGAGTAGACTCTTTTTTTTTTTTTGGATTTGCCCTTTGGCTCTTTCATTCTTTTGATGTGTCTTTTCCTCCTTCTTGCTTTCTTTCTTCTTATTTTTTTCATTTCACTTTTCTATATTTCTCTCGGGTGGAAAAGGAACTTGTAACCATATGAGCCACTCTTATTTTGTTTTTATGTCCTGATGAGATAGACAATTAAAATACAGGACAAAATTGTAACTTTCAATAGTTGCTCCAAATTTAATTTCAAATGGTTACCACAAAAAAAAAATTATATCTAGGTACCAAAGAAAAAATATAACAAATAGGCTCAAATGGGGCAACTAATGGATAAATTCAACAAACAACTCTGAGGCCAGAAAAGTACCTAAATTCCCAAATCTTTTTACATGATGCAAATCAATTTTCGCCTTGAAATGGTCAAAAGACAAATTCTAGAATGTAGCAGATTGGGAAACACACTCATAGAAAGAAAAGGGGTAAAAATTTATGATTTAGTATCAATCCCCTTATGAAGGCTCAAATCTCACATTTAGAAACTAGTTCACAAAAAGTACTCAACAAGGACAAATGCTAATTATCATCTTCCTAAGGACATCCTCGCAGTTACAATTAAACACAAGTCTGTCAAGTAAATTAATTATGGAATCCCCTAAAGGCAAAATCTCTATTTTTTTCTCAACTTGAAGCATAAGTCGCTAAAATAAGCCAGAAAAAATGCTATCAACATATACGGTGGGTATGTGCATTAATAAAGATCAAGTGACAAAATAACTCTCCTCCCCCACACTAGCATGAAGCATGGTCCTCAATGCAAAATGATCAAATAGAAACTAAGAGAAATAAATGAGAGAGAGAGTAATAGTGACTTCCCTGAGAGAGCTTGTAGTCCGAGCTTATTCCTAAAAACAAAATGAAACAAATTAAAAGTAAAAATAATTGAAAATAAAACACAGGTTGCCTCCTGCGAAGCGCTTGTTTAACGTCGTGAGCCTGACAATAGTTAGTGCTTAATCAGGTGGCTCTCCAAGAGCAAATTTAACATCTAACGCAGTACACCTTCTTAACTTTCTAACCATGTGATTCACATTGTTCTTTCTTTTTCCACGTGGTGGATGAACTTCAAAGGTTGGTGAAATTTTTATTTTATCTCCATTCACCATTATGCCAGGATCCTGCAAAATAAGACTTTTTTCCAAAAGGTCCTGCATCTTTAATTCACTAAAAATGTTAGTTTCAACCACATCATCAAAATAAGGAGAAGTTAAAGAAGAGAAAATTTCATTGGAATTTAAAGCTTTAATAACATCATCTTCTTTACCACTCCTCAAAGTTATCTTTCCCCGATGAACCTCAATCACAGCATCACCAATGGTTAAAACAATTTGCCCAAAAATTAGGGCTTTCTCTTCTTTCTCCAAATCCAGAACCATGGGATCTTTCTCACTGTCCTCACAATTGCTCCCTTTAGTAGAATTATTTGTTTCAATAGGACTTCCTTCAATAGGAGCTACTATTTTGATTTGACTCCCTTCAGTAGGAGTCTCCTCATCTTTCTTGAGAGCTTCTTCTTCCAGATTATATTCCATGGAGACACCTTCATCTCTCGTAGGAATACTTTCTTTGTATTGCTCAACTTCTTCATTTTGGGTAGACTTAGTTTGTGAAGGAGTTTCTTGGGCCTCTTGAGATAACAAAGCAATGAGACTTGAGATTTGACCCTTCAGGATTCCAAATTCGTTGTTCATGGCTCCAATTTGACCCTCCAAGCTTTCAAATTTGTTGTTCATGGCTCCAATTTGACCCTCCAAGCTTTCAAATTTGTTGTTCATGGCTCCAATTTGACCCTCCAAGCTTTCAAATTTTTCATTTGTCTGCTGCATAAACTTTACCAATACATCATTGGTATCTTGTATCTCCTCCTCTTGCCTATGAAGATGTAGTGGCTCATAATTATCCCAGTTGGAGGAATAAGGAGGTGGCTCATAGTCATCCCAGTAGTTTGAATAAGGCTCATAAAGAGGAGGAGGAGGAGGAGGAGGAGGAGGAGGAGGAAATGGGATCTGACATTGAGGCATATACCAAGACGACTTCTCCAAATTCCTTTGTGCCTCTGCATCTCTAATATAATCTCCAATTGTCTTAACCATGATTTAAACTTTTATCTGCAAAAAAGGTGAACTGCAGCGGTCTCTTAGAAAAGTATTAGCAGCTTATTTTTTTTTTTTGTATTTTTTTTCAATAAGATAAAAATAAATAAAACTAGTGCATAAAAAAAATGTCTAAAGCAATAAAAATCTTTTTCGTTTAATATTGCTAAATTAATCCCCGGCAACGGCGCCAAAAACTTGTTGTGTTAAAAACACACTTAGAGCAAGTGTACTCTTTCGCAGAAGTAGTATAAAAGATTATCGTCTCCACAGGGACTAATTAACAAGTACCAAACTAGTCGAGATTATTTATTGTTTAGACGAACCAATAGTTTGATGATTATAGAAACAAAATAGAAATAACTAAATAACTAGAATTAAAATACTAGATTTAATCGATGGAGAGAGGCCTAGGGTCACGGTTTCAGTTGCAAGATTCAATTCCCCTATGTCTAATTCTACCCGAATTCCTTTATTTTATTTAATTACCAATCCCTTTACTAAATCTATTAATCCGTTTGGTCATTCGCGATTAATATTCTTTTTCCTAAACTAAGCCTTGTTTAGTCATGCAAGAATTTAAGTTGAGGAAAAGCATAAAGAACAGAAAGGTTAAATGATTGGAAGACTAAATTAAAGTTTGGTCATGCATTAATTATAGCCCCAATTATCCTATAGGTCCACCAACTAATTGCAATACGGTTGCTGGTCAACTAATTGATTATGAACATGCATAGGGTAGCTAATCCTACTTATGTGATAAAACTAATAGGACAATATTAATTGAAATAAAAACCGGAATTCAGATATGAAATTAGAACATAAAAATGTCTCTAAACATGCAAGGTCCACCTAAGACCCTAGAAGATGATTTAGCTATCCAAAGTCATAAAAAACAATAAAATAGGAATTAGAGTCATTAACTACAGAGATAAAAATAACCCAGAAGTTAGATAAATTCTTATTCTGAATCTCCAGTCTCCTCTCTTGCGGGCGCTACTGTTGGTGCGTGGCTTCTGTTCGTGATTTTCACTTAACGTTCGTGGCTACCTCCTTTTAATGCAAGCCTAGGTAATGTGACTTTTTCTCCAAGTTGCAATGTTGGGCTTCTTCTTTTAATTTCTCTTGCATTTTCATGGGCCTTGCTTTCTCAATTTGGCCGTATGGTCTTCTTGATCTTGTGGGATTTAAGCCCTTTTTCTTTTCTTAATCAAACCTATATGATATATATATATATATATATATATATATATATATATATATATATATATATATATATATATATATATATATCACATATTTAATTTGTATTTTTTTTTCCTGCTTTTCCACAATAATAGAACAAATTGAGTTAGTATTTATTTAGTTAGTAATATTTTACTTTAAAAATGACACAAAAGTATCTCTAAAAATGCATTAGGTTGGAGTTTATCAACCACATATGCTCCTCAACTGCTAATCGCTTCTCCTGGTTGAACTTACCAATTATTTCTGCTCCAAGGATAGTCTTTAGAGGCTCATGGTTGTGAATTCCACACATAACTTTGACCTTCCAATCAAGACTTGGAGGATCGAGTGGTTTAGCTTTCAATCTAAATGGACAACCACACCTTTTTGAGGTCTTGTGTCTACTAGAACACCCAACATCTACTCCACTATATCTCTCATGCCTATCACAACCAAAAACAATCTTATTTTTCTTCCCTTTACCATTCTCACTCGACTTGGATCGAATAATAATGACAATTACCCCGTTGGCTTTCCCGATATCTCTAGCCCAACGGGTAACAATATCCCGAGTACGAAAAACCTGTGATGTGGTAAACGCATCCGATAAATCCATAAAGGGGCCTCTGCCATCTGTCGTAGCCATATTGGTAAAAAAACCTAAAAAAACAATTTTCGGAAATACCGAAAATAAGGTATTTCCGGAAGTTTAAAAAATAAAACTTTCCGGAAAGACGTCAAAAAAGGTATTTTCGGATGGTTAAAAATTTGAAGGAAATACCTAACAGTGCGTATTTCCGGAAGGTTAACTTGTATTCCGGAAATTTGAACTGATAAAATTTTCGAAAATACCCTTTTTTAGATGTTTCCGGGAATCTTAGAATTTTGTGGGGCCTGATCAGATTTTGGTAAAAATGAAAGGGGTATTTTTGGGTTAAAAGCAAATATGGGGGTATGGGGTTTAATGGGGGGGGGGGGGGGGGGGTAAAAAAAAACACCCAAAAAATTATCTCATTAAGATTGCGCTTTCTAATAAAAATAAGATTGCGTTTTCTCATAAATACTTCTTTCTTTGCAACAACTAAGTAGCAACAAGATCAGCTGAAGTTTGTGTCTCTTCCCAAGTCTTCTTCTCCAATAAAAGAGTTTTCTCAAAAATCTCAAATATCACTACTAGAAAAATAGAAAAATTTGAAATACCGACAAAAATTAGAGATCTGGGGCCAAACTGGTCATTAATAGATATATGTTATAGTTACCACAAGTTCAATTGTATCAAATTGTACTGAAAACACTGCAGTAGCTAGTTAGCTCAACTGCAGAAACTGAGTCTGTTGTATCTAGCTTTAGACTATAAATAGTCATGTAATAGATTTTGAAAAGTAATGAAATCATTCTAACTGAATTCAGTTAGATCATCTCTGAGTTGGTTACATTCCTATTATGGTAACATTCTCACCACTGATCCTTGCGCCTTCTCGCTTTGCTTCCATTAAACACTGCTGCAACCATTGTGTGCTTGCCATGGCTACTCCAGAAGAATTGATTGCAGTAATTCCCGCACCTTCTAAAACTCTATCGATCTTCCAACAGAACAACAATGGAATTCACTCAAGCTTTATCACTGGTCCGAAACTCAGCATCAAACTCGACGATAGGAATTTCCTTCTTTGGAACCAGTAAGTCGAAGGCGTCCTCGCAACGCAGAAACTTCATCAACTACTCGTCACTCTAGAAATTCCTCCACAGTTTGATTCAATTGAGGATCGCAAAAAAAATTATCGGAGGCTTACGATCGTTGGTTTGTTCAAGTTCAGGCGTTGTACACATGGCTCCTCTCTACGTTTTAGGACGCCGTTCTTCCTCGTGTACTTGGATGTCGCCACACATGGCAGGTTTGGGACACTATCCACAAACACTCCTACGCTCACCTTCGTGTGAAGACACGTCAACTGCGTGCTGAATTGAGAGTACAAAGAAAGGTAATCGCAGCATCAATGAATTCATTACTCGAATTCGTGCCTTAGCCAGTTATCTTGCTGCGATCGGCGATCATGTTTCTGATCAGGATCTTGTAGACGTTGGGCTTGACGATTTGTCCGAGGAATATCATTCACTGATTCTGTTTGCTTTCACCAAACCAGAGAGCCTTGATCTCACTGACTTGGAATCAATGCTTCTTGTACAAGAAGCACAAGTTGACAAATTTTTTCAAGAACTTGCCACGCCCTCTGTATCTGCAAATTTGGTGCACACTGGTGCTCATGGCAACTCATCCTTAGGTTCTTTTAATGACAATCAGGTCTCTGGTCACTATGGCTCCGCAAATTACCGTGCTAGAGGTTGCTTTGGACGTGGGCGCGGGCGCAATCGTGCTCATGGGTCTCTTCCAAGTACAAGACCAATATGTCAAGTCTACAACAAGCCTGGTCACATTGCTCTTAATTACTGGTACAAGTATGATGAGGGTTATGCGCCTCAAGCACACTCCACTACTACTGAAACTGTAACTCAGAATGCTACACCACAGGCTCCAGCATCTCATCAAGCCTCATCTTCTGGTACTGATGGTCCTGCACCACAGGCTCTTGCTGCTTATACTTCATTCGATCCTACTGCTGCTGATACATTTACCATTCCACCTGATGTAACCTCTCAAGGTTGGTATGCTGATACATGTGCTTCACTTAATTTCACCTCACAATCACAACATCTGCACACCAGTGCACCTTACACAGGTAACAAGCATGTTTACATGGGCAATGGTCACCCTGTCACTATCCAAGCTGTAGGCACAGCCACTCTCTATTCCACACATAATCCTAATTAAAGATTTACACTCAAAAACTTGTTGCTAGTACCTAAACTCACACGTAACCTTATCTCAATAGGTCTATTCACACACGATAATGATGTATTTTTTGAATCTCATCCATCTATATGTCTTGTTAAATCACAGGCATCTAGTCAAGTTCTACTCAAAGGTTTCGAGGCAATATGGGCTCTACTTTCTGCCTACTCTTGTTGCTGCCTTTGTAGTTCCTGCTGCCACTGCCAAGTCCGCAGTTGTGTCTGTCTCTGCTAGTCTAGTGAGTCATGTACCACCTACTACTTTTATTACTAGTAATGCCAATAACTACGATGTTTGGCACCATAGGCTGGGCCATTCTAATAGCAGATCTATAAAAACTGTATTGAGTTTGTGTAATAGTCATACTTCTTGCAATAATACTTTTGAATTGTGAAAATCATGTTCTTTTGGAAAGACTAGAATTCACTCACCACCTTCCAATACACAATATCACACACCATTTGGACTAATACACACTGATTTATGGGGACCCTCACCCTCTCCATCTGTTTGTGGCTACTTATATTATATTGCTTTTGTTGATGCTTCCACTAAATTCACATGGCTTTACTTACTAAAACATAAAGGACAATCAATCTGAGTCGGAGGGAGAGTATCTTCCCTTCACCAAACACCTTAATTCCCTTCGAATTCAACATAGATTCACCCGTCCTTACACCTCTCATCAAAATGGGACTGTTGAACGTAAATATAGACAAATCACAGAAATTGGCCTCACATTATTAGCTCATGCTTCTATGCCAGCCACTTATTAGGACCATAGTTTTACCTCAGCTGTGCACCTTATTAATAGACTCCCTACCTCAACCCTTCCCACTTATATCTCACCCTTCCAAGCCTTATACAAAATTGTACGTGATTACAATAGCCTAAGATCTTTTGGGTGCACTTGCTTTCCTCTCCTCACACCATACAACAAGAATAAACTCTAATTTCATATCCAAGAATGCATTAACTGAACAATCCTCCTGTTACTATCACTACTCACAGCCCTAAGCCTCTATCCCCTTCCCCTCTTGTGCCTACAGCACCACCAAATGTTTCAACCCTAGAAGCTTGACCCTCACCACCTCCTTCACCTAACTCTACTGTCCCTGATCCTCCCTCCACCAATTCTATTCCCTCTCCACCAAATATTCACCCTATGGTTACTAGGTCCAAAACTGGTAGTCTCAAACCTGAATTGTTTGTTGCCCATGTGGAACCTGCCTCTGTTAAATAAGCATTATCTCAACCTCATTGGCTTGCAACAATGAGACAAGAATATGGTGCTCTCATTGCAAATAACACATGGACTCTCACTCACCTTCCTTCCAACAGGAAGTAAAAAGGGTGTAAATGGGTCTTTAGGGTCAAAGAAAATCCAGATGGCTCCATTAATAAATACAAAGCACAGTTAGTTGCCACACGTTACAACCAATTACCTGGTCAGGACTATGGAGACACTTTCTCCCCTGTGGTTAAACCTACCACCATCAGGATCACACTTATAAATTGGCTCTAACTTACAAGTGGGATGTTCAACAAATAGATATTAATAATGCCTTCATCAATGGTCATTTGAAGGAAGACATTTATATGGCTCAACCTCCATGGTTTACCTCCTCTGATAAATTTCTGGTGTGCAAACTGAATAGGTAACTTTTTGGTCTTAAACGGGTGCCACGGGCCTGGTATGAAACGCTGCATCACTCACTAATTCAGTTTGGTTTCATGCACAATCAGTGTGATCATTCCTTGTTTGTCCTTAACTTGAAAGGCATTCATCTATATGCTCTAGTATATGTAGATGACATTCTCATTACAGGTTCTTCTCCCAACTGAATTCAAGATCTGATCAGCAAACTAAACAACCAGTTTGCACTGAAGTAACTGGGTAAACCTGATTATTTCCTTGGTTTGGAGGTTAAATATCTTTCAGATGGTTCAATGTTGCTGACATAGTCCAAGTACATTCAGGATTTGCTCATTCGAGCCAATATGTCCAATTGTGGTGCCATCAGTACTCCTATGGTTGCCAACACTAAACTCAGTCGCTATGGTACTGATAAGCTTTCAGATCCCTCTCAGTATCGTTCTAATGTGGGGACTCTTCAATACATCACTCTCATAAGACCGGAGCTTGCTTATAGTGTGAACAAAGTCTGTCAATTCCCCTCATAGCGTCTGGATAGCCATTGGAAGACCATAAAACGCATTTTGAGATACCTTAGTGGTACACCAAACTATGGTTTCCCCTTGTGACACTCTATTTTCACTACGTGTCTACTGTGATTCTGATCGGGCAAGTGACCCAAATGATCGGCGCTCTACCTCAGGCTCTTGTCTCTTCTTTGGCCCAAATTTGGTCTCATGGAGCTCCAAGAAACAATCCCTTGTAGCCCGCTCAAGTGCTGAGGCAGAGTACCGTAGCATGGCTAATGTTGCAGCTGATCTTATGCGGGCTCAATCTCTCCTTGCTGAATTCCAGATTTCCACACAATCTGCTTTGTTGCTTTCTAACAACCCTCAGTGCAGTTCTCTTATCTTACAATCTGGTGTTACATGCAAGAACCAAACATCTGGAATTAGACATACACTTTGTCAGAGAGAAAATACGTTGCAGCTAAGAAACTCTGCATTCAGCATATTCCTGGTTCATTTCAGATTGCAGATGCATTAACCAAGCATTTGTCATCTGCAACATTTACTGATTTGAGGTTCAATCTCAAAGTGGTTAAGCACACTCCTCCCACTTTCAGTTTGAAGGGGGAGTAATAGATATATGTTATAGTTACCTCAAGTTCAATTGTATAAAACTGTACTGAAAACACTGCAGTAGCTAGTTAGCTCAACTGCAAAAACTGAGTCTGTTGTATTTAGCTTTAGACTATAAATAAATAGTCATGTAATAGATTCTGAAAAGTAATGAAATCATTCTAACTGAATTCAGTTAGATCATCTCTGAGTTGGTTACATTCATATCAGTCATAGAGTCTTTGTCTGGGATAAATTTAAATATCCAATTACTCTGATGTTTTTTTTACGATTTGATTATATTTTTCAGGAACTCAACATACTCTATGTTGATGCACCAATTGGTGCAGGATTTTCTTACTCAGAAACACAAGAAGGCTATTATACCAATGACACCCAAACGACGGAACACCTCTATGATTTTTTACAAAAGGTTCACATATTTTATGGATGTTTTTTATTTGTGACAACATCTAAACTTCTATTGAATTTGATATTCTTAGTAAATGATTTTTATGCTAGCTTTTATTGTATATTCTATCATCTCGCCCCTTTTTATTATTTTGTTTCAGTGGCTAATGAATCACCCAAAATTTAGATCAAATCCACTTTACATTGGGGGTGGTTCATATTCAGGCATGTATGTTGCTCCCCTTGTTCAGATAGTATATGAAGGTAACTATTTTTATGGTGTAAACTGAGTATTTTCTGTGCGTAGCTATTGAGATTAATCTCTCGAATCGAGTAGGATCACACTAAACGGAAAGACTCTCCCTCAAAAGTTTTAATACTATTTATTTAGGGTTGAGTTCGAACCCAGAAAATGCAGTGATAATATTTTATATATATATATATATATATATATATATATATATATATATATATATATATATATATATATATATATATATATATATATATATATATATATATATGCATATGAACTTTCATTCCCAAGGCAGCAAATATTATATATGAACTTTAATTTTACACAATATATACGAACCCGTTAATCATATTTTAACATAATAATTTCAAATTAAATTTCATATATAGTTTATTGACTTTTTTTGACAAGATATAGTTTATTGACTTGCAGACTATAAATTAGAACGTTCACCAATCCTGAACATCCAAGTACGGAAATTAATATAGAATTATTACTTTGTTAGCATTTCATTGATTCAGAGTGTTTTTTAATCAAACTTTTGGTTACATTTTTGTATAACTAACATTAGGGCTTTATACTTGCGAGTCCAAGTATTGACATACAGATGGACGCTAACTCAAAAATTGAATTTGCTCATAGACGTACACTCATACCAGATGAGCTATATGAGGTTATTTATTATTATTTAATTAATTTAACATCATTTGAATTAATTATAGTCGTGTTTTCTATATTAATAATTATAATTTCTTTCTGTTTGAATTTTATGATTTGTTATAATTGTTTTGCAGTCAATTAAATCTAGTTGTAATGGTGATTATATTAATCGTGATCCTAATAATACAAATTGTACACTGGATTATGAAGCCTTCTCTGAGGTCACAAATCTTCTACATTCTAACTATGATTTTGCTTATATATGCTTTAATTTCATTAATTTAATTTTTATATGTTTATTATATTTATTTGTAGTTAGTTCGTTACTTAAATGAATATCAAATCTTGGATCCAAGTTGTATGAGTAGTTCCTACAAAAATCATCTATTTCTTTTTGATGGGTTGAAAAGTATCCACCAAACAAAGTTTAAATGTCGGGTACGTGAACCCTTCTTTCTTCCCTTTGTTTATTGTGTAATACTATTAGGAAGTGAATTAGTAAAACGGTGGTGCAAATAGGAGCCATACATATGAAAATGAATATTTTCTTTTATAAAATACATACTGATCTTTTTTTGTCAATACATCACTGATCTTGTAGGATGACAAATATGCAGTTGGGGAATTGTGGGCTAATTATCCAGAAGTCCGAAAGGCTCTACATGTTAGAGAGGTAATTCTAAACATTCATTCAAGAAGAGCACTGCGTTTAGGGTTTTGGCTACTGATAGGCTGCAAGTGCACGGTTCTATCGGTTGTGATTAGCTAAAATGAGTGATTGAGTAGGAGGTGTTGGAACTTAATCACAGAATCACTCACTCACCCCACTCAATCTCACTGTGTTTCACTCAATGCATGGAACTCTCATCACACTCAGAATTCGCACACACGCTTACACTGAGAGAATCAGGGAGAATCAGAAGAATGTATGGTATGGTAAAATCCTAACTGATTCAGTAACAGACTGCTGACCTGGACAGTTGACTACTCAAAAATGAAAATACATCATATACCATTTACCACATAAGCAATGACTTAATGACTCAGCAGATGGGTTTGCACTTATCTACTACCACTTATGCTACTGATTTATTTCACTATACTTTTGTAAGATAACTGTTAACACCCAAAAATAATTAAGTCGTGGGCCGAGGGGTGAGAGAAAAGAGAAAAGGGACCAGGGTGCTGACGCAAGCCATTAGACAAAATCATAAAAGATGTTTGCTGGAAGAATGGACTCAAGAGAGGGCCTCGAGGTAAATCACAATGTAAACTCCCCGAGGAAGGGGTAAGCCCGAGGGATAGTAAACGAGGCCGAAGGAGAGTAAAGTCTCAGCCTATAGAGTACCACGGCCATGATGGCTCGGGTGCCTGGGCTCATGGCTGCAGACCGAGGACAAAGGTCAGCCGAGGAACTAAATGGTTGAGGTAACACAAGCTTGCTTGGAAGGCAAGAGAGAGGAAGCACGTGGACCGAACGTGGGACCAGTTGAAGATCAAGCGAAGGAGCGAAGCCTTGAAAAGCGGAGCGAGAGAGTTTTACCCCACTAACCGTGCTAGTGGGATCGTGGGTAGTTACTCCGCCTCTTTAGGGCTTAGGAGCGGTGATAGGCGTGGATCTTTAATTGATCCAACGGTAGGAAAGTGTTGGCTCGGATAGTGGTCAATGAGGGTCTATGTATATATATAGGAAGAGGAATGATTGTAAAAGACACACACATCAATACAAAAACTCTATTTTTTATCTGCTCTATTTTCTTTTACCACACTTTATTTTTATCTTTATGCATTAGGGCAGTAGATCATAATCCAACTCTCGCGTCCCATTCACTAAACCTGGCCCTTTCTAGAGGAGTCAGGAAACCCACAGTCGAGGAGCAGAATTCCCTCCTCGACACAATTGATTGAAGAACAGAGGAATCAAAGACTGTTCAAACCTCTGCCGACCCCACACCTAGGACCTAAGAGTTTGACGAGAACAAAAATTAGCACGCCCGGTGGGACAAGAACGGGTGAACGAACAATCACATTTGATTCGCCTAGATTGGATTATTGTTGATGTATGCACCTACGCTCTGGCAGGAACCTAAGTATGGAGCCACCTTCGGCGTCAAAAAAGGGAACTGCCCCTAAAACGAAGAACACGGAGCCAGTAAGTGTTTCGGGGACAACCATCCCAACGGTTAATGTTGATTCAAATGAAACGTCCCCACAAGACTATGAGGAGCCCGTGGTGATGACCACGTCGTTTATTTGGCAGCAAATCGACATGGGGATACATGATATTATGTACCAAGTGTCCCACTAATTGGCTGACATAGTTAAACCTATGGTGCACAATGAGGTGCAACAGGCCAAGAAAGCGGAACAGAGGCGTGCTACGTAAACGAGCAGCACAATGAATTTCGGTTTCCCCGGCCATTCGCAGGGAGGACAACCCAACTCTCTGGGAGGCACACATCAGACCCTACCATACACCAGCCCTGTTGGACCTCAGCAGGCATATTCCTATAACCCAATGGGAAGCATGCAACATTGTCCACCGAGCGGGAGCATGACTGGGCCTCAACAGGCGTTCTCTCATCAGGTAAATCCTACCCCTGCAATTCCTCAGGCTGGTACTTTTGCCACTGCCCACACAGGGGGGCAGTTTATGGCGAATGTCACTAACACGACTTCTCTTCAGCAGGGACAAGTGCAAATGGCCAGAAGTCTGCCCGAGGCAGCAGGCTTGGTGGGTCTGCTGTAAGGAGCATCCTATGGGTGTTCTACCGCGGCTAACTACCCGGCTTACGCAGGGGGCAAGCCTTTGCCCCGGAAACAGGGATTGGCTGGACAGGCGGGTGTTGCTCGAGTCAGCAGCCATGGGTCCAGAGCCCACTTGGCTCGACAAACCCGTCTCCTAGTCAGCCATACTCCGGAGCACTCAGTACCTACCCGCTGGGCCTCAGCAGCCATGGAGAGATGCTCCACCTCAGGTACCACCGCAGCTAGGCCCGGGGTGCAGGGTCCCCCAGATACAATGTGGTGACCAATGCCTCTGCCTGAAAGACCATCGGGGCCCCACATCCTGGACCCTAATTTGATAGCCGACACCATCAATAAGTTCTTCGGTGTGCAGTTGAAGCCGCTCGACAGGCCAGTGTACAAGAAGCCTTACCCTGAATGGGTGAATAGATTGGTGCCTCTGCCTAGAGGATTTAAAACCCCTGACTTTGCTACGTTTTCCGAGAATGATGGCAAGTCTACAGTGGAGCACATCAGTCGATTCACGACCCAATGTGGAGAAGGGAACCAGAATGAATATCACAAGCTGCAGTTGTTCCCCTTGTCTCTGACAGGGACTGCTTTCTCATGGTACTCTTCACTCCCACCTGATTCTATACAGACCTGGGTAGACATGGAAAGGTTCTTCCATGACAGATTCTATTGGCCACAGCCTGAAGTCACCGCAACTGATCTCATGAATTTACAGCAAAAGGTGGACGAGGCTATGACTGACTTCATTGAAAGATCCAGGAAGATGGCCGGAGAGTGTCAGTACCTTTCCCAGAGTCTCAACTTACTTCCACGACCATCTCTGGAATGCACTCTCAATTGAAGGAGAAGATTGTGGGACAAGCTTGAAGTGACCTCATTGGCCTAGCTTCCAGAGCAGTTCATACAGGAGAGAGAAAGAAAAGAGCCACTAGGGGCCGAGGACCTCAGTTAGTATCAGTGGTTGATGTAGATGAAGATTCAGACTATGATGAGCCAGCCGATTACAGGCAGACATCTTGGTGGCCGAGATAGTCAAAGGGAAAGGCTTACCTCTGTCCCGCCCTTAAACCTGCCAAAGGAAAGGAGAAGGACGAGGCTGAGAACAAGGTTGAGTATTCCTTTGATATATCTAAGGCCGACCAAATCTTTGAATATCTATTGAAAGACAAGCAGATCAAGCTCCTCGACAGCCATAAGATACCCCCTCCCGAGGAAATAAAGGGGAAGAAATATTGTAAGTGGGACAACTCATTCAATCATGCCACCTCTAACTGTATTATCTTCCGCTGAGCTATTCAGGAGGCTATCAGGAAGGGAAGATTCAAGATGGCCAATAAAGGGGTGTCAGAGATGACTGTTGACACTGACCCTTTCCCCAGCATGAACATCAATATGGTCTCCTTCTCAGGGAGCGACCGTGGGAGAGGGAAGAAGAAGTATGTGTGGGTCCCTAAACAGGAGGTTCCCCCAGAAAAGAAAGTGTCAGTCTTTGACCGATTGGGGTCACCCCCTAAAGGATCTACGGTGGCGGAACATATGGCTCTCTTGCAAGAAAAACTGCAGGTAGGAAGGCCGAGTCAGCGTCGAGAATCTCAAAAGAAGTTCCCAAAGCCAGGGAAGCTTGTCCATGACCTCAGGGAGTTACATTTATCCAAACTGAACCCTGAAAGGCATGCACCTCAGCCCAAAGATCTGAGGGAAAGGCTCCAACACCTCCCGCCTGGGGGCATGGTCGGTCTGCCGATGAACCCATCGGACAAGCCACCATATCTCACCCAGGAGAGAGGGTTCATCCTAGGGAAGAAAGAAGGGTAGCACAGGTCACTACGGCACAAGACGTAACAGGTGGATATCACTGTTTTGAATGATCGTGAGTTGAGAGCTACTAGAACCATGAGATCACCCTCGGAGGTGCCGCAAGATCAGTGGATGGCACAAGCAGCAGAGGCACCAAATCACGCTCGCAGAAGAGAAGGCTGCAAATCACACTCGCAGAAGAGGAGGCTGCAGAGGGCAAGGGCTTTCCATAGAATGAGGGAGACACTCTAGATGCTCACCTCAGCCAGAGAAGGGAATACACAGGCCATCCCCGTAGCTTCTGTGGCCACGGCGTTGGAACAGGCCTTCCCAAAACCGACCGAGGACACAACGTTGGAGCCGCAAACTTCTGCAGTAGCCGTGCCTGAGGTACCCATTGATAGGGGTGGTAGATACAGTCAATAGCCCTCTCACCGAGGCAGTGATAGAGTGTCTGTATGGTCCTCACAGTCCTAGATATCCTCAGTCAATCGGTGCACCCCCTGTCGAGGGAATTACGACTGGAGAAGAAATTGCGGAAGATGACCTCTTGGGGGAAGAAGAAGAGAGCCCATTCGGTCCATTGGATTTTGATGGGAATTACCTAGCGGGATCGATACTGGACGACATAATGGACGGAGAAGATGGGGAATTTTGTACTGACATAGAGATGGTGGGTCTCCTACCACCAGAGTTCTGGGGAAATAAAGACCAGCCAAGAGCCCTCGAGGGAGATGTCTTTGCTGAGGAAGCCGAGTGGGCTGCCTTGACAGAACCCGAGGGGCCAGTCACGGAAGGAATGCTATTTGAGAAGCCTACGACAGACATGACCAGACATTTGAAGTCTCTCTACATCAAAGCCCGTTTGAATGGGAAATTATTTAACCGGGTCTTTGTGGATGTGGAGCTGTGCTGAATATCATGCCATTGGCAACAATGAAGAAATTGGGAAAGAATGCAGGGGATCTTATTCCTACCACCACGACTATGACTAGTTTCATGGGCCACCCGTCTCACGCCTTGGGGGTGTTGGTGGCCAATATGACGGTTGGGTCTAAGGTGACTCATTCGGCCTTCTTCGTCATAGAAGGGAAACCCTCATATGCTGTGATTTTGGGAAGGGATTGGATCCATACCAGTGAATGTGTTCCTTCCACTCCGCACCAGAAGCTGATGATATGGATAAGTGATAAAGTGGAGATAGTAGAGGCTGATCCCAATCTGTTCCATGCCGAGGTGAAAATGTTTGAAGCTGTCTTCTACTCCCCTCATTTGCGCCCCATCTCCATTCTAGGGAATTACGAGGAGGGGCTATAGAATCATGTGAATGGACTAAGAAGGGATTTGAATTCAAAATGTTGTCTGACCCACGGCCTAGCAATGAGAATAATGATTAGTCTCCCAACAGAGGTACAAAGCCTGTTGGATCGGCTGCACCTGTTCCAAATCGAATCCAGCATTGAAGAGGCCATGTTCGGTGCAATATGTGAAGAAAACGGGCTCTCAGAGCACTCCTGCCAATGGGCTTCGGATGACCCTAATAACGAGATGTTAGCCGAGCCTCTCCACATAGAACCCATCCAGAGGAAGATACCCATATTTGAAGCTCAAGACCCTCTGGTAGATGTGAACTTAGGGAGTGAAAGTGAGCCAAGAATGACTAAGGTTAGTGGCAAGTTACAACCTCAACAGCAAGATCAGGTGGTAGCTTTGATAAAGGAGTACTTCAACTGCTTTGCATGGTACTACCATGCGATCTCAGGCCTTGATAGAGCCTTGGTAGAACATAGGCTTCCCATCAAGGAAGGTTGCAAACCCCACAAGCAACCACCGAGGAGGTTCAACCCACAGCTGATGCCACAGATCAAGGCTGAGGTGGAGAGATTGCTGAAAGCAAGGTTCATAAGAATCGCCAAGTACGTAGAATGACTGTCTAACATAGTCTCCGTGATAAAAAAGAATGGACAGGTACGGGTCTGTATTGATTACAGGGATCTGAACTTGGCCACTCTGAAAGATGAGTATGGTATGCCTGTGGCCGACATGCTGGTCAATGCCGCGGCTAACAATGCCATCTTGACTTTTATGGACGGCTATTCTAGTTATAATCAGATATATGTGGCCGAGGCTGACACCCATAAGACTGCCTTAGGTGCCCTGGTGCCTTAGGTATCTATGAGTGGTTGGTGATGCCATTCGGCCTCAAAAACGCAGGGGCCACGTACCAAAGGGCCATGAATGCTATTTTCCATGACCTCATTGGTAAAAGCATGGAAGTGTATATTGACGATGTGGTAGTCAAACCCAAGAACTTCGAGGCCCACCTTGTTGAGCTTGAACAAGCTGTAAAACGGACGAGACTCCACAATCTCAAGATGAACCCCACTAAATGTGCTTTTGGCGTATCTGCAGACAATTTTCTAGGCTTCTTGGTGCACAACCAGGGCATTGAAGTAGACAAGAACAAAGCTCGAGCCATCTTAGAGGCAAGGCCTCCTAGAACAAAGAAAGAGCTACATAGTTTACCAGGCAAGATCAAATTTCTGAGGAGATTTATCGCTAACTCGGCTGGAAAGATGAAGGCTTTCTCACCCTTGTTGAGGATAAAGAACTCCGAGGAGATGGTATGGGGAGCCAGGCAACAGGAGGCCTTTGACCAAATCAAGACTGTCTTGACTAATCCCCCTGTCCTGGTACCTCCGCAGCTAGGGAAGCCCTTAAAGCTATACATTGCGGCCGAGGATCAAGCTATCGGCTGCTTGTTAGCCCAAGATGATGATGATGGTGCCGAGCGTGCTAGATATTATCTTAGTAGGATTCTCAATGATGATGAAACTAGATATTCTCCTATTGAAAAACTTTGTCTGTCTTTGTTTAATGCATGTACTAAACTTGAATATTTCCTTTTACCTAAGGAAGTTCTGTTGTGTGCAAAGTGGATATTATTAGATATCTTCTTAATAGGCCCGTCTTGCAATGAAGACTTGTAAAGTGGGTCATTAAGTTAAACGCGTTTGCCTTAACCTATGTGCCGCTAAGAGCCGTTAAAGGACAAGCTCTGGCTGATTTCTTGGCTCAGCATCCTTGCGTGGAGGTACACAATTCGCCAGTCGAGCATGTCAACTATTTGGGGTTGAAGCCTTGGGTCATCATGTTTGACTATTCGAGCACCCCAAACGGGGGCATGCATTGGCGTGGTAATCACCTTCCCCTGCGGCCAAACATGGAGGTTCATGTGCAGGATAGGAGATCAGGCTTCCAACAATCAGGCCGAATATGAAGCCTCAATCATGGGACGTGATATCCTGGCAGCCATGAAAGCCCAGTACGTAGGGGTAAAAGGTGACTCCCAACTGGTGCTTAAATTAATGAGGAATACAAGTGCTACAACACGAAGCTCAAGCAGCTACGGGCCTCGGCGCCTAACTTGTTAAAGTTGTTTGCCGATGTTGTGATCATGTATGTCTCTAGAAATGAGAATCAAGAAGCGAATGACTTAGCCCAGCAAGCCTCGGGGTACAAGGAGTTGGCGGTCGACGATCACGGCCGATTGCTTCCAGTTTGCGAAGGGTTGTGAAGCTTGCACATGGACCAATCTAGAGAGTGCCTGTGGACGAACTTCACCCCATTGTTAAGCCTTGGCCATTCAGAGGGTGGGCCATTGATTTAATCGGTAAGATATACCCTCCAAGTTCAAAGGGCCATAATTTTATTATTGTAGCCACCGATTAATTCACTAAATGGGTGGAATTCGTGCCTTTAGGCAGTGTCAATCAGGCTGCGGTGATTAAATTCATAGAGAACCAAATCATATACAGATTTGGTATCCCTGAAACCATCACGACCGATCAAGGCACAATGTTCACCGGGGAACAAGTGGTGGTCGTTGCCCAAGAGTATGGCATCAAGATGAGACACTCGTCTCCTTATTATGCTCAAGCTAACAGACAGGTTGAGGCTACCAACAAAATCATCATCAAACTCATCAAGAAAAACATAGAGGACAAGCCTCAACGGTAGCACGATACCCTCAACGAGGTTCTTTGGGCTATGAGAAATTCTAAGTCAACGGCCACGGGGGCGACTCCCCATCGTTTGGTATATGGTCAGGATGTCGTGTTACCACTTGAAATCAGTGTAGCATCATTAAGAGTGGCTCGACAACACTCTCTTAACATGGAGGAGTACCAACAGGCTATGTTGATGGAGTTGGACTCGGTGGACGGGCCCTCAGCAGGATTGAAATGAACAAGGCCAAAATGGCCCGGGCCTACAACAAACACGTCAAGCCAAAGAAGTTTGTTGAAGGTGACCTCATTTGGAAGACTATTCCGCCACTTGGGAAGAAAGACCCCCAGTTTAGCAAGTGGTCCCCGAATTGGGACGGGCCCTACATTGTGGGTGAAGCGTTCAACGGTGGGGCATACCGTTTGATTACACTAGACGGAGAAGAGTTCGAAACAAAAATCAACGACAAATATCTTAAAGCGTATTATCTTACTCTATGGGAAAAAATGCAAGGAAAAGAAAATTGGTGATTAAAAGAGTGAAAATGTCAAGATGGCACGCCACACACCGACGACCTGGCGATAAAATTAAAGACTATTTACAGAGAAATGTCCTAACACTACTCGACCTTTTCCTCACTGGTGGTAACAGTAACCGCAGGAGTCTCAACATTAGCCTCGGCCTCCACTACGGCCTCGCTTGACGCAACCTCCACCCCCTTAGCCGTAAATGCATCTGTCACAATGTCCACCACCGCGGCAGCAATCTCATTTTCTATGGCTTCGTCTGTCTCAACAGCCGCGGCCTCGCCCAACATCTCCAAACCCTCAGATGGGGGATTCATCAACGGGCATGTTTTTGATACTGGCGCCCCCACTTCATTGACAACGTCGTCCCTGAGGTTTGTAGTTACCTCAGCAGTAGGGGCGTTGCTAGGAGTTGGAGGATCAGGAGAGAGTGGTGGCTCACCTGTCACGGATTCGGCAGTGGCATGGGCTTCAGCAATCTCTTGAACTACCTGGGCGTGGGCTTCCTCATAAGATGTCCTCAAGGCTCCCCATCCCTCGACGACTTGCATTAGAGCGACACAGCTTTTATCAAGGTCCGCCTCCAGGCCAGGTTGTAGGGGGAGGAGGTGTGTAAGAGGAGGGTCCAATGCAGAACTACGATGGAAAAGTTGGACGATAGCAGAGGAAATGGCAGTAAGCTTATCTGCGCTGCCGAGTGTTGAGGAGTAAGGGAGACTAACTCAACTCGAAGGAATTCTATCTAGCTCTCAACAGTCTTGATCCTGCGGGCAATTTTTTCCTGCTCAGTGAGTGTCGCTTGTTTGGTTTGACTAAGGGAAACAAAAGTAGCCAGTTGTTGCAAAGAAGTTTGGGCCCGATCTTGGGTGGCTTTGGCTCGACCATACAAGCTGAAGATGTCCCCGAGTTGTAGAGCTATCTCCTTTAAGACATCCTTTTTGATGGAGGGCACATCAGGAGAGTTGGAGACCCGAAATAATGTAGCCCTGAGGGCCGCCACTTTATCAGGATAGGTTGGGATTTCCCCGGCCAGAGCTGCCTCCACTTGGGCAAGATCAATATCTGTGGAGGAGGCGGCCAATTCTGGAGCCTCGAGGCTCAGGAAGCAGGGCTGCAGCTCCCATCAGTGATTGCCGGGGAGGCAAGGCCCTCGGGTTGATGGTCAACGGAAGGGTTGGCCTCCTCAAAGATGGGAGGATCGACCACCACAATGTCACAGGCAGGCTCCTGCAAAGAGGAAAATGGTGAGAAGGAAGGGAGATTGCAGTAAACACATTGAATGGGCTAAAGGAAATAACTTACAGAGGTCGGAATTGGATTGCTGCGGACTTGAGCCTGAGAAGATTGAGGTGAATCGGTTGGAGTGCGAAGCCTCTGTGAAAGTGTCCGAAGGTTAGATAAGAAAAACAAACAAACGGCAGAGCGCCCGGGGCGTATTAAAGAAAACTTACCTGTAGCCACTTGAAGGGAGGGGATGGTACTTTAGTAGTTTGAGTGGCAGGAGGGGGTGAGTTGAAGGAGGGGGAGATCATCATCTTCGTCATCATCGTCATCGTCATCCAAGATAATTGTGGTAGGAGGTTGAGCTGCGAATGAACATCGGCCGATAAGTTCGCACCAACAACATAAATAAGTAAACAAAGGCCAGGAACTTACCGTTGGTAGAAGAGGCTTGCCCAATGGATTTCAGGTGAGGGGAAGAATGTGGAGGAGGATCAGAAATCAACTTCTTCCTCTTCTTCTTCTTCTTCTTCCTCTTCCTCTTCGTCTTCGTCTTCGTCTTCTTCTTCTTCTTCTTCTTCTTCTTCTTCTTCTTCTGCTCCTCCTCCTCCTCCTCCTCCTCCTCCTCTGCTGACTTACCCGTCGAGTGGACAGCTGTGTGGGGTGGTGGACTCACTCGGGTGGCCATCAAGGTGGGCTGAATAGGAAGTCCCTCGGCTAAGCCGAAATAGCGTTGAAGATAGTAAGTGGTGGGGAGGGGAAAGACATTCTCCCGAACCTGCGACCACTAGGAGCTGTGGCTGCTGGTTTCACCGACTTGGCTGCGATAGACGCCCCAAGAAAAGGAGAGGAACTTCTCATTCTGATCCACAAGGAGCTTGTTGAGATCAGAAGGGAGAATCTTCGCTCGTTGACGCCCCACGGTCATAGAGTCATAGGAAACAGGCACATGCTGACCAACACCAAACTGCCGAGCAACAAATTTTGGATGATAGGGCTCAATGGTGAGAGGATTGGTATTAGAAGAAAGCCAGGCTCCAGCTAAGTCACGAGCAATGAGCACACGATTGTAGTGGATGATCATGTCATAGTTGTCACGAGAGGAGGGGTCCAAATCTTCAGGGGTAAACATCCACCGAGAACCAAGGCCTTTCTCCAAGGCTGGACACCAACAGAAGCGTTCTGAAGGGTCCAGATCTAGCAACACTCGGAGCACTTCTGCACGCTCCATAGGCAGAGTGGGGGTGGCGGCAAGGGCACACCCGAGGACCTCTATGGCCTCCGTGGACTAGTCAGGGGCGAAAGTGGGGAAATAGAGCTGCGCCCAAAGTTGTAGAAACCAAATAGGGCCCTCGGCCTTGGAGTAGGAACCTTTGTCCTTAACTTGCATTACAAAGGTTTCCATGCTTTGGTAGAGGAGAGCAAGGAAGAAAGGGCCCCAGGCATACTTCTGTACCGTCTGCAGTAGTTGGATGAACACAGAGAGTTCCTTGACGACGCCAAAGGATTTGGTGCTGAAGAAGAATTTGTTGAAGAAATACACCAAGAATGCATGGTGTTCCCCATTAGTGATAGGCCTAGTAGACTTGGCATTTTTTGACAGGAGGTTGGAGAAGGCCGAGGCGAAAGTGAAAGGGGGAGTCCTCACCTACGAAATCAGGGTTGGCATGAACCTCGAGGCCACCAGCAGGAAGACCCATAATGGCAGCCACGTCCAACAAAGTAGGGGTTAGAATACCCCAGAGGAAGACGAAGGCGTTGAGGGTGGTTGACCAAAAGGACATCAAAGGAAACAAAAGATCAGCGGTGTGCAGAATCTCTTGGGTCGACACCACAACCATGTCATAAATACCCCATTCTTTCTAGGCAGTGCCTTTATGATCAACCAATCGATTCACCCAGGAGTTGTATTCGGCGGTTCTCTTCGGCCATCCCCAGAGATCGACAAATTTCGGTTCGGCGTTGTACTAGACAGACTTGAGAGGGAGGTCAAAGGAACCAAACCTCTGTTGGAAGAGTGTGAAACAGTGGTCAGCGTTGACGGCAGTGGGGCGTATGAAAGAAAGGGAACCGATGGAGTAGAAAATGGACGGGACGACGCTCTGGGAAGAAGAAGCTTGGGCGTGGGCAGCGATGGTTAGTCGAAGGAAAATGGAAAGGAAAACACAAGAGTTTTATGTTGGGAGATAAGGAAGAAAGAGGGTGCAAGGAACCTTGCAAAATAGGCATCATTGCTATTTATAGCCGTGAGGCGTAACCAGCGTGTCCATGGGAACCGTCGCGCAGCCTTTTCAATTAGCGTGAAGATGGCAGTTCAGTCTCTTCAAACCGTCACATCAAGTCATATCAAGGGTTTTTGTACCATCAGTCACGTCCTCGCGGCCGTACGACAACACAAAAAGCGGGGCAGGAGAGAGGAAGCACGTGTATAGAACGTGGGACCAGTTGAAGATAAAGCGAATGAGCGAAGCCTTGAAAAGCGGAACGAGAGAGTTTTACCCCACTAACTGTGCTAGTGGGATCGTGGGTAGTTACTCCGCCTCTTTAGGGCTTAGGAGCGGTGATAGGCGTTGATCTTTAATTTATCCAATGGTGGGCAAGTGTTGGCTCGGATAGTGGCCGATGAGGGCCTATGTATATGTATATGTATATGTATATGTATATATATATATATATATATATATATATATATATATATATATATATATATATATATATTTATATAGGATGAGGAATGATTGTAAAAGACACACACATCAATACAAAAACTCTATGCTCTATTTTCTTTTACCGCACTTTACTTTTATCTTTATGCATTAGGCCAATAGATAATCCAACCCTTGTGTCCCATTCACTCAACCTGACCCTTTCTAGAGGAGTCAGGAAACCCACAGTCGAGGAGCAGAGTTCCCTCCTTGGTGCAATTGCTTGAAGAGCAGGGGAATCAAAGACTGTCCAAACCTCTGGCCGACCCCACGGCTAGGACCTAAGAGTTTGACGACAACAATAACAAAATAGAACAAATGAAGATTCCATTGAGCAAATGGATTACTTTTCAACACACCCCTTTAATCCATGTTGGTCAATGACAGCATCCCAATTCTTGTCTTCAAGTCTTCAAACCTCACCATCTTCAATGGTTTTGTAAACATACTAGCAAGCTACAACTCTGTTTGGCAGTATTCCAATTGCAATTTCTCTTTAGTAACTTGACCACGCAGAAAATGGTACTTCCTCTCAATGTGTTTGCTCCTTCCATGAGCCATAGGATGCTTTGTTAAATCAATTGCTGACTTATTATCAATAAGCAGCTTCATAATACTTGTTTTCATCAACTTCAGTTCAATCAATAATACTCCAAGCCAGTCTGCTTGGCATGCAGCAAAAGATGCTGCTACATACTCAACCTCGCAAGAGGAGAGAGCCATTATTGGTTCATCACAGAACTTGAACAAATACCCTGTTGTACTCTTCCTGTCATCTAGATCTCCACTGAAAACAGAATCTGTGTAGCCTAATACCCCAGCTACAGCACTGTCATTCTTGCGCTTTGGGAACAAAACACCATGATCAATTGTGCCTCTAACATACCTCAGTATTCTCATAGCAGCAGGTAAGTAAATTAACCTTGGTTTCTCCATAAACCTTTTTACAACTCCAACACTAAATGCAAGATCAGGTCTTGAATTGCATAAGTATCTAAGTGAGCCTATAATCTGCTTGTAGAGAGTGGCATCCACCAAGTCACCTTCAGCTTCTTTACTAAGCTTGATTCCACTCTCCATTGGCACAATTGCGGGATTACACTTCAACATATGAAACCTCTTCAACACATCTTCAGAATACTTCTTTTGATGCAGAAAAATTCCCTTTTTGGGTGTCACAAACTCCAACCCAAGGAAATAGGAGAGATTTCCAAGATGAGACATTTCGAATTCTCTCATCATGTCAGTCTTGAATTGAGCCATTTCTTTCTCATTAGAACCAGTGACGAAAAGGTCATCAACATACAATCACAACAGCAGAACGTTGCCTATAGTGACTTGTTTAGCATACAAGCCATGTTCTGATGTACATTTGGCAAAGTGTAGTTGAGTTAGGAACCCATCAATCTTCTTGTTCCATGCTCTAGGGCCTTGTTTCAACCTATAGAGTGCTTTCCATAACCTGTACACCTTGTCCTCTTGTCCATTTTTCTCAAAACCTGGTGGTTGCCCTACATAGACTTCTTTCTGAAGTCGTCCATTGAGGAATGCAGACTTCACATCTAGTTGATACACTGACCAACCATAGTGTGCTGCCACTGCTGCCAGAAGTCTCACTATTTCTATTCTGGCTACTGGTGCATAGATTTCATTAAAATCTAGACCATATCTCTGCAAGAAACCTCTTGCTACTAGCCTTGCCTTGTACTTGGCTATTTCACCATTTGGCTTCATCTTCACTTTGAAAACCCACTTCACATCAATGGATTTCTTGCCTTCTGGTTTCTCTACCAATTCCCGGGTTTTGTTCTTTTCAATTGACTGCAACTCTTCTTTCATTGCTGCCAGCCAATTTTTATCAATTAATGCTTGGCTCAAGTCTGCAGGCTCATCTTCTACTAGCATGGCCTGCTCAAGTAATTCACCATCATCATTCACTACAGAGTCTGGAAACAAATCAGTATCACTCAATCTAGTTGATTGAGTTCTGGTTCTGGTTGATCTTCTCACAGGTTGTTCATCAATGGCTTCTACACTTGGTCCATCACTTTCAAACTCATGTGAGACAGTTCTTGTGCCACTGTTTATCTCTGCAGAAATTGAATTAATAGGATTGATATTCCAATCCCACCCCTTTCCTTTTTCAAACACAACATCCCTGCTTATTACGACTTTCTTTTCAGCTGGATCAAATAGTTTGTAAGAGCCAATTGAATGATAGCCTACTAGGATCATTGGTTGAATTCTATGATCCAATTTCTTCCTAGTTTGCTCAGGCACATGCCTAAAACACAGCACCAAACATTCTAAGATGCTTGACAGAAGGTTTCTTACCGTTCCAAGCCTCAAATGGAGCCACATTCAACAATATCTTGGTAGGACACCTATTTAAAATGTAGACTGTAGTTGAAATTGCTTCAGCCCAGAATTGATGAGGAACATTCTTGGCTTTCAACATACTTCTAGCCATATTTAAAACACTTCTATTTCTCCTCTCAGCAACACCATTATGCTCTATTCCCTCATTTTCACAGAACTTCTCAAACTCAGTGGATTCGTACTCTCCACCACAATCAATCCTTAGCACACTGATATCACAGCCAGATGGTTTTTCAACCATAATTTTTAATCTTTTAAAGATGTTGAGAACATCACTCTTCTTCTCAATCAAATAGATCCACATAAATCTAGTGAATTCATCAATAAAAGATACAAAATAGTTGTTACCTCCAAGAGACTTCTTCTCAAAAGGACCACACACATCTGAATGAATAATCTAGAGCCTTCTCACTGACTTTGATGGAAATTCTGAATTTAATGGCTTTCTTGCTTGCCTTGCTCTACAACAATCACTGCACACTTCATTAGGCACCATGATTTTTGGCAAACAATGTACCATTCCCCTTGAATTAAGCAAGCTCGGGCTCTTGAAATTCAAGTGCCCAAACCTGTGATGCCACTTCCAGGTTTCCTTAGAAATTGTTGCAGCCAAACACTCCTGCTCCAATACATCAATTCCTATCTTAAAAGTCCTAATGCTAGACAATGGAGTTTTTAAGATCAGCTTATCACATTCATCATAAACCTTCAACTCCTTATCCTCCATCTTCATGGAATATTTCTTTTCTAGTAACTGACCAAGGCTAATCAAGTTACTCTTCAACTTAGGCACATATAGAACATCATTAATCACTGATTCCTGACCATCTCTTCTCTGAATACATACCTTTCCCATTCCCTCAGATATAATTTCTCTGTGATCACCAAATTTAATTCTTCTTCCCACTGTTGTGTCAAGTGGGATGAACCACTCCCTGTTCCCTGACATGTGGTTGGAGCAACCAGTATCTAAATACCACAATTTAGATAGAAGAGAGAGAGAGAGAGAAAAAAAAGTAAAACTTTTACTTTTTGTCTTTTTATGTGTCTTTTACAATTTTGACCCTAAAATGGGACACATGGCAAAATTAGTGAATGTCTAAAAATGAGATTTTGCTAATGCATCTTTTTATTATAGTAGAGTAGAAGTAGATAGATAGATAGATAGTAGCGTAGATTATTCTCATTCTTCTCCATCAACCAATCACCATCTTCAACCAAAAGTCAACTTTCTGCAAAACTCATTCGCATCTCTCTCTATCTATTGAAGCTGAAAACTCACGCAGGAGATAACTGTTAACGCAGCGGAGGTGTCAATGTGGGGATTAGCGAGGGAACAGAGGGTGTGAGCGACGAAGGAAGAGGAAAGGGAGATGTGGAAACGGTGGCAGAAGGAGCAGAGATTGGATTCCATGGAAGGAATTAATCCCTTTTACAATACCCATAAATCAAAACACTGTTCAATACCTATAAACCAAGAAATTAATCCCTTTTTATAATACCCATTGACCCATTCAAGCATTTGCATCTCAAATGCTTGCATCTCAATCCCAGAAGCAAATTTTTTCTCAACACACAACTCCTCGCCCCATTCCAAGTATATTCATGAATAGACATATAGTAATAGAGGGAAAAACTTGGGATACACTGTCAATGAAAGAACCAACCCCAGAAATACCCATTCATCTTCACCTCGCCCCATTCCGATTATATTCATGAACTAGCTTCAAATCTAGCTTCAAATCTTTGCCCAATCTTAGACTTTCGTGAATAGTAATAAATGAAACTTTCAGTTGCTAGCAACCACAACACCATCACTAGATGCAACAAGATCCGAGCGACTATAGCAGGGCTTGAGATTGCATTTCGGAGAGCAGAACTGCTGTTTCTTCAATATGCTCTATGTTGTTCTCTCAACGCAGAAACAGAGAAAGAGGAAGAAAGAGGTCAAAAGAGAAAAACCCTAAAATAATTTCATCCACCTCATATGCCAAGTCACCTTTAAAAAAACTAGAAATGAAAAAAAAAAAAAAAGAACACATCAGCACTCTATTAGTCACATAGGATTTTTTTTGTAACATACCACCAACAAAAGGTATTTTTAAAAAAAAAGTTATTTTGTAGGGACTTTTTAAAAAATAATTTGCAGGGACTTGTTTGAAAAACAGCTATATTTGTAGGGACGAAAAACATATTTAAACCTCAATAAAATAACAAAATAGAACAAATGAAGATTCCATTGAGTAAATGGATTACTTCTCAAGAGGAGGAATTGTTATTTGGTTTTAAATTCAGAAATTAAAAAATCTTTCTAGGATTGTGGTTTCATCTCCATGATAGAAATAATACACAATCCCCAATTCATCCTTTATTTTATGTTAAGTTTATTTTCTAAGGAAAATGTATTCAATCGCAACTCAAGTTTCCTTTCAGAATAGAAGAGTGTGTCTTGAACCAATAATCAAAAATATTTTCATGGTTGATTATTGTCAAAACCCCTTAAGTACAAACCTTATTATCCCAAGAGTCTCAAAACTATTTTCATGTTTTTTGATCATCTTGTCTAACCTCATATTTCCAATATCAAACTTCACATTTCGGTACTTCATTTGATATTTGAATTATGACTTTAAAAACGACGAGGTTAAATTAGAATAAAAACTTTAATAAAAGAGAGTCTAGACTTGGGATTGTTTAGGGGTCTATCATTGGATTATTCCCACAATCTCAAGACTAGAAGGGTCAACTCACTCGTGAGAGAATGTAAATGACAGAATTATAAAGTTGCAGAAATGTAAATAACTGAACATAAATGACAGAATTGAAATGAATGAATGGAAATGACTGAATGTAAATAAAGCAATAGATGACAAAAGATAAAGTTGCTGGAAAAGTAAGAACAGAAAGTAAAATTGCAAGAATGTAAAGTGCAAGAATATAACGAGCAAGAAGTAAAAAGAGAATGTAAATTGCATAAATTCTTAGGAATAAACTTTGAGTAGTTTTTGCAATAGCCTAAGATGCCTAGACACACATAGAATTTCGTGTCTTATATAGGAAAAATAAGGGAACAAGCCAGTTAAGACACATTACAAGTCATTAAAGAACAAATTGTAACTGTTTTGGAATCTGATGCACACACAAGGACCGTGCCAGAATCAGACCGGGCCGTGCCACTCTCAGGTTGGCTTTCAGAATTCCTGCGATATTGATCAAAAGGGTGCACACAGACCGTGCCACTAAGCGCATGGACCGTGCCACTTTCGGGTAGCACGTGTTTTGCTTGACTTTTCTTGTACTTTCCAGCTCTTTGTTTTTCTTTTTGACTTGGAACTTTGTCTTTGTTCTTTTTAAGCTTAAATCCTTCATTTTCCTCAAAGCTCGACCTGAAATGAAAAACAAACACTTGGTAGTAAAATAGCTCAAGAATAGAACTAATTTGCTACACAAACTTATGAAAATAAACACTAAAAAGACACTTAATTTGAGACTTATTAGCTACCGTTTTCTCTCCCTTCGATCCGTAGATCGTGTTTTGTGTTTGAACTGAAGTATTTTCACTTAGTTGTACTTGTTTGTTCCTTTTGACTTGTGATTTGACCGAGCGCGTTTTGGGCTTCTTTAGTTGGGCTGTTGTTTATCTTTGTTGAGCTTTTGTAGTGCTGAGACTTGTTGGGTTGTGTTCCACTTGTGGGTGTATTGGTTTGAGCCTTATCCCGTTTGTTTAATGAATCAATGCAACTTTGACAAAAAAATAAATAATACAAGTTAAGAAAATAAATCAAAATTTGCAAGACCAATAAAAGTCATATATGTCAAATTTCAGGGAACCAAGGGGGATTTTCAAAGATGCAATCATAGTACAGCCTATACAATGAATGTTCCTAGTGTTGTTGAATATCATCGGAATCTCACCAACACAAACCTTCGATCTCTAATTTACTGGTAAGTATATATTATGAAATTATTCTTCCTATTAATTTGGTAAAATGAATTCACAATTTGATAAATTGTCCATTAGGGAGTTTATATACAAGTCAAAAGCAGCAAGAGAAAAAGACTAAACTACCCTAAACTAGAAAAATTAAAATGCTAACTAACTGAGAGTAAATACAATAAGTCTAACACCCCCTCAAGCTGGACAGTAAATGTTTTGCATGTTCAGCTTGGATAACAAATTCTGGAATGAGGCAGGCTGGAGGGGTTTGATGTGGATGTCACCAATCTGGGCAACAATGGGAATGGGCATTAGATGAAGGATGCCAGCTTAGACCTTGTCACGAACCAAATGACAATCGAGCTCAATATGTTTAGTTCGCTCATGGAATGTGGGATTCTGAGCTATCTGAATGACAAATCGGTTGTCACAATATAGTGGAACCGACTCTGTGTGAGGAACATGTAAATATGTCAAGAGGTAGAGTAGCCACTGGACTTCCATGAAATCAGAGAGGTACCAAAAATTATACAAAACCTTGTGACTGAACGTCTAGTATCAGGACACGCGGCCCATTCGGAATCACTAAAACCTTTAAGTTTCAAATCAGAGTCAGCAGCAAAGAAGAGACCAGAACCGGGTTGCCCCTTAATGTACCTGAGGACATGAAGAGCAGCATCCATATGGGTCTGCCGAGGAGCGAAGATGAATTGGATAAGCTTATGAACAGCAAAGTAGATGTCTGGCCTGGTGTTAGTGAGATATATCAAGCGACCAATGAGTCTTCTGTAACTAGAAGGGTCGTCCAAATGTGTGCCACTAGTAGCAGAGAGCATGAGGCTAGGGGCCATAGGCGTAGAAACCGGTTTGCAATCAAGTAAGCCCGCATCGGTGAGAAGTTCAAGGGAATATTTCCATTGTGATAGGATGATGCCTTGTGTAGACCGGGCTACCTCTAAGCCAAGGAAAAACTTCAAAAGCCCCAAATCCTTGATTCTAAAGATAGAATCAAGAGAAAACTTGACTGACTGGATTTCAGCTAAGTTGTTCCCTGTGAGAATGATGTCGTCAACATATATGAGGAACACAGTGAGTAGTGAACTAGCGGTTTTGACCATGAGAGGGTAATCTTATTTGGATTATACAAATCCAAGGGAGGTGAGGTGAGAAACCAGTTTGAAGTTCCATTGCCTACTGGCCTGTTTCAACCCATAGAGAGATTTGTGAAGTTTGCAAACCTGATTAGGTGCAGAAGTTTCAAACCCTTGAGGAACTCACATATAGACCTCTTCATGCAAATCACCATGAAGGAACACGTGATTAACATCCAACTGATGTAAATGGCAATTGCAAGCTGCTGCAAGTGTCAATACCAGTCTCACAGTGGTAATTTTAACAACTGAAGAGAAGGTTTCAGAGTAGTCAGCACCTTTAAGTTATGTAAAGCCCTTTGCCACAAGGCATGCCTCATACCTTTCAAGGGAGCCATCAGCTCTAAGTTTGGTCTTATAGACCCATTTTCATCCAATAGGTTTCTTACTAGGAGGTAGTTGAGTGATAATCCATGTGTTGTTTTCCTCTAAGGCCTGAATTCCTTTGTTCATAGCTTCCTTCCAACAATCATGCTTAACGGCGTGAGCATATGAGGATGGCTAAACAAGGCTAAGGATAGCTGAAACAAAGGTTTTGTGGGCGGGGGGGGGGGGGGGATACATGATCGTATGATAAAAATGAGAGATAGGAAAAGTAATACCTGAGGGCACATTGGCAGCATTAGTTGAATGGATTGAGTTACAATGATATTCTTGAAGGTAAATGGAGGTAGTACGAGTTCGGTAGACTGTTTGGGAGGAGGGGAGGTATAGTAGGGGAGGGGGAGAGGGAGAGGAAGTTTGTGAATGGGAAGTAGATTCTGTGGTTGGATTAGTGTGTGGAGGTTCGATTAAGGATGTAGAGGGTGAAGGTAGGAGAAGGTCAGCAACATTGGGTAAGGGGATTGAAGGGGAAGATGAGGGAATTGGGTTGAAGATCGGGGTAGAGGAGTGAGGGGTGGCAAAAGGGAAGATGTTCTCATAAAAGGAAATGTGTCTAGAGTAAAAAAATTTCATGGTTGTGCAAGTCATAGAGGAGATAACCTTTGACACCAATGGTATGGCCAATGTGGACACATTTACGGGCCCTAGGTTGAAATTTGGTCCGGTGAGCAACATGGGTAGTAGCATAACATAAGGAACCAAACACCCGAAGGTAGGAGAGGTCGGGAGAGATGTTATGTAATAAGTAGGAAGGGCATTGGTTATTTAGGGAGTGGGAGGGAAGGAGGTTTATTATGTGGACAGCTTGGGAAATTGCAAATTTCCAAAAGGGAATAGGTAATTTTGATTGAAACATGAGGGATATGGCTACATTTAGAATATATTGGTGTTTTCGTTCAACCACTCCATTTTGTTGTGGAGTTTTGGTTCAATAAACAGTACTTGGCAAATTTTAGAAGCATGAAGTCTGCCAACAGATATAATGTTTTTGGAAAAATCAGGAAGGTAAAGAACATCATACAGTATCAGGTCAGGTGTTAGAAAGATAGTACCGCTGTAGGAGGTAATTGTCTTAGTACCATTAGGAAGAGACACTGATACTGGCTTGATTGCTTTATAAGTGGCAAAAAAATGTAGAGAGGATGCTATATGATCCGTCGCACCAGAGTCTATAAGCCACAGAGAAAGAGAGTTACTGGAACCCGTGAAGTTTGGTGCAATATGTTGTGCACTAGCTAAGGAGATAGTGGCGGTAGTAGTAGGCGCAGAGGAAGGAAGCAAGGCCAGCAGACTCTGAATTTGAGCTTTTGTGAAGCCTAAAGAGGTAGAAGTTGTGTGATTGGTGACCACCTTCCTGGACTTGAAATCTGGAGGATAACCATGCTTGAGGAAACATGTGTCAATAGTGTGATTGGTCTGGTTGCAATGAGTGCAAAGTCTATTTCCAGGAGCCATTACGAAGAAGTAGAATTGATTCACAAGGCACAATCCAATCAATATTCAAAAAATTGAGGTGTGTGAATCGGTGTTCAATTCCGTTAACAAAATTTCAACTCGCGAGTCTGTGAGGGTGTGTGAGCAGCAATAAACCAGCAACAGTCCACAACCAGTAAGCACAGAGCCAGTAATCAAAAACAATAGTATAGAGAATCATGGATCAAAGAGTGAGAATCCGTACCGAAGAGTGAAATTACCGTAGCGAGAACCGACTCTACAGAATCAATGGCGAAGCAAACAGAGAAGAGCTCAGGAAACTGATGTGATGCAGATAGAAAGTGATCGAATCAACCAGAAATTCAAAACAATGCAACAGTGCAGATGCGTTGATTATAAGCAAATGCTTGAAGAAAGGCTAAATACCAACTTAATGTGTGTGCTTTCTTCTGCCCCTGCACAACAAATCCAAAGGGAAAAACCAGAAATCCAGAGCAGAGATAAAAATAACTCCAAAACAGAGCTATCCACGATCCAGAAGCGTTTCAGAGGCAAATCCAAAGCGAAAAACCAGAAATCCACAGAGATAAATTGCGATTCAGAACAGAGGGATCCAGAGAGATGAACGAACCAAAATCTTTGCGATGGAGATGAACGTTGCTAAGTAAGGGAACGCCGTTTTAAGAGGAACGTCATTGACGAAGAGAAACAGAGAAAAACACAAACCAGAGGAACGTCGTTGAGATTCAGCACAAAACGAGAGGGAAAAAACGCAAACCAGAAACAGAGATTAGCGCTTGGTGATGTAGATCGTTGATAGTTGATCTTGCAGAGGAGCAGAACTTAGCGCAAGAAGATGAACGCCATTTTTTTTTCTTATTTTAGAAGATGAGCGCTGTAACTGATTGGGAACCCTAATCAGAGAGAGTAATTTGCTTTGATATCATGTTAATTTGGTAAAATGAATTCACAATTTGATAAATTACCCATTAGGGAGTTTATATACAAGTCAAAAGGAGCAAGAGAAAAAGAGTAAACTACCCTAAACTAGAAAAATTAAATTGCTAACTGACTGAGAGTAAATACAATAAGTCTAACACTTCCCTTCAATTATTGAAATATTATTGAAGTATATTTCAAGAAATCCGGAAAAGCTAAGAAAAAGTTGTTCCTTTTTGACTTGATTGATATTATCTCTAAAGACTATGAGGTGTTTCATGGGTTTGTAGTTTGGGTTGGTTTTGCTCAAATCCCTTCCCAAACCAAATATATTTATTCACTTTGGGTTGGTTTGAATTTTTGGTTTTTTTATATGAATCAAATCAATTTGATACTGGACAACATGGTTTGAATCGAATTCATGGTCATGTAAAAGTAATTTTAATTTTTTAAAAAAATTAAAATATATATATTTTTTTTGTAATATTTCAACACTTCTAAATATTCGAACAAATTCAAAATTTTAGAAAATAGGCTTAATTACACTTTTGGTCCCCCTATTATCACCAACTCACGATTTTAGTCCCCCAATTTTTTTTTCCACGATTTTGGTCCCCCTATTTTCCAAATTTCTAAAATCATAGCCCCTCTCAAATTTGGTCAAACTTGAGTATGAGGTGGTGCTCGCTTATCTGATGTGGCAAGCCACATTGGAATGCCACATGAATTTTTTATTTTAAAATATATTATTTTAATTTGTTGAATAAATAAATATTTTTTTAAAATAGTTTATCCTTCTTCAACCATGTTTCTTTCAATCTATCGCCACCACCACTGCATCAGATCCCTTGCAACGATACACAACAACCACCATCCTTCACCAAGGACACAATCTTTGCAATTTTGCAAACAAATGGGCACATTAGCACAATATCCCAATATGAAGATAAAAATCTTAATTAGGAATTTGTGACTTTTTTCATTGTTGAAATAAAAATGAAATAGGCGTACTTGAAATGGGGGCCAAGCTAAGTTTTTCCTTCTCATGTCTTCCACTGTGCTCCTCTTTCTCTGTTTTCCAACCTCATCCACCACCAGCATCGCCTTCTCTTCCCGAACCTCAACCTCCAAACGCCGCCTCGACTTTCGTGAGCTTCTTGGCGAAAACAGCGTTGCCGCTAGGCTTTTGCATCAGCGTCTCATTCCGATAGACTCTTGCAGATCCTCGTCGAATTGTGCCTTCGACCTTCTTGGGCGATGATGCTGGTTTTGTGCTGGTTGGTGAGGGAATGAGGTCAGGAGAGAGAGGTAGGTGGAGGGACTGAGAAACAGTGTTTGCGATGAAGAAGGGTAATGGGGTTTGTGTCGTGTTTTTTTTTATTTTACATATTATTAAATATTTTAAAAATAAATTGTTATAATAATAATAATAATAATAATAATAATAATAATGTTTTTTTAACTTAAAATCCTAAGTGGCATTCCAACGTGGCTCGCCACATCAGATAAGTGAGTACCACCTCATACTCAAGTTTGACTAAATTTGAGAGGGACTATGATTTTAGAAATTGGGAAAATAGGGGGACTAAAATCGTGGAAAAAATAGTTGGGGGACTAAAATCATTAGTGAGTGATAATAGGGGGATCAAAAGTGTAATTAAGCATAGAAAATATACCAAACCAAACCGAAACACATTATCAATGAGTGAGTACCATTGCTTCTAGCTACTCTCGGGTCTGAAAATCAATCTTGCCAAGTCAGGCTTAATTTTCCTTTGCAGAGTGAAAAGCCCATCAACATGTGAAATAGGTTGGGGTGCAAGTTAGTTCATTTCCCAGCCATGTACCTAGGTATCCCACTTGGGGCTAATTCAAACAAACTAGCAACCTGGGAACCGGTAATAACAAGAATACAACAGAAACTTGTTGGCTGGAAAGCTAAATTGCTCTCTAGAGCTGGCAGGCTAGTGCTTATAAAGTCAGTGCTAAATAGCATACTGTTGTACTACATGAGTATTTATAAGATATCTAAAGGTGTGGTTAAGAAGATCATCCAACTGTAGCGCCAATTCTTTTGGCAAGGTAGTGGAAATGGAATCAACCTATCACTTATCAAATGGTTAGTCATCTAGAAATTGAAGATTTTTTGCGGCCTTGGTAGTGAAGATCACACCATAAAAAGCGCTGGCCTGCTGTTCAAATGGTGGTGTCGGTTTTCAGAGGAAGGAAACATTTTGAGGAAACGGACCATATGCTCCATACATAATCTGAATCCAAATCTAGCAATAATTAATCAACAAGGTAAAGGGCTCAAGGGAAGCCTCTGGTACAACATCCCAAAGGTGGGTATGTGGGATGAGAAGATAGACAAAGTTATTTCAGAGGGTTGGCGCAAAAGAATGGGGGAAGGGAGAGATACCAAATTCCGGCAGAAGACTTGAATGGGTTTACATCCTCTAAAATGCATAGCAATCCATGATCCTTCTTAGGTTGAGGAGCCCTTTTCCTTACTGAGGCAGAAGATAAGTGTGTCGTCTACAAATTGTAGATGAGAGATACCGAGTCATTGGCGCCTGTCTTGATTCCTTCAAACAACCCAAGTCTCATTACTCGATTCATCATTACATTGAAAGACTCTGCTGCTAAAACAAAGAGGAATGGCGAGAGGGGGTCGCCTTGTCTGAGGCCCCAATCCATTTTTATGGGGGACGTAGGGGAGCCATTTACCTAGACAGAAATGGAGGCGTTCGTCAGGAAACTCTTGATCCACTTCCTCCACGTATCGCCAAAGCCCATCAAGTCAAGAACTTGATCAATAAGTTCTTAGTTAATTGTGTTATATGCCTTTTGGAAGTCCAATTTGTACAAGGAAGCTCCTCTTTGTTCTTTTTGGCCCAGTTAATGATTTCATTCGCAATCAGAGCTCCATCCAAAATCTGTCTCCCATCCACAAAAGCAGTTTGGGATTCCCCAACTAGGTCAGGCATAACTTTCTTCAGTCGGGAGGCCATAACTTTAGAGATCACCTTATACACGCTACCAGTCATGCTAATGGGACGGTACTCTGAGACACTAGAAGCGCCCTCTATCTTGGGTATCAAGGTGACCGTAGTATTGATGGATTTGGGTAAAAACCCGTTAGTGAAGGCAATGACCGAATTAGTGAGATCTTCCTCCACCGTGTCCCAGATTTTCTTGATGAAGCCAAAGTTAAACCCGTCAAAAGCTAGAGCCCTAGAGGACTCACATGTCCAAACGACTCTTGATTTTAAATAAGCATTACTCTATAAGAAAGTTGCACAATTTAAATTTATTCGAGTGAATCTAAAAAGGAAAAGGAAACATTTGTATCTGGGCCAGCTGTCCTGCCCTCGAGGCACCTACAATGAGCGAGGGATTAGTCACTTCTGTCCGTGTGGTGGATACCCGGGTTTACCCAAAAAATAGTCTAAAAAGTTAAACCATTTAAAGCCTATGCAGTGAGCTAAGGGATACAGAAGAAGTGCAAATAAGAGGTCTCGGGTTCAAAGCAAGGAAACTAACATTTCCTCCTCCTCCTAACTATTAACTATTAACCACTAACAATTGCCTTTTTCTTAAAAATTATTTTCCATGATTGTTATAAACTCATTTCTTTTTGGATTAAAATTTTTCAGCGGTGACCTGGACATGGCATTACCATATCTCAGTACAACTTCTATTATTAAGTCACTTAATTTGAAATTGGAAAAGATTTGGCATCCATGGTTCGTTGAAGGAGAAGTTGCAGGGTGAGTTTAATAATTTATTTTTGTTATTTGAACAATTTGACAATATTGTCGAGATATTTTGAGTTTATAAATTTTTGCTCAACGTTGAATTATATTGTAATCTTTTTTTGTCCTGTGCAGTTATGCAGAGGAGTACAAAAAAAGTGGATACCATATGACATACGTTATTGTTAAGGTAGGTAACATTGTCATCACCAGCATTGCCATTCTATTTTTTTTTGAATATAGCTAGCATTGCCATTCTATTAAATAAATGAATCTCTCTTTCTAAATCTTGTTAGTTGTTACGATAGGAATTATAATTTTCAAAGGAAAGAAGGTGAATTATTATTGAAAGTGAACGGAAAGGAAATTCAATGCATAAACTAAATTGAATGGTGCCAAATTCAAGATGAACAAAAGATAAAGAACATGAACATGAACATAAAGTGGCACAAAACAAACTAAACATAAAACACTTGAAATTTGGTTTATGCATCTTTGTAATTACAAATAATTAAAAATTATTTGCATGGTGTTCAAAACATGGAAGAAACAAGATCCAAATTTAAAAAATAAGATCAAATAAATGAATCTAAGAAATATCAACAACACTGTTGTACAGTGTCATTCCACATCGGATCACAAATGTTAATTTTTAGAAATCATCAAATGAACCACAACTGAATAAAAATAAGTAGATCAGAATAAGATCTACACCTTTTGGATGAAGAAGAACTTGAAGAACAAATTTCTGGAAATTAAAAAAACAAACATTTAAAATGATAGAGAGCTAAAACTATTTTAGTAAAAACTAGGCAAACTATTGCAATAAGGAAGAAGACAATAGAAAAGATAAAAGCTAGCTACATAAAATAAAAGATTTTTCATTGATTTTGGGTGTTTTTCCATTTCTCAAGGAGATTACATGTATAGTGACAACTAATGGATATATAATTAAATAAAAGGCCTAAGGGCCAAAAGTCCAACTAAAATAACACTAAATAAAAGACCAACTAATTAAAATACTACAACTAAATATTCTAACTAAACTCCTATCAGAAAACCACAAAACTCTATACAATGGGCTCTAGATACAACTTGATGTGATCTAATCTTACAAAAAATGATGTCTTTTTTCTCGTTAACTTTTACATTAGATAGCGCTTCTTAAACTAGCGCTTCCTATTCTCAACCTTTAGTAGCGCTAAATATGCACTATTGTGTTTGACCCTTTCCATCGGCAGCGGATAAATAGGTAGTTGTTCCCAACTAGACCGGTCGTTGAGCACAGGAGCTCAGCCGAACATTAGGGGTGTGCATGGTGCACAAACTGCACCAAACCGAACCATATATGCAGTTTGGTTCGGTTCAGAAAACCATTTCAATAAAAAAACCGGTTTCCCTTCAAACTGGTTTAGGTTCGGTTTGGAACCGGTTCTAAACCGGTTTCCCTTTTCCAAACCGGTTTGCGTATTGGAATTGGTTCCAAACCGGTTTTGGTTACCTGAACCGTTTTTTTGCTAGATCCATTTTTTACAGAATTGCACATGTTTTTTCTAGAATAAACCCATTACCAATTACAAAAAAACTGGTTTTATTACTAGATAAGATGAGAGAGGCATGGTTAGATCAATAAGTGCACCAGATTTGCCCGAGTTTTAACAAGGAAAAACAAACGTCAACAAAGGAGGATCTTCATCAAAATAAAATTTCCAAAAGAAGCCTTCCCCTTCACACATCTCAATTTACTAGATCAAAAAGCAAAGACAACCTAATGTCCATAGGATTCTCAACTGTAACAACATTAGGAAAATACTACATGAATAACAAACTACTAATGCAGCATCACTGGCCATGTTTTGCCTTGTTATGTTGTTGCATACAATGTTTAGTGAAATCACAGGGGACTAATGTCATTTTACTGGAAGGACCATGACCATCAAACACACCTTCTTCAGCACAGTAAGAAACCAAATCTCCTGATCTTACAACCTTCATGAAAATAAAAATGCAGTTATGTTCATGATTTGTCAATAATAGTATAGTCCTAAACTACACTACAGAATATGGACCTCAGAAACAACAATTGGCTGAGGAATTAATTTACATTGTGTACAGTTTTGGGCATGATCTTATATGAATCTTCTTGCTACACAGCAGAGGAATTAATTTACAAGTTCAACCAGCCCACAGTACCTATCCATCAATTCAAGGAAGCAAAAAGATGAACACAACAACTCAACCATTATGCTTCCCCATAATATTATCATGACCATCCATATTATCCAATGACAAAAGGCAGAATCTAATAACTCCCGCACATGTAAAATTAGACAAGTTTCTGTATTATCCAATGACAAAAGGCAGAATTACACATTATTGCAATTTCTTTTCCAATACCAAAAACTTCATAATGTAAAACTTCATCCATATTATCAAATGACTGAAAACCAAACAGAAGTTTAACATCATAACATAAGTTTAGCATCATATATATAGGTCAGAACTGGAAGCAGGAATGGATGGATATATGGGTATGATTCAGTGTTTATGTTCATACAAAACAATTACTGAGATGAAAACATACACATCAATTAAGCAATATTATATATCTAAACATAGTTCAGTATTATATATCACAGACCTCACTCATCCTCAAGTGAAATTGGAACCGAAGAGCTACCGACATCTTGCGCAACAAATACCTCTACAAAACAAAGAAATATTATATATCAGTTTAAAACCAGATAAAATTGAAAATATACTGTTTTTTGAGATAAAACTATTAGCAAATAAAATTGAGGAAGTTCAACAATCTGTGCATGACCCAGAAAAAATTGAGGAAGTTCAACATTCTATCCAAAACATACATATAAAACAGAATCACTTTGCATTGAGAACAGTACCAAGTTCTTTCCTTGAAAGGTTCATACATGTAACTTGACAAATAGTCATTAATGATAAATCATTAACTCTTCTATATTACATATTAAGGAACTAAAAATTCAGGAATGCAAAATGATGAAACCATACTTTGATCTTGAAGTAGAGGCCACAGCAGAATATGAATCTGAAGTTAGTAGCCATGTTGCTTCCAATATATCAACCATTATTCATGAAACCTCTGCAGATCCTTGTAGTTATCACAGTCTCACTAACTGTTCCAACATCACAAATTCAAATACTATCTCACTTGACTTAACTCTCAGCATAAACAACAATGAATCAGTTACTAGAGATTCAACAACAGGATTCTCATTCTCATTTTCAAGCACTAGTGAAAGCAGCAATGAACAACCTACATCTCAAACTACTGCAGCAACAAGTACATCAACCATTCCAAGAGTTTTCTCTTGCAATTACTGTCAACGAAAATTCTACTGTCATATAAATCATGTTTTTTTAACTGTAATTACTGAGCATTCACTGTGTTTTCTGTATCACTTGTTTATATTTTGGATTGACTTAGGACTGGTCTAACGGCTTTAAAAACCTATAATGTGATGGAAAAACCTATAATCTGCGCGAAACATCAGATTCGTATCATCATTTGAGTACGAAATAGTAACTAATCATCTAAGTACGAAACAGTAACATCAGATTAGTGCAAATTATCATTTGAGTACGAAACAGTAACATCAGATTAATGCAAATTAGGGGTTCACTTGGAAACAAGAAGTATTTCAGATTCATATCATCATTTGAGTACCAAACATCAGATTCGTGAAGAACAAAAAATGAACACAAAAACCCGTGAAAAATCTAGAAACCACCAAAATGGAAACTGATTCGTGAAGAAGAGAAGCACGAACATCAAAACGTCAACTATGTAAGAAATAGAAACAAACCTGAGAACAAGACTGAAGCAAGGTTTTGAAATTGATTCGTGAAGAAGAGAAGCATGAACAAGACTGATTCGTGAAGAAGAGAAGCATGAACAAGACTGATTCGTGAAGAATCTGACGCGTGAAGGAGAGTGTGCTTCGATTCTTCTGGGCGATTCTTCTGGGCGAGTGAACAAGACTGATTTGGGAATTTAGGGTTTATTCATGTCTTCACTCTTCAATCTTCATGTCTTCGACGATTTGAGAAAAGAAGAGAAACATGCTAATAGGCTATTAGGATAAATTAGTTTATGTTTGCAAACCGGTTTACCACTTTTCAAATTGGGCCACTGATGTAATTTTTAAAATAGGTCCAGTTCTAAAACCTTATAAATGGTAATGGGCTTTTTTGGTGTGGTGTGGTTTGGTTACTGAATGTGGGCTGGTTAACTTTATTATTTGCACACCCCTACCGAACATCGCCTGACCGAAAGAGAACGACAGTGCTCAATAGGTTGACCAACATCAGCTCTTATTTCCTAGTTCTATATTCAGATTTTCAGTACTCATAATCAATTTGAAGTTGAAGGCATTGCTTACAACCAATTTGTGGGTTGGTGAAGACTTGGGGAACCCCAAGGTGAAACTTGTGAAATGGGGGTTCAAAAACATGATGTTAGACGAACTGTATTATTTAGAATAAAATCAAATGTATATTCTCAAAACCAACTTCAATCAAAATATAAAGAAGTTGTGCAGTAATGAAACCACAAAACCTATAAACAAATTGATTCAACAGATTCAGAACAAAATTGAAGTTGCCCAGTAGTGATGCCAGAGAGTAAACTGAGATTCTGTTATAGAAATCATAACTGAATTCTGATAGCGATTTCATTGAGAGTAAATTTGTTACAATTGAGTTTATATATTCAGCTTTGATGCCGACTCAGCTTTGACTATCTGACTATTCAATGTGTTGACTAATTGACTATTACAAGTTTAACTACAATGGTAAAACAATGAGTATCTATTTTATCTATCGAGCAACTATATAGATATTACTCCCCCTTCAAGCTCCAGTTAGGACTTGAGGAAGGGATCACTTTGAGCTTGAACCTGAGATCTTTGATGGACTGTGCAGGCAATGGCTTGGTTAAAGCATCAGCAAGTTGGTGAATTCCAGGAACATGCTGAATGGTGAGTTGTTTGGCAGCAACTTTCTCACGCACAAAGTGAATATCTAGCTCAAGATGTTTGGTGCGAGCATGCAAAACTGGATTGTGGGACAATATAACAGCACTGAGATTGTCACACATTAGAAGAGGAGACTGAGTAATGATCTGAAGTTCACCAAGAAGGGATTGAACCCAAAGTAAATCTGCTGTGGCATTTGCCATTCCACGGTATTCAGCCTCTACACTAGAACGTGCTACAAGTGTTTGCTTCTTCGAGCTCCAAGACATCAAATTAGGGCCAAAGAACAAACAGGAACCAGAAGTACTGCGCCTGTCATCTAGGTCACTTGCCCAGTAAAAGTCACGGTAGGCTCTAAGAGAAAATGGAGTATCCAAAGGCGCAAATTGCAAGAGCAAGCCATAGTGAGAGGTGCCCTGTAAGTAGCGTAAGATTCTCTTCACAGCACGCCAGTGAGTGTCCCTGGGACTAGCCAAAAATTGGCATATTTTGTTCACACAATAGGAGATATCAGGTCATGTCAAAGTAACATACTGCAGGGCGCCAACTATAGACCTGTACTGAGTAGGATCAGGCATAGAATCAGTCCCATGACGACTAAGTTTGGAATTAGACATCATTGGAGTGGAGATGGAATTGCATTCTTGCATATTAACACGGTGCAGAAGGTCTTGAATATATTTTGACTGAGTTAGAATGATTGAACCTGTGCTGAGATATTTGACCTGCAAGCCCAGAAAACACTCTAGCTTTCCTAGTTGTTTTAAAGCAAACTGAGTCTGTAATTTAGCTATCAGATCATGTAAAAGTGCAGAATTAGAGCCAGTAATCAGTATATCATCCACATAGACCAATGCATACAGCTTAACACCCTTACTATCATAGAGAAAGAGTGAGTGATCACACTTACTGTGCTGAAAACCAAACTTGAGGAGAGACTGCTATAGTTTATCATACCAGGCACGTGGTGCCTGTTTCAAACCATATAAACACCTATTAAGTCTGCACACCAATGTTTTGTCAGAGGATACAAAGTCAGGAGGCTGAGTCATAAAGATTTCCTCCTTAAGGCTAACATTGATGAATGCATTGTTAACATCAATTTGTTGAATTTCCCAACCATAGGTGAGAGCTAAGATAAAGATAATTCTAATGGTAGTGGGCTTGATTACTGGTGAGAATGTCTCCCCATAGTCTTGGCCAGGTAGTTGATTATAGCCTTTGGCCACCAAACGAGCCTTGTATTTATTGATGGTACCATCTGGGTTTTCTTTTATTCTAAAGACCCATTTGCACCCAATTGTTTTCCTATGAGATGGAAGCTTGGCGAGAGTCCATGTATTGTTGCTCATGAGAGCCTCATACTCCGCTTTCATGGCATCAACCCACTGTGGTTGTGCCAGAGCTTGTTTGGCAGTGGTAGGTTCCACATGAGCAAGGAACACCTTTGGTTTTAAGTGACCAGTTTGGGAACTAGTTATCATAGAGTGAGTTTTAGTTGGAATTTAAGGGGGTGGAGAGGGTGCAGGGGGTAAGGCTTGGGGTTCTAGGTTTGAAGATGAGTTTGGTTCAGGGATGGCTTCTGTAGTGGAAGGTAAGCTAGTGTCGTTGGGAGGACTAGATGGAGCAGTGGCTGGGTGAGTGTTGGTTGGAACTATAGGGGCAGAATTAGATATAGTAGGAGGTGATTGGTGTGCCACTGAGGGTTGAGAGGTGGGAAGAACAAGGTTAGAGGCATGAGTGTTAGTTGGGACATGTGATGATTGACTCTGAGAGGACAGATTATAACAGAGAAAAATTGACTCATGAAAAGTTACATCCTTGGAGATATATATACGACCACTAGAGCTGAGACACTTAAACCCTTTGTGTTGAGGAGAGGGACCTAAGTTGACACACTCTTGGCTGTGAAACTGAAGTTTGTGTTTGTTATAGGGATTGAGAAGAGGATAGCATGAACAACCAAAGGACCTAAGGGTGGTGTAATCAGGTAGTTTGTTGTACAAGGCTTGGTATAGGGAAATAAAAGAGGGTAGGGCTTTAGTAGGTAACCTGTTAATAAGATAGACTGCATTTGTGAAACTGTGGTCCCAAAAGTTAAGTGGTGGTGATGCATGAGTTAAGAGAGTGAGTCCCATTTCTACAATTTGTTTATGCTTGCGTTCTACGGTTCCATTTTGGTGAGAAGTGTAGGGGCAAGTGAATCTATGAAGGATACCAAGGTTGTTAAGGTGAGTGGTAAAGGCTTTAAATTCTCCCCCAGAATCAGATTGGAGAGCTTGAATGTGTGAGGTGAAATGGTTAGTGACAAGTTTATGAAATTGATGAAATGCTGTGAGTGCATCAGATTTGCGTTTAAGAAAGTAAATCCAGGTAAATTTTGTGCAATATAATAAAAGTAATCTCCACTGGATGGTGAAGGGGATGGACCCCATTGGTCAGTGTGAATGAGCTCAAAAGGTGTGTGATAGATGGTGTTAGTGAGTGGAGCATATGTATGATTTACACAGAACAAACAAATCATTCACAGGCAGAATGGACTTACAGAGATTGAGAACAGTTTTAACAGCTAGTATGTTGGCAGGGCTAAGTCTATGGTGCCAAATGGGAAAACTATGGATCTTACTGTGAGTGGTAGTGGGGGGTGGTACATGTGTAATTGAGTGTGAACTTACAGAAGCAGAAACATTTAGTGTAGACACCTTAGGTACAATGAACAAACTAGGTATAAGAAAGACTCCATCAGGTCCACGAACACCGCTAAGCAAGACCTGCTTAGAATCCTGAGATTTGACAAGGCAAAATGAGGAGTGAAATTCAACAAACACATGATTATCATCACAGAATTGTACTACATATATTAAATTACGTGTGGCAGTTGGCACAAACAGGATAGTGTTAAGTTAGGGTTAGTGGATGTGTGTAAGGTGGTGAATCCTATAGAGTGAATAGGTGCACGGTGTCCATTGCCCATAGTAACCTTCTCAGGACCAGTGTAAATGGTGCTTTGGTGTAAATAAGTTGAGTGAGTAGTAAGGCTATGTGAATCACAAGTGTCCATATACCAACCTTGACCTTGAAGATCTTCTGGAATGGTTATAGAGGCACTGGCAGATGGTTCGAAAGTAGTGAAGGCAGAGAAGGCTTGTGGCGTTCCCTCAGCAGTATTTGTAGCAGAGTTGGATGGAGAAGCACCTTGTTTGTTGTCCTCATTGGCATTGACTTCAGTAGGAATCTGTGTTGGTGGTGCAGAGTAGCTCTCATCATACCTGTGTCAGCAATCAACAGCAGTGTGACCCGCTTTACCATACACTTGGCAGCTAGGGCGAGGAGGACCACCGCGAGCACGGCTGCGGCCACGACCACGAGCGAAATGTCCTCTGCCACAGTAATTAGAGTAACCATAAGATTGTTGCTGATAAGAACCTGAGGATCTGCCTGAATGACCACCACGAGTAGAGGTGTGTGCGAGATTTGCCGTGGCAGCAGGAGTGGCTAACTCTTGGCGAAATTTGTCTAACTGCGCCTCTTGAACGAGTAGCAGCGACTCCAGTTCCGTGAGATCTAACGCATCAGGTTTGGTGAACACCATAAGCACAATTGAGTTGTATTCCTCAAGTAATTCGTCGAGCACAACTTCAACTAGGTCATTCTCAGAAACAACATCACCTACAGCAGCAAGGGAACTCGCAATAGCACGAATTTGCGTGATGTACTCATGAACACTACGAGTTCCTTTCTTCATGCTTTTCAATTCAGGTCTTAATTGACGCGTTTTCTCTTTCAGATGTGCAAGGAAATGCTTATGGATTGTGTCCCAAACCTGAAAGGCGTGATGATAATTCAGCACACGAGGTAGCACGACGTCATATAAAGTTGAAAGAATCCACGTGAAAAGTGCTTGATCTTGAACGATCCATCGATCATATCCCTCAAAAACCTTGTTATTGAGCTTGTCTTCAAGCAAATTGAACTGCTGCGGAATCGTAGGGTTGACGAGGAGTCGGTGAAGCTTGTGCGTAGCGACGACTCCCTCAACTAGTTGATTCCACAACGGAAAGTTCTTATCATCCAATTTCAGGGACAATTTTGGTCCGGTGATGAATTGGGAAGAAGAAGCATTCGATTGAAAGATTGATGCTGGGGAATCGGGTGTGGCGGGCGTAGCAACCGACGAATCAAGCGTCGCCATCGAAGATTTCAAGCGTCGCAGATCAACGAAGAAGGTGCAAAGCGGAAGAATGAAGAAGGAGCCAGGATCGAACTATGCGATTGATACCATGCTAGAGAGTAAACTGAGATTCTGTTATAGAAATCATTACTGAATTCTGATAGTGATTTCATTGAGAGTAAATCTGTTACAATTGCGTTTATATATTCAGCTTTGATGCTCAGCTTTGACCATCTGACTATACAATGTGTTGACTAATTGACTATTACAAGTTTAACTACAATGGTAAAACAATGAGTATTTTATCTATTGAGCAACTATATATATATATATATATATATATATATATATATATATATATATATATATATATATATATATATATATATATATATATATTAAGTGAAACTACAAAGTCAGTATATCCCCTAATTTTTTTTAAGATTATTGGAAATTTTATCCCAAAATCATTACTGTCCGAGTCCTCATGAACAGACACACGCGTTGAAGGCAACGATTGAGCTCAACGGCAAGTCGGCAACGACGAAGGTTGAAGCCGTCGTTGTCGGTTGATGGAAACGGCAAAGGTTGAAGGAAAATGGTGAATGGTGGAGGCAACGGCGAGATTGATGGCAACAATGGAGGTTGACGGCAACGGCGATGGCGGAGGTTGAAGCGGAATGGATGATAACCGATGACATAGGTTGAAGGGGACGAGGGGATGAAAACAATAGAGATTGAAGACCATCTGTTTTTGCTTTTTTATTTTAAAATTAATTAGAAATTACATAAATATATCTCAACAATTAATTATATCGCTGGACACGTGTATGGCTCAGAACAAATAAACTGGATCTCTCAAAAACAAGATTGTTGGTGATCAAAACATTGAAGAAACAAGTTACAAAAAACATTGAAGAGGATCCGGACTCATCTTGTTGGTGATCAAAACATTGAAGAAACAAGTTACAAAAAACAAAATTGAAGAAATTAAACTAAGAAATAGAAGAGATGGAGATAAAAATAAAAGAAATAAAAGAAGCACATGACCATGGAAGAAAATATAGATGAAGAAGTGTATGCACTTTCATTCTTTCATTTTATTCCATTCATTTTTATCAACATATATTTTATTTTTACAGGGAGGGGGTCATGTGGCTCAGGAGCACAACCCTAAAGAAGTGTATGACATGATAATTAAATGGTTCTCTTATAAAGATATATAAACATGTATTGTTTAATATTTACCTCTAATTTGGAAGTTTTATTTATTATTTTTCTAAGAAATATACGTTGACCCTAGTCGTCCTTTCGAAACTTTTTCTTTAATCTTCTCATCTTTCTTATTCATCTATCAAGGAGGTTGGTTTTAGGTCATTTTTTGGCATGGAATTAACAAAATGCATGGCTTTTTCCTCTCTTTTTTATCTAACCGGAGGGTTTTCCACAAACATCTTTTTCTTTTGTGTTTTTTCTTGATTTCGCCGTCTGAATGCGGCGTTCTTTTGTTCTCCGTCTTGGTGTGGCACTATTTTTTTTTGGTTCGGACTATTGCTGGCTACCCACGGAGTGATCCCAACGCTTTCAACGAAGGACTAATCTCTGCTCGCTACTTGCGGCAAGGATTTCGCTGGCCAACACGTTTTTTTGTCGTAGCCGGGAATCGAACACGGGAGCAGACCGTGAAGACCCCCAGCACGAACCCAAGGCAGCCCGACCGCTGGTGTGGCACTATTTGGTTTCTCATCTTGTTGCAGTATTCGTTTTATTCTTATTGGCAGATCATCTTCGATCAACTACAATTCAATCAATGACTTGAGCGTCAACGTTAGAGATACATAATCATAAGTATTTCGGTGGCTTTGATGAGGTTATATCGATATGAGTAAAATATTAGTTTATATCTACAATGATAATACTTTCAAAGGTGTAATCTAGTACTTTTATCGATGCAAATAAAGTACAAATTAGAATAGGATCTAGTATTTTTTTTGTTGGTTTCTTAGGTATCATCCACGTCGACTGCGGAAACTAATCCTTTGAGGTACTGGAGATCCATTTAAGGGGCTGACCTCTCGCAAGCAATGTCTCTCCATACGCACCGGCCAGGGATCGAACCCCTGACCAAATGTTTAAAGGGGCCAAGCATCTTACCACTTGTGCCACACCCACTTGGTAGAATAGGATGTAGTATTTTTTTTTGGGTAATCCCGGGTATCCACCGCACGGACAGCAGTGACAAATCCCTCGCTCATTTTAGGTGCCTCGAGGGGCAGGATAGCTGGCTCAGAGTTTTAACGCTGCTCCGTACCAAAGACGGGGATCAAACCCCCGACTCTTAGTTAAGGGAAGTTCAGCCCTAACCACTAAACCCCACGCTCTGGGTTTGAATAGAATGTAGTATGTATTATTTCTAATCCTAAAACTGGAACACATTAATCAACAAGATCAATTCTCGTATTAAATATCTACTGTGAATTAGAATCCATCATATCTTTATCATTTAATTTAAATCTTTAGGTAGGCTCCATGTGAGCCGTCCCTCCCATTTAATTTAAATCTTTAGGTAGGCTCCGTCCGTGTGAGCCGTCCCTCTCCTTTGTGGCACCAATTCTCCCCCGTCTCCCTTTTTTTTGTTTCCTCCTTCCCCAAACTCGCCCCTTCTCTCATTTTCTCCCCTTTTTCTTCCTCCTTTTACCTTCATATTTTTATATTTTAGGGGTATTTTACGGTTGTTACGGATTGGGCCACTATGGCCAATCCACCTGAGGCCCAACAATAAAAGGCCAAATCCATCAGCCAAGGGTGGAGATCTAAGACCTAGATCCAATGGTCCTCCTTCACTCCAAAAACCTATAAATAAGCATTCAATGCTAGCATTAAAGGTACTCACTTTTCCAATCCTCGCAGCTCGGCCCACAGCCACAACTCGTCCAGAGCAATGGTTCCCATAAGCTCCGCCAGGAACCAACTTCCACCTCCTGTTCAGACCGTCCAGGTACCGGTCGACGCTGTCCAACAGCTCGTCCAACTGCTGACAAGGCAAGCCGAAGCTGACCATCAAAGAAGTCAGCGCTACTCCCAGCTGGAGGCCGAGATTGCCGAGATCCGGGCCCGAGACATCCCGGATCGGTCCTCTCCTCTAAACGACTCTCCCAGCAGAAGAACGTCCAGCAAAAGGCGTCACCGGTCTCCTGCTTGGAGGAGACACCACCATCGCTCGCCGCCCCGCCGAAAAGGGAGACGAGGATCTGGAACTCCCCCAAGCGAGACTCGTGATGACACTTATTACCCTGAGGACTCTCCTCACCAGAGCTCGTCATTGGCATCCTCTTCCCCGAGGCGACGTTCTATAAGCCGGGGGAGTCCCCCGAGGCATGAACGTCGGCACCCTCGTTCTCCGAGGTCCCCTGTTCGGCGCCCTATCCAGAGACCTCCCCCGAGGGAGAGATCGACGACGCGAAAGGGACCCTTTACAGCAAAGATCGACTACTTTCCGGTGCCCAAACACTTGGAGAAACCCCCTGAAGGTTTAAAGATGCATGACGGGACTGGCGATCCCGATCGCCACCTTGATTATTTCGACACAATGATGCAATATCAGAATGTCCCGGAAGAAATCAAGTGTCGAATCTTCCCTCTTACCCTGGAAAAGTTGGCACTGGACTGGTTTAGAGCCCTCAAGCCAAACTCAATATCCTCGTGGGACCAGCTGGCGAAGCTATTTTCGGCCCATTTCGCCCACTCCAAGAAGAAACCAAAATCTCGGAAAGTTTTACAAGTAATTCGAGAAGGGGAGAACGAGTCTCTCCGGGACTATATCGAGAGGTTCAATAAGGAAGTAGCTCAGGTCCGGAACCTAGATGATTCTTTCCGACTGTTCTTCATGGAAGCCGGTCTTCGTGAAGGAAGTCTGTTCCAGATTGATGCTGGAGTAAATCAAACTGAGTCGCTTGCCGAGTTCCTCCAGCGATCTCAGAAGTACATTGATCATGAAGAGGGGGCGGTTGCAAGAAAGTCGGATGCCGACCCCGGGATGAGCAAGCCTCGATATGAGAAGGAGGCCCAGAACAACAATAAACCCAGACTTCGCAACCGAAACCAACACTACTCCGACCTTAATGAAACAAGAGCTAGGATTTTGGCGGAATGCATGAACGCTGAATTCAAGGAAGTCAAGTTCCCTGATCCGCTCCCACATAGGCCGGGACAGAGATCTAACAAGTACTGTCGGTATCACCGGAGCAAAGGGCATGACACCAATCGATGTAATGCTCTGAAAGACGACATTGAGGACCTGATCAAGAAAGGAAAATTGAGCCAGTACGTGGCTAAGGCACCTCGGCAGGAGGTAGAGATTAAGGAAGAGAAGGATGACCCTAAAAAGAAGGGTAAAACGCACCAAGAAAGAGAAGTAAGCTCGGAGGACGAGCGCGATTTCCGAAAGTCAAAAGGTCGACCTGTGATGATGGTCATCTCAGGGGGATACCCCGACGAAGCTTCTGGCAAGACTATGAAAAGAAAATGGAAGGAGATTATGTGCGCTGCTTCTACCTCGGCGGTAACCTCAACCCCAGAGCGGGCTCTCCTGACATTCGGCGATCGAGACTTGCTAGATGGTAAACCCAACAAGCACGTACCCCTTCTAATCAGGGCAGTCATGGCCAATCATGAGATAAGACGAATCCTGGTCGACCAGGGAAGCTCGGCAGATGTCATCTTTATCGACCTTGTGAGAAAGCTGAAGATCTCGGAAGAGGAACTCACCCCTTACCGAGGTTCCGACCTCTCCGGTTTCAACAGATCCCGAACCAAGCCGCTCGGATATTTGGAACTAATGGTCAGCTACTGCGAGGAACCGTTAGAAAGGACAGTTAAGACCAAATTCCTAGTCTTGTCGTGCCCGTCGGTCTACAACTGCATCATCGGCAGACCAACTCTAGGGAGGCTCGGGGCGGTAACCTCAACAGTTCACCTGAAAATGAAATTCTATTCTTTGTGCAACATAGTCATTACCCTCGATGCCGATCTTGAGTCCGCCCAGAGGTGTTTTTACTTGCACGTAAAGGCAGACAGGCAAGCCTCGGAAGAGGGGGTTCCCCCCAAAGAGCCGGAGGACCGGGAGAATTCCAAGAGGAGAAGAGACGGCAGAGCTGCCGTGGTCAATGTTACTGACCTTGACGCAAGGTACGACCCCGACAGCTCGGAGGAAGAGAGCGATGACGAGCTTACCCGAGAGCTGAAAAGGAAAATTAGGCGACCCCAACCAGATGGTGACTTTGCGCAAATTCAACTGGGTGAGGACCCAACCCAAACTGTCTAGATCAGATCTGACCTCTCAGAGGAGGTAAAATCAAAGCTCGCCTCATGTCTGAAGGCTCACGCCGACCTCTTCGCCTGGTCGGCAAAGGATATGCCCGGGATCCCCCCAGAGGTCGCTTGTCACCAACTTGCAGTTAGCCTCGGGGCCAAGTGGGTCGCCCAGCGCAAGAGAGTTCAAAGCAAGGAGAAGGCGACTGCTACAGCTAAGGTTGTAGATGATTTAATTAAGGCCGACTTTGTAAAGGAGGTCAAGTACACAACTTGGCTTTCGAACTCTGTACTTGTTAAGAAAAGCAATGGAAAATGGCGAATGTGCATTGATTATACTGATCTTAATAAAGCCTGTCCTAAGGACGCTTTCCCTGTTCCCAGCATTGATCGCCTCGTCGATAATGCTTCAGGTTTTCGCTTACTTTCTTTCATGGACGCCTATTCCGGATATAATCAAATTCCGATGTTTCCCCCCGACCAAGAAAAAACGGCCTTCATGACTGACCGCGACAATTTTTGTTACCGGGTCATGCAATTTGGTTTAAAAAACGCAGGGGCTACCTATCAAAGAATGATGAACAAGGTTTTCTGAAAGCAGATCGGACGTAACGTAGAAGTCTACCTCGACGACATGATCGCGAAAAGCGAGAGTGAGGACCTGCACATTGCCGACTTAGAAGAGATCTTCGCAGAAATCCGAAAAAACAAAATGAGGCTCAATCCGGAGAAATGTACGTTCGGAGTCCGAGCTGGGAAGTTCCTCGGTTTCTACCTCACAGAGAGGGGCATTGAGGCCAACCTGGACAAGTGCCGAGCTGTAACAGAGATGCGCACCCCGTCTACCAAGAAGGAACTTCAAAATCTCAACGGAATGGTCGCTGCGCTATCCCGGTTCATTTCCAACGCCGCTTTCAAATCACTCCCCCTCTTTAAACTGCTTAAAAAGGAAGCAAAATTCGAATGGACCCCAGAGCGGGACGAGGCCCTCTCCCAACTTAAAAAAGCGTTGACCGAGCCACCAATCTTAACTCGGCCAAACCCAGGGGAAGACTTATACCTGTACCTAGCCATCTCGGAAGAGGCCATTGGTGCCGTACTCATCAGGGAGACAGAGACGGGTCAGAGTCCGGTATACTTCGTGAGCAAAGCTTTACAGGGATCAGAAAATAGAAAAAATTGCCTTTGCTCTGCTCGTCTCGGCTCGACATCTCCGACCTTACTTCGTCGCTCTTCAAGTCGTAGTACGGACAAACTATCCAATCCGACAGATCCTGCACCGACCTGACTTAGCAGGACAAATGATCAAATGGGCAGTGGAACTCTCTGAGTTCGGAATCAAATACGAAACAAGATCGGCCATGAAGGCTCAGATACTGGCCGACTTTATTGCAGAAATGGCCCCCGCCGACCCTGAAGACGAGTTGTGGACGCTCCATGTAGATGGATCCTCAAATCCAAAAAGGGAGTGGTGTAGGGTTAATGCTCGAAAGCCCGACGGGCGTTGTTATCGAAGTATCACTCACGTTTGATTTTCCTACCTCAAACAACCAAGCAGAATACGAGGCATGCATAACAGGACTCCGAATTGCCATCGACCTCCGAGTTACTCGTCTTTCTTTAAACACGGACTCGTTGTTGGTAGTCTCTCAAATCCGGAAGCAATACGATGCCAAAGACCCGACCTTGCAAAAGTATTTAACCCGTGTGCGGGAACTGCTTTCCTATTTCGTGTTTACGGAGGTTAAACACGTTCCCAGGACAGAAAATATTAGGGCGGACATTCTTTCCAAGCTCGCCAGCACCAAAATTCCAGGGAATCACCGATCAATAATCCAGGAGACGCTGATCAAGCCAAGCGTCCTCCCAAACTCAGAAGCCAATTTGTCTGTCAATGTGGTTGAGGAAAGCAAAGGTTGGATTTCGCCGTTATTGGAGTACATCAAATCGGGGGACGAGCCTCCGGACTCAAGCGAAGCCAAGATCCTCAGGAGGAAGGCCTCATCTTTTTGCATAATCAATGGAAACCTCTACAGAAGAAGCTTATCCGCACCACTGTTAAAATGTGTTGAAGGAGGGGAGGCGGATTACGTCTTGGCCGAGATCCACGAGGGAATCTGTGGGCAGCACCTTGGAGGTCGGTCTCTAGCTTGGAAGGACTTAAGAGCAGGATATTTCTGGCCAACCATGGAGACTGATGCGAGGAACTATGTAAAAAAATGCAGCAAATGTCAGATCCACGCCAAGGTCCATATAGCACCTCCTACGGAGCTCACTAGCCTCACATCGCCATGGCCCTTCGCGTGGTGGGGAATAGATCTCCTAGGACCATTCCCAACTACCCCCGGTCAGATCAAGTACCTGATAGTGACAGTAGATTACTCCACAAAATGGATTGAAGCCGAGGCTCGGGCCATCATTAGCGCAAGGAACTGCATCAAGTTCTTCAAAAAGAATATCATGACTAGGTTCGGGATTCCCGAGGTAGTAATCACTAACAACGGAACCCAGTTCACCGACAAAGGCTTCAAGAAACTCATGTCCGATCTTCGAATTAAACACAGGTTCACCTCAGTAGAACACCCGCAAACGAACGGACAGGCAGAAGCCGCCAACAAAATTCTCCTCAATGGATTGAGAAAGCGGCTCGATGAAGCAAAGGGAAACTGGGTTGAAGAACTACCTTATGTGTTGTGGGCCTATAGAACCACCCCGCAGAGCTCAACGGGGGAGACCCCTTTCCGGATTTCGTACGGGACGGAGGCGGTAATCCCAGTAGAGATCGGAGAGCTGAGCTGGAGGACCCTCCACCCAAAGTCACCAAAGGACAATAATCAGGCGTTAAAAGAAAACCTCGACCTTGTCGACAAGGTCCGAGGCCAGGCTTCCCTTAAAGAAGCACTAATAAAGCAGAGGGTAGCAGCACGGTATAACTCAAAAGTAATCCCCAGGGATCTTGAAGTCGGTGACTTAGTTTTGCGAAGAGCCGACATCGGTTTAAAGAACGTCGGGCAAGGCAAGCTCGCCCCTAATTGGGATGGACCATACCGAGTTGTATCTAAAACTGGTAAAGGTGCCTATGAGTTGGAGACCTTAGCCAGGAAAACGATCCCAAGGACTTGGAACGCCACCAAATTAAAAAAGTAGTATAGTTGAGGTAGACTTCGGTGAAGAGCGGTGTATACCGATGTTATCATTTTATTATATAAAGAGCGGTGTATACCGATGTTATCATTTTCTTATATGAAGAGTGGTGTATACCGATGTTATCATTTTCTTTTATATGAAGAGCGGTGTATACCGATGTTATCATTTTCTCTTATATAAAGAACGGTGTTCACCGACGATATTGTTGGCCGAGGCAGCCACAACCCTGAAGGGCGAGTTCGATCTGGGCCGAGTCCCGGTAAACTGCCCCGAAGGCGACACGCATCATGCACTAGTTGGCCGAGGTTGCCACTACCCTAAGGGGCGAGTTCGATCTGGGCCGAGTCCCGGTAAACTGCCCCAAAGGAGACGCCTACCACTTGGGCGAATCAAAACGCAAGTGCATAAATTTAAATCAACAGAGTAAAATTCAACCGAGGTAGATAAGACAGGCGATTAAATTAATATTACAAGTTACCCCGGATGCGGCCGGGCCCTCATGTTCAAAAGTTAATATTACAAAAACTCCGGTTCCGCCCGGAACCCGTGACTCTCTTCGTCGCCGGTTCCACCCGGAACCCAACAAATCAACCAACAGGAAGATCACTTCTACTCGCAACTCAGGCTAGGGATGGCACTGATAAATGAGTTCATGCTCCTCAGAAACGGAGTGGAGCTTAACAATACGCCCCTCTTCCACAGTCTGATCCACACTCAGAATCCCCCGATCTAGAGGAAGAGAAGGGTGAATCACGGCGACTTGGGCAAGCGCCTTATCAAAACTCTCCACTGCCACCTCCATAGCCATTTTGGCCACCTCTACCATCTCATTCTTGGTGCTTTGAACTTGGTCGCGTGCCTGTTTGAGCTCCTCTTCCAGCTCGACGACCCGAAGTGAGGGATCTCCGCTGGCCCCAACTTCGATCTGCCTTGTTTTCCGGATTTCAGCTTCAAGCTCAGAAACCCGGACCCTCAAAGAGGCAATCACCTCCTCGGCCTGCCTCCCTTGGCTCTCAAGCTCGGAAATCCGGAGCTCAAGCTCTTTGCTTTGGTTAAGGGCAGAGTCCCTCTCCTTTTCAAGCTCACCCCGTTCCGCATGGAGCGCGGTCAGATCCTCCTGGGTCTTCAAAAGAGTAGAAGACAGCGACTCATACTTCTTCTGAAGCCCAGCACAGAGATCCCATTCAGCATCCCTCTCTGCCAGGGCCCCTGAAATAGCAGAAAGAAGAAAGTTGAGAACGGAAATAACCAAAAAAGAGGCCAAGGAAAATTTTTCAGAGCCTGGTCTTACCTTTCGCCTGACTCTCCGCCTCGGCCCTTTGGAACTTGGAAACGTCGGCCAGATGCCGAAACAACCTAGCAGCAGCTTCAACCGGATCAACCCGAGAATCCTCTAAGTGCTTCTTCAAAAACTCGCCATCGATCGAGATACCTGAAGATCTAGAAGTTTGATGCTTCCCGTGGCGACTCCTTTTTGAAGCCCGAGGCGAACCGGTCTCACCAGCCTGCACCTGCGTTCCTGGAGCCCGGGAAGCGGAGGCAGGATCTCCCTGCGGCAAAGAGCGCTGCCTTTTCCGGTGTAAAAGATCAGCAGCCTGATCTTCGGCACTAGCCATGCTAGCCACAGTGACAGTGTGGACAGGAACGGCAGTCAAGGGTTCATCCCGATGAGGGGTAGGTTGAGGATTCTGCTGAACGCCGGCCCTTTTCTCTGCAACCGCCTTCAAGCGGGAAAGTCTGTCAGGTCCCATGCTGTCTGCAAAGCAAAGAGTAAAAGAAATATCAGAGAAAGCACCAATTAAAAAGCTAATAACATCAGTTATCAAAAGCCTACCAAGCACGGCCATCACTTGGGACCTAGAGCCCGCTCCGACCAACCGAGCTACATCAATCCCGAACTTCTTGGGATCTCGATAGAGCATCAGGTCAGCAAAGTGGGTCAAGATCGCCAAAGAGTCTTTATCTTCCGGAGCTAACCGGCTAAAACTGACAGTATACGCGTGGGGCCGCCTATTTAAATGAGAGAGGGACCACCCCAAGTGAAACTTAGTGGACTCCAAGGACTCCCCATTCACAGCATAATTACTGACATGCCTCACGGCCTCCTCATTCACGGGTTCGACGAAGAAGTATTTGTTTTTTCCAATTTTTCAAAGAATCGGAAAATGGCATGAAAATTTTAATACCCCTCCTGGCCCGGAACCTCACATGTTCCCACCGATCCTTTGTCCCATCCTCGTTCCTCCGGTTAACCTCGAAGAGGTAAAAGAACAGATCAGAGGAGATTGGCTTCTCCAAGTGAAGACACAGTAGCTCGAAAGCCCGCAGAAACGCCCATGAATTGGGGTGAAGCTGGGAGGGGGCGAGATTCAGAATCCCCAAGGCTTCTTGCTGGAAGGCGGTGAAGGGGGGCTAATATGCATGTCAAAAATCGTCACCCCATACATGAAAAACTTCAAAGCCTTTGGCCAAACGGCTACATGTTGACCTTCGGCCATTCCCTCCACGTTCCAGACCTGACCGTTCCGAGAAACACGATCGACGAAATGGCTCAAGTCATCCCCGGACCGGTAGATAGACTGAATCCCCCTCAACGTCTCCGACACCCAAGAATACTCCCGAGGGACATTCAGGGGTTGAGACAAGAGAACATCAACTGGCCCAACCCCGGCGCTGGGATACTGATCGGAGTCACCTTCTTCACATAGGGATCCCCGTTGTGTCTGAGCCCTTCCTCGTTGTTACGACTTTCCACAACCTCGGCTCTGTTATCATCAGAACTCCAGCTAGTGCTCCCTTGTTCTTCATTGTTTGGCTCGACATCGGATTCCTCTGAATCGAGAACCAATATCTCGGGATGGTCTTCCTCCTGCAGCTCATTGTTGGGAATCCCGGGAGAGCGATCTTCGACGTGAAGGCTGATAGGAGCGAAACCCAGACCGTCTTGAACTTCGGGTTCAGCCGACCCGGGGGCACCGGTACGAAGTTCCACCAAGTCTCGAGCATCTGAAGCCATTGCTTTTGCAACAAGCTGGCGTTCTACGTTAGCAACACGACGAGTCTGTTTTGTCCTAGCCAGATCAGACCTGCAGAAATGGGGGCTTGGCGAGTCAGGTTGATACGTAAACTGTGGGTCCACAACCAAGTCGGAACCCGACCTGACGACCCCCACTCTGTATCAATAAATGCGGGCTCCAAGAGGACCCGACCATAGACTAAAGCTAGAAACAACAAATAAAAGAAGGGGACTAACCTTGCAGAATAGGAAGCTCGCCGATGTTTGAATCGGATCACGTACTTCAACGGTCTCCCTGAGACTCACCGCGGAATTCTGAAAGACGAGGTTTGCTAAAAAACGAGTTTAAGATCGGAAGCCAGAGCAATTCTCAGAAAGCAATGCAAAGTGAGGGAGGTCTCCTCTCCTATTTATAGGAAACTAAGGGCCCCTAATGGGCCTAGGCTACGCGCTCCATCGCTAGCCCCTAGACATGCGCGTCGTTTCAAGCGCCATTATTGCCCCAATCATCCATGAACGACGCGTCCCATCAATGACCTCACTAGCAGGCGTGGAAATCGAGGCATAGCTATAAACGGAATGCCTCGAGTCTCTCGGCACGACCTGAGTCCCTCGGTCCGGTCCTCTAACCTCGACACGGCAGGCGTGGAAATCGAGGCATAGCTATAAACGGTACGCCTCGAGTCACTCGGCACGACCTGAGTCCCTCGGTCCGGTCCTCTGACCTCGGCACGACCTGAGTCTCTCACATACGGAACGCCTCGAGTCACTCAGTTCGTCCCTGTCTCCTAACCTCGGCACGACATGAGTCTCTCACGCCCGGAGGTTGGGGGCAGAACACAAACAAAAGCGGAATCCCGGTTTTGAAAGTTGATTACGGGTTCTCTAAAAGCGACAAGTCTAGCCCGCCCTAAGGCGACCCGACTTGGGGGGCAACTGTTACGGATTGGGCCACTATGGCCAATCCACCTGAGGCCCAACAATAAAAGGGCAAATCCATCAGCCAAGGGTGGAGATCTAAGACCTAGATCCAATGGTCCTCCTTCACTCCAAAAACCTATAAATAAGCATTCAATGCTAGCATTAAAGGTACTCACTTTTCCAATCCTCTCACTTGTAATTGACTCACTCACTGACTTGAGCGTCGGAGTGTCATTGCAGGTACCACCCCACCTCGGATCGGAGCACCAACCCGGATTGACCAAGAACATAAATACCAACTATCTCGGATCGGACTTGGTATTTAAGATCGGATACCAAGTCAGGGATATGGTATCGAACAACGGTCTAGTAAAAATTTTAATTATTCGAATAGACGAAGTTTGTTCCTCAATAATCGTATTAGTGAAAACAAAAATTAATTTCATAACATATTACGTAAAGTGTGACGCTAGGCTATGTGTTTTAAAGTATTCAAGGTCCAACAAAATATCTACTCTAATATAATCAAACAACATGTTAGCAATTTTACATATTTAGACTTGGGGTGTCAAAATGGATGGATTGGATAAATATGGATTTGGATTATAATGGATGGATTGGAGAAATCCATTTAAAAATTTATATCCATTAGGATTGTACCAAACAAATCCAATCAAATCCATCCATTCACAAAAAAAGTCCATCCAGTTCATCCATTAACAACTTTTTTATGGATAGATATCCAATCCATCCACTAATACCTTTAAAACATAAAAAATTCTTTAATAAAAAAACATTTTTATGAAAAAAAATTATTTTTTAATATATATTATATATAATATAAATAATATGTGGTGGTTGCAGGTGGTGGCCGGAGGCGGAGCTCCGGCGACCAGCACGGGGGCGGAGTTCCCGCGGCCGTCGGTGGTTCCCGCGGCGGCTCTCCGCCGACCGACAGTGGTCGGTGGCGCTCTGTCGGCGGTGGCGGCAGCTATCCAATGTCCGGCGACGGTGGTGGTTGCTATTTATTTATATATATATATATTTATATATTTGTTTCTGAATTTTTTTAATAAAAAATTCTGGAAATTTTTTTTTAAAAAGCTGAAAATTCCTTGTATAAAAACTGAAAAGTATTTTTATAAATATTTTTTGTAAAAAAGTATTTTTTATAATTATCCAACAGATTTTAATTTTGTACCTATTGATAATTCATTGGATTTGAAAAAATTAATGGATGGATCACAATCCAATCCATTTATAAGTGGATGGATCCAATCCAATCCATTTATATTTTTTTTTTGTAATGGACGGGTGGACAAATGGATCACTTTGACACCCCGAATTTAGACATCTTCAAATTTCAAAATCATTTAAAAAAAATAAAAACTCTTTTTTGTCAGCATTTAAAAAAAATAAAAACTCTTTTTTGAGGGTAAAAGTGTAAAATCACCACTAAAAGACAAAATAACTCAGCTTTTTGTCGGCATTTAAAAAAATAAAAAAAATTTATTGTCGCGCTGACACGTCATTTTTTTTTAAAAACTGTTTTTTTTTCAAAAAAAGTTTCCCAAAATTTTTCCACTTTTTTTTCTCGAAAACATTAAAAAAAAATTAGTCACTACTTTTATAGGGTGAGAGAGCAAATCAAATCTCTCACCGTTGAAACACTAAAATTGACCGTTGGATATTGTTTAGAATGCTATGAATGGTTAAGATTGAATCAACCAATATTAAAGCTAGTTAGGCTCGTTGTTCAAGAGTATTCGCACAAACCTAACACTGAATTTGGAGATAAAGTCACATGAAGTGAATGAAAGTATTTTTTTTAATACTTATTTAGTCTAGTAACACATGAATGACTCAATTTACATATGATGGATGTGTTACTATTTATTTGTATGGCTCACTTGATACTGATAATTATATGAAGATCCATGAAGGATTTAATTTTTCGAGACATATTGTTTGGGCTCTCGAGATGACTACTCAAATTTAATTATTCTCTCCGTGAGATAATATAATTTGAACGCATAAGACATAATCGTCTTAATGCATATTCTAAAAGAGTGATATAAAAATGACATTATTTGTCCATATCTTTTTATGAAAAGATCTAGAAACGAATTTACTATTATTGGAACTCCTAAAGAGCTTTCAAAAATTATAGCTTGCTCAAAGAAAGAATTCTAGATGAATGTCATCAAATTATATTTGATGAATTGAGAGGTTGAACCTTAGATTGATCTCCACCTCCTAGAAAATCCTAGAAGGATTAAAGATATAGAGAAATATCTTTAATAAATATTTCTGCAATACAAAGTTTTATCTCGACTTGCAGATCGATCAATTAGCTAATTGAATCATGACAAATTATAGCTATATTGAGTACATGATGTGTACTTAAAAATATATCAAATATCTCAGTCTCAAAAGACTTTAAATTAGTGTGCGTATATTACTAAATATCATATGAATGGATATGATACTTATTAGTGAGATAGAATTTATCAGTAACCGAAATACATTAAAAGAAAGTGAGATATATGTTTGTTTCATATTTTCACGATAGAATTGAACCAATTATTTTATGAATATATGTCCATCAAATTTACCATGCAGATACGAGATAATTTTCTTATCCAGATCAAGTCAGTTCTGAAATATCTGATTATTTACATATGGCAGCATTGAGGGATCATCAAGATTTACATAGCAGGGGGAGAAAACTGTACTCTTTTATCCCATTGGGTTTCCTTGGAAAGGTTTTTAACGATGCAGTTCCCACTTAAAGGATATTGTACTATTTTTCCTTCACTAGGATTTTTTGTTCCCATCGGGTTTTTTTCCTAGTAAGGTTTTAATGAGGCATATCCTCAATGGACATCCAAAGGGGAGTGTTATGAATATTTGGTGGATGTCCATCTCCCTTAGTCCTTTCATATATCATATGATGCTCTATAACTCCCATGTCATTACTCATTGTTCTTGGCCTCAAGATGTTTATGAGATATTATGCTAGACAATCCATATGCTTGTAATGTTCTATAAATAGGACTCATGTAACATTGTAAATTACCTTTAAGAGTAGAGAGCAAAGCTCTCTTATTCTCTCATTCTCTTCTTCTATTTCTTCTTCACATATAGTTTATTATAATGGATTAATGATTATATCTTAGTCTTGTTTTGGTCAATTTCATAACACAATATACCTTATTGGATATTAAAATAATAATTCATTCTATCTAAGTTCCTGTCTTATAGGTGATAATTTTTGTTATGGTTAATTGTTTATTTACACCCTTCTTGCTTTGTAGCATGACAATTTTTTTTATAAGCAAAAGAATTTAATTGATGGGGAGTACAAAGAATACTCCGCCCATGTCGTTACAAATAAAGGGGGAAGGGGGCCTCATTAAAACCTCCAAGGGCCAAAACCCATTGGGAAAAAGACCCGATGGGGAAAAAGAGTACCCCAACGATAATGTTGTTCTAAAATACAAGATACATGTTTGTTATCATGGTTACAACACAATAATTACATCCACATAATTCTCCATAAAATCCTCCATGAAAATCTCATGTGCCAACTACCCACTCCCAACCACAGCTTTCTACTGATGTACCTGCACACCATCCAACCTTGAACCGCATTCTGTAACTCTGATTTATCAACATCACTGTCACTTAGCACCATCCAAAGCCTTACCAAAGCCTTTGTTGAGTACCAACAACATCAGTACCGCAACGAATCTATCAGAATCATAACCACCCCACTTATAGTCATGCGAGATGCCTTTCTTCGAATGGTTCATCAAATTTGAATAGGACTACTCAACGGCGAAGAACGCCAACCTGCAAAAGAGAGACTAGATTTTCTCTCCGCCCTTTCCTTAATCCAATGCCAGGAGAAAACAATTGCCCTATTAAAAATGGTTTCCGCATCAGCAACTTGCCCTTTAAAAACAACATCGTTTCTTGTGGCTCCATGTTGTAAAAAGTGAGCAAGAGGCTCTCTTGATGTACATTCACGAACACCCAACCAGATGCTAACCTTCTGCCATATTGATAGAGCGACTTTACAATGAAAAAACAAGTGACTTACAGATTCTTCGCCTTCAATGCAAACTGGACAACAACTATTGAAATGAGGTTCAATAATTCCACATGTAATCAAATTGTCTCTAGTAGCAAGTCTCTTTTAAATTAATCTCCACCCGAAAATCTGGATTTTGGAGAGAATATCACTTACCCAAATTTGTTTCATTGCCTTTCTTAAATCATCTGACAATTCATAGTTTTCAGCTAACTCAATCAGAATATTATAGCATCTCTTAACTGAGAACCTTTCTACTAGGTTTGGAGCCCATCGCCATTGATCCTCCACACCTTCCTCTAGTTTAATACTAGAAATATGTGCTTCTAACTCTCGGTCCTATTCTTGTTCAACATCATTTAACGCCCTGACCCACTGCCATTTCCACTCCCAAAAATCACCATGCCATTCACCCATTTCAGCGACTTTACAATTACCATTGCTAGTAAGAAGGAACAACTGGGGGAACTGAGAAATTAGAGGAGTCGTACCTAGCCAATTATGCAACCAAAAGCAACTACTGCAGCCATCTACAATCCTTCAGTGTATCTGTTTAGGAAGCCAAGAGTCGTCGTTGGTGAAGCCGACTCCAAGGGAACATAAATCGCGCCACCAAATAGAACATTTTGATAAAACACTTGTAGCATATTTACTTTTCAAATAAAAGGTTTGGTTCACGCTTTGGGGATGATAAAACTGAAATAATTATTGTATGAGATAAAAACTATTTGATGTCGAAAGGAAGATAATCATATTCAAACATGCATTCAAACAATCAAGAAATTAAATGAATCTTATTTAAAGATTCCGAATGAACAATCAAGAAAAGGAACAAAGGAAGTATTCAGATGATCAAATAATTACAACTTTATCATTTTTGACAGTGTTTCGTTAACATGTGTTGAATCCTCTCCACCTTAGTGTTGAATCTTCTTGGGCATTTGAAGCATGTACCTAACATTATGAGCCTCCATGTGTTGCTGGAATGCCTTTTTTTTCGATAAGCAAGAAATTGAATTACGGGGAGCACAAGGGTGCTCTACCCCTTACAAAGGACGTGGGGGCCTCGTTAAAACCTCAGTGAGCCAAACCCCATTGGGAAAAGAGTCAAAGAGGAAAAAAGAGTACCCCATAAGTTACACAGATAGCATACAACCCAATGGGCAATTCATCCAATCCACCTAGCTTAAGTTTGTCTTCCTACCCTTCCTAGAAATAAACCACCCCCAAGAAATGTATTTTACATGAGTTACAATCAAATTCACGTTCACAACTACTCCTTCAAAAATAATTTTGTTCCTTGCATGCCAAATCCCATATGGTTGCAATCCAAACTAAATGTTTCAACCTCTTCAATTTATTACCTTTAAGAGCCTGCCCAAACTGATAGAAAATATCCATCCAAAAGAGAATTTTATTCCACACCTCAAGGGATTTTTTTATAGAAGCAAAATAAATGTGAGGCATTTTAGGGATTTTTTTTTGTACCCCCATCACATTTACATATACTCCCACATAATTTCTAAAACCCGAAAATATCCATGCCCAACTAAAATTCGCTCGGATTTACCCCTAAAATAAATGTGAGGCATTTTAGGGATTTGTTATTTTTTCAAATCAGATTTATCTACCCAATAGGTAAATCCGACTTTAAAAATAACAAAGTGGATTTACCTCAGATGTGGTACATCCGCTTTGTTATTTTTAAAATCGGATTTACCTAGTGGGTAGATAAATCCGATTTCCCTAAAAAAAGGAATTCGGATTTACCCCACCTAAGTAAATCCAATTTTGTTATTAAAAATAATTGTTTTTTATTTAAATTTTTAAAAAAGGTTATAAAAATGCTACTAAAAATCCGTTAAAGAGTCAAAATTAATCCAAAAATTATAAAAACACCACTAAAAATCTAATAAAACCAAAATAAGGTTATGCTATTTTTTTTAGATTTTTTGGAAATTATCAAAAATTAAAATAAATAATAAAAAATAGTAAACGCTGGAATTTGGGATTTTGAATTTAATGGCTGTGGTTTCATTACAATTTGAGTAGGTTGCCCGAAAACCGATTTTTTAGCCTAAATTATTCGCTCGACGTACAACATCGTCACGTGTTAATAAACTACACACTAAACAGAACCAAAAGACAGTCGAAATTCGTATCTAATTTTTTAACTGGTTTATTTACTTATTAATTAGGTTAAAAAAGCGGATTTACCCCCACATAAGGTAAATCCGCTTTTAAAAATAACAAAATCAGATTTACCCCACACCTAAGGTAAATCCGCTTTGTTATTTTTAAAAGTGGATATACCCCCACGTTAAATAAATCCGCTTTTAATTTTTTAAAATTTTGAGTGGAAATCGGATTTACCTCATAAATACATAAATCCGATTTCCAAAAAAATTGAAATCATGATATGTTCGGGTTTTTTAAGTTATGCGAAGGGCAATTGAAATCTGAGCCGTTTTGACCCATCACCTTTCTTCTTGAATTCAAAACTTCTAACTCACCTAATTTCTTTTTCTAATTCTTGCTTCCCTCCTGATCCCCCCCTAACTCCTCCTATTTATAACATTCAAGTAACACGTTCTTTTTCCCTCCACATAAGCAACTTGGTTACAATCATTTCCCTCCTTAGGTCATGATTCCCTAATTTCCCTTTCTATATTTTTTATGGCTAAATTATTCTCGGGGTCTCTTAACTTTATTTTATGTAACGATTTGGTCCATTATATTTTTTTATCCGAAATTAGTCTTTTATGTTTTAAATTTTTGGCTCCTAAATCCTTTTCCTTCTAACTACGTTAGAAAATGCCTATGTGGCCATTAAAAATTAAAAACATTAATTAATTATTTTATTTTATACATATTTACTTTGTCTCATAAATTTTGTTTATTTTTAATTTTGATCAATTTTCTATAGAAAAGTCTAAATTTTATTTTATCATTGTATAATTATTATGATTTTATTTTATTAATTATCATAAATATATATATTTTTTAATTTTTCCTATAAATTTGTGGTGGAAACGGGTACCCTCGAGGAACTTGTCATCGTTTGGGACGACGATGGGGGATACAAAACCCAACCCCGCTAGAGATAGGGGCGGGGACAGGGGATGCAAAACCCGTCCCCACCCGCCTCGTTGCCATGCCTAATTGGATGCTCAAATGATTAATTTGCTTATTAATTTGCTTAATGATAGCGAGTGTTCTAAAAATGTTTTTTTGTCATTAAAATGCTTTTATAATTGAGATTTCATAGGAATTATATATTTGTAATAAGCCAAATATTTTTTGGAATGCTATTTCCCTTTTTTAGAAGCCTAATTATGAAAGGCCTAGTTTGGGCATGAATTTGGGCTTTAATTGTTATGTTTGTCTCTTTAGCGAGTTCACAACCTATTCCCTATAAATAGGTGTGGTTTTGCAAGTTGTAAAAAAAAACCTCTTGTCATATTTTTAATTTGAGAGGAATTAGCATAAGTTCTCTCTCTCTAGGGTTCTTTCTTGAACTGCCGTTGGGATCTTATCAAGAGTTTAAGTTTTTGTGGCGATCCAATCATAAGAACTATTATCTTTCCATGAAAGATGTGGCGGTTAGGGTTTTGGTTCAGAGAGATGGTTAAGAGAGAGAGAGAGAGAGAGAGAGAGAGAGAGAGAGAGAGAGACGTTTAGGGTTTTGGTTTTTTGGTTTATGATTTTTTTGTTGAGTGAATGAAGATGATGACAGGAAAGGGGTGAGAGAGCTAACTGAGAGATGTGACATGTGAGATGTGTGGAACTATGTCAATTAAAATGATCCCAAGTTGACCTTAATTATTCTAGCTGTAAATGGCCCAATTGGTATTTTCATAGGAGATTAATTTGTATAAATCTATAGTAGATCTGTAGTACATAGTAGATATATGTTTCGTTCCCTACAAATATTCATTTGATTCAATTTAGTCCCTCTAAAAATAAAATTTAATGTTTAGTTCTTGCAAATATATGTTTTATCTAGTTTAGTCCCTATAAAAATAAAATTTTGATCCAGTTTTATGCAGTTTGGTCTTGTAATATATAAAATATTTTACTTTAGTTCCTAAGTTAAGAGCAGCAAAAAGGACTGAACTCAAATAATTTGCATATTACAGGGTCTAAATTGGATAAACCATTTATTTGCTGGGATGAAACTCAAAATTTTATTTTCTTGAACCTTTCAATGAAGTCGCTTGTTAATTCATAAACCTTTTGGTTCAAGTTTACGAGATTGACTGTTGTTACCTCGGGTTATAACCAATAGAACCTACCGTCACATCAATGATTCACCAACTACTGTCTCATCAAGATCTAACGACAATAAAACTACGCATGTTATCCACTCTGAAGAGCACAGTACCAACGATCCCTCACACTTGTCCGAGATCTATATCGAGCTGTCCTCTCAGAGTTCCAATCACGCTGATCAGCCTAAGCACACTTGGGAGGGAAACGAGAGGACTACCGAGTACCTGTAAACAGATGAGTCCGAAACACACTAAAACTCAATGAACGACTCATCAGACTTTCAAGTCGAGGCTCTCTCTTCAAAATGACACTGCCTTGTGGGGCAACTATTCTGGGATAGGCTCATGTGAGTCCAAAATATACAGATATATAAAATTAATATATCAGTAAATAAAGACTTTGGTATGTCCAAAGCCAAGCAATGGACTTCCCCACTTTTGAAATATCTTTTAAAATCAATTAAAATCACAACAATCCCACACATATTTCAAAAGTTGGAAAAAGACAAAGAAAAAAAAGGTTCTTGGGTTATGTAATGCATCAGAACTATATAGCAAGCTATGGAACCAGTCCTAGACAGATAAAACGTAACATATAGTGAATTGGTTTAGCAAGTTATGGAACCCAAGACAGATGTTATATGTTTGAGGTTTTACCATCACATTACACCCCCACAATTCTTGTTGTTTTCGTCGTTTTGCGCTATTAGGCCGTGCGCGTGCTCGGTATTCATGAGTGCTCTAGAGACCCCGCCAGGATCTCATGCAAGCGGCCCCACATGACACTCATATAGGTGATTTCATCAAGTGTATGCTGCAAGTCATACCCCACCCATAAGGGCTATGATAATCATTAAAAGCTTTAAGCTTAACCTCTTAACCCTACAGTCTAGCACTATCACAATAACACCATAGGAAGGGAAAAGAATATATTAATTACTTTAATTAATTTTAGTGCTAGCAGTATCAAGAAGCGACTTGTTTTTACCACATTAAACCTTCTTCATGGGATCTCCAATCACAAAGGTTGGGTTACCATCACTTCTTAATTTCAATTGGCTTAAGTCCCATTCCTCTCGATGTTTCACATATTAATTTCTTCCCGAGGGGTTTTGTCAGAGGATCAACCAAATTCACTTCTGACTTCACATAATCAATCGATATTACTCCATGTTTTTGCAATTGTTTGACAATGTTATGTCTCAATTGCACATGTCTATTTTTGCCATTATAGGTCTTATTCTTTGCAACGGCTATTGCCGATTGACTATCACAATGTATTGACACTGATGGTGTCAGTTTTACTCCCAAAGGGATTCCGGCTAATAGGTTCTTCAACCATTCAGCTTCAGTCCAGCCAACTCTAGAGCTACAAATTCTGACTCCATGGTCGATCCAGCTATTATTGATTGTTTGGCTGACCTCCAAGTTACCGCACCACCACCAAGTGTAAAGTTATAACCATTAGTGTATTTTGTCTCATCTGAATCAGTTTTCCAGTTAGCATCGCAGTATCCTCTTAAGTATCGCATGATGTGAGCAAGTGCCTTCCAATGATCCTGACCAGGATTGTGAGTATACCTACTCAGACGATCAACTGTGAATGCAATGTCTGGTCGAGAAAATTTCCTTAGATGCAGTAGGCTCGCAATTCCTTGGGCATACTGAGGTTGGTCAACAGGATCACCATTATTTTTCTTTAGGTGTGAGTTAACTTCATAAGGGGTACTCAATCGGGTGGAGTTATAATGACCAAACTTCCTAAGAAGTTTCTCAACATAATGTTCCTGTGATAGTATAATACTATCACCTTCCCTAATGACTCTAACTCCTAATATTACACTTGCCTCACCCATATCTTTCATATCAAAATTAGATGAAAGAAAACATATAGTTCTAATAACAATATTAAGACAAGTACCAAAAATAAGCATGTCATCTACATAGATGCATATAATAACATGTTCTCCACAGTGTAAACACATTTATCAACTTCTATCATGGAGAAACCATCATTGATCATAACTTGATCAAACTTTTCATGCCACTGTTTTGGTGCTTATTTTAAACCATATAACGACTTAAGAAGTTTGCATACATTATTCTCTTGACCAGAAACTATACATCCTTCGGGTTGAGTCATATAGATTTCTTCTTCTAAGTCACCGTTCAAAAACGCAGTTTTAACATCCATTTGGTGAATAACAAATTTGAAAAGACATTAAAGCTATTAAAACTCTAATAGAAGAAATTCTTGTTACTGGAGCAAAAGTATCAAGATAGTCAATATTTTTTGTTTTTGAGAAAATCCTTTCGCTACTAATCTAACTTTATATTTATCAATAGACCCATTTTCTTTTGAAAATTAACTTACATCCTATTGTTTTTGCTCCAGGAAGTAAATCAACTAAAGTCCAAGTTATGAATTTTGAAATTGAATCTATTTTAGTTTTAATAGCAAGGATGTTTCTTTCCTTGGTCTTTTAATTCTCCTTAATTCTTCACATGGTTCGTCACGTGTATCATTACTAGTAATTACTAATGGTTGTCTAGATGTACTATCATATTTCAAAGGAAATATGTTCTAAAAGGAACCCGCATTCTTTGTTTCTACTATTGTATTGTTATCTAGAGCATCACTTTTCACATGAAAATATAGATCAATTAATGAAATAAAAAAATGAAACAAAGTGTAGTTTGCATTGCAAACAAAGTGTGAAAAGGGCAAACTGCACATTTTAGCAGACTAAAAGCATCATCAAAGTAATGACTTACACAATTTGTTATGCTCATGCCAACAAAATGAAAGTAAAAACTGCCTTTGCAACTTCGAGAATGAACTTCAAGGATTTCCATATAGCAATAATCTAGGTACATAACCTCACCCTAGTGGCAACTACCAACACACTCTACTTTCTTACTCTCTTCTTTGGAAACAACACACTATTGTGCAAAGCAACATAAAACAGATAATACAGATAACATAAAAAAATTACCTGACATATTATGCAGCACTCAATTTATTACCTGACAAAAGTAGGTTGGTAATTGATTGCTCTACAACTGTGATTCAAGATATTCATTTTCCCCAATAGCATTCAAGACGAGCTAGTATATATCACATATAAGCTTCTGGAAGTTTTTCCTGAAGGAGAAGCTTTTGTGTATCTTTCCCCTCCTCTCTCAAACGTTACTCTCTACGTCTCTCCAATAACTTCATAGATAGATTCTGGCGGCGTGTGGTTTGCCGTTTCTGGAGATTTGTGTTTCAATTTTGCGTGTTCTCAGTAGACATGAAGATAAATCCTTAAGATTGTAGGGAATTCTGACCTAAACTAGCGATAGAGCAACTTGAAAGAGTGACGAACAGTACCTGCAAAACAATGAAGGTTAGGGAAAATCAACCGGAGGGGTCTGATGACGCGCCCTTAAGGATTTATCTGCCTCTACAGCACAAATCCCCTGAGGGTACAACCGGTCCCGTCTCAGTTCACAATAGCGACTGAGGTTTCCGAACTAGCAAGAATTTAGTGTTTTATTTCATGAGACGGAACCCAGGAAGATGAAGAGAAGAAAAGGAGCGTATTTCTGTTGTTGTTGTTGTTGTTTTTGGCTGACTTGCTACACGACTTACACTATGTTAGGAAAACAGTCAAAGAGGGGCCTATATCCACTCTGTTTGTTACGCTAAAAACGTGGAATGTTGAGAGTGCTCCACAAGTAATATACCTAGATGCTTTTAATTAAAATGAATTTAGGCCATACTTGGGGGTCAAGTACATAGCTATTAGGAAAATATTTAACAATTATGTTAAATAAAAATAATTTTGATTAATCAAAGTTGCTTAAAATATGCATTCTAGGATAGGCTCACGTGAGTCCAAAATATACATATATAAAATTAATATATTACTAAATAAAGACTTTGGTATTTCCAAAGCCAAGGAAGGGACTTCCCGAGTTTTGAAATATCTCTTAAAATCAATTAAAATCAGAAAAACCTCGGAATTCTCTCTTACTCCTAAGCTTGGTGCAATTCTTGGCCCAGCATCTTTACTATTAAGTATCACATGTAATACTTAGACCCATTATAATTATTAATAATTGAATCATTAATTCCTTTAATTAGCTTCCTTTATTTGATCTTAGAAGGTTCTTCCCCATGCAACGTTAAATCAAAAATGTTCTTATTCAAGGACATGTTGGCAAAGGCCCCACATGCCCCACATAGGCGGAATTTGTTAGTCAACAGTAATATTTTTACATATATATTTGTTAGCCATTCGATGTTTTTACAAAGGAGATACTTGCGTTATACTCCATCTTTCTCAAAAACAAAAACCGTTCAACTCCATCAAAACAACAAAACAGGTTCAACTCCATTTACTACCGCAAAACAATAAGTGTTTTGATACTCAAACTTCAACAACAATGGTGGGTAACAATTTTCTATCCGAATTTTTGTGACAAACAATAACTGTTTTGATATATTGATAGTTTTTTTTACTTTTGATAGGAAAATCTGAATTGTTTTTTTTTTGGTGTACAAAGACTGTTATTTTTGGAAAATCTGAATTGTTAGTTACTTATTCCTTTTAATATTCTGCCAAAAATATTTAATTAGTCTTTTTATTATTATTCAATTTTTATATATGGACTAACATAAAAATGAAATAGACTAACATAATCAAACTAAATTAAATACCACTAACACAATACAAATCAATTAAATAGTACTAACACAAATTACCAATTAAATAGCATTAACATAATCAAAAATAGGATAATAAGAACAAAAACCGATTCAATGAGAGAAAAACTTTTTTTAAAATAAAATATGTGAGTGTGTGGTGTATTAGAGTGGTGCAAAACTAGGAACTTTGGTGCAAAATTAAGAACTTGGGTGCAAAAGATATTTTTTAGGGGATGCAAAAATATTTTTTCCTAAGGTATCGATGCTAATATTATTTTCCAGGGGGTTCAGGCGAACCCCCTGGAATATATGTAGGCCCGCCACTGGTCTGTGTAACTGCCTTGCTTTTATGAAAGTGGGACAAAAGTTTTGGACTTACATTCATGACGATCATCTTTGTTTTAAAGATGTTACATTCTATAGAGACTGAGTATTTGCCGTTGGTAGATGGAATGACATTGTTTCTTTTGATCTTACTTATTCAAAGGACTCCTCTGGTACTGAGAAGATCATTCCAAATGTTGTTTCACCAAGAAATTCATACGATGATATTGATGGTTATGCTCATCGAGCATACCTTGTGAAATCGTTGGAGGGAGACTTGTGGTTAGTGAGAAAATTTATTGGATCCTCAAAGTGGGAAATTAATACAAATATTAAGACTCGATAGTTTGTGAGATAATGTTTTATTCGTTGGTGATAGTGATTCCACATCTCTTTCGGCTTCATATTTTTCCAGTTGTCTACAAAAGGATTCCATTTACTTCACCGATGATTTTTATGAAGACATGCCATTTCCTTACCCTAACGGGCCTTTTGATATGGGTATCTATAATGTAAAGGATGGAGGATTTAGTCAACATTACCCATATAAACATTCGTTCAAACGAATGCCACCTCCAATATGGGTTCTTCCACCATTTCAACGGGACTAGAGTTTTTTTCTTTGGGTTCGTGTAGGGTGAATTTCATGTAAAGGATTTTGAGTTCCTTTATTACTCAAATATTACTTGGTTATAATAAAATATCTTTCGCTTTCCAAAAAACGATGTGACTAGTAGCTTGAACTAATGATTTAGAGTTCCTTTATTTATTTTGACAAAAAAAGTATTTATTTATTTTTATAATACTATATTGATGCATCAAGCTAAAAAAAATTGCCATTCATGCATTATTTGGTTTGCTGACTTTGGTCAAATTTTTTGGATAGTTATTCATAGTAATCTTTTGTTTGGGTTGTGTACAGGGAGTTTTGCAAGATGGCTGAGGTGGCTGTGAGGAAACATCTTAACAAGGTTGTTATTATCTGTAAAAACCTTCTCTAATTTGGTCAAAATTCATTGTGGTCTTTCTGTCAATAATAGATTAAAGACACTAATTTCTTTCCAGCTCATTGATAAATATCTGTTGCAACAATGTTGTCCATCACTTTCAACATATCAAGAATCGTCATTCATATCACTCAAACCAATTCCAATGTGCATAAACTTTATCAAAAACTAGCGGTATACCCGTGCATACGCACGGGCACTGTGGTTTTGTTTCTATGAATGAATTCAGTCAGAATTTAATTAGTCCAAACACCAACTCGTGAATTTAAAGTAGACGAATTTAATTAGTCCAAATCTTACCCCGTGAACATTACTAACAAATTTTAATAGTCCGAATCATACCCCGTGAACATTAGTGACGAATTTCATTAGTCCAAATTTACCAATCAAATCAACCCCAACCAAAGAATTCAGGACACGACCTCATATTTATGCTTTTATTCCACTTAAAAGCATCATGTATAGATGCAACAATAGTACTGAATACAAAACTCATTAAAAAAAGCATATTCAGTAGTGGAAGTTGATGAATGAAACAATGGTAAAGTTGAATATATATATATCGGGGCAGCATTTGTACTACCCATATGAATATATATAGGAGATAGAACTTGAAGCAATTTGGAAATGGGATAAAATGTGAAGAAGCAAAGAATGAACAGACATAAATAAGTCAATAACTGTTTACCTTATGATTAAATTCTTCCCCTTTATTTTCAAATTATTTTGCAGAGAATAACTTAAAATGAATTGCATTGAAAATAGGTAATAACGTCAAGTATATTAAGAAGCACCTAAAAGGTACGTAGTTGTGAGAATAGGAAAAAAAACTCCAACGAAACACCACTCACTAACTCGGGTATTGAATGGAAAAAGGATTTCAAGTTGGGAACCAACTCTCTCATTAACAATGTCAATTAACAATGCCAACTGATTTGGTTAGATGCCATTGTGATCTTCCTTTTTTTCTCTTTTCTAGCTCATGACAAAAGGAGTACAATTGGAAAAACTAAGCAAACACCATTATTGGCATGTCCACATCAGCAGGAATCCTAGAAGATGACATCAATCAATATCATAGCTCAAAGGAACACAAAGAGGAAAGGTAGCTTACCTGATAATTTAGAGGAAGTGAGGTTTATAGGCTCCCCATTCTTGCATCACTTGAGTTCAAGTCTTCATAAGATAGGAGAGAAATCTCACATGATTGATATACAAATGAGACAAATTAGTCAGGTGCATTCTTCTTTAATACATCAAAGAAATTTACAAAGCATATATTATTCTTTAGTGCATATTCCTTGTGCACATATTATGGTTGAACACATGCAATTAGCAAAGGAAAATGCTTTAGTGCATATTCCTTGTGCACACTAACAATTAGCAAAGGAAGATGCACTAAAGCTTTTTCATTTCAACCATAAGGAGAGAATCTTGCATAGCAAATTTCTACCTGAGTTAATTTAAGATGTATTTGTTGTTATGTGTTTTGTTGTAGCTATTGTGTGTTCTTTAGATGCTTTCTGTTGTTGTATTTTAAATTTTTAATATTTAATATCCACAAGTATGGTGTGACTTGTGAGTAGTACCACGAATCATTCAGGCTATTATTTGTAAATTTGTAGTTCTGTAACTTATGTGCAAAAAATCTCTTGGCATATTTTTATGGTATAAAATGCTTTAGTGCATATTCCTTTGTTAGTGTTTTGAACTTCTATCTTCTTTTTCTTCTCTTTTCAATTTTGGTATGAAGAGGATATATGCTTCTTGTTTCAGTTTTCATCAAGCCAGAATTTTTGGTAGTAGTGTGATTAACAGTGTAAAAGGAATAACAGAAAACCAGTAAGTTGTTTAATTTGATATCTGATGGGATTCAAGTCCAGAATATAAGAAAACAGAGTAAAAACAGAGTATATAGCTGGAAGAGGTCACTTGTATTATTATCAACAACTATAGAGGATCTCTCTAAGTTGGAAATGGTGAATTACAGGTGAAATAAAAGGGAAATGCAATGTAACAGTAGCTATGGAACTAGGGCAGTCCTACTGCTCATCCCAATCCTAAGACAATGCCAATTCCAGCCTGCCCAACGTGAGAGAGAAAGCACAGATAAAGGGAATATTTTCTCTCTCCAAATCATTCTAAATATTCCCTCCCCAATCAACTTCTGCCACGTGGCAGAAGTTAGTTACCCAGCAAAGTGAGTGCATTGCTGCTCCCACCATCAGCAGCGTCTCTGTGCGTGTGTTTCCTCCATTTACCCCTTTCATAAAATTGAGTGAATTTCCTGTTCTGCCCTTCATTAATCTCAGTCTCATCAACACTTCCCCCATTGTACAGTGGCCCTTGCGGCAACGGTGGGCTTCAGCAATGATACATGGAAGACTGGATGTACTCTACTATCATCAGGGAGCTTCAAACGATATGCTACTTCACCTATCTTCTCCATGACTTCATAAGGACCATAGTATCTTGGACTGAGCTTTTGATTAACTCTCTTGGCTAATTTCTTGAGTTTGTATGGTTGAATCTTCAAGTACACCATATCCCCCACCTTATACTCCACTTCTCTTCTATGAGCATCAGCTTGTTGTTTCATTCTATTTTGAGCTTGCACCAAATGTTGTTTCAACACAGCGAGCATTTCATTCCTCTCTTGAGTCATTTGAGCCACTTCTTCTATAGGAGTCACAGCCATATCTCCTCTAATAACTGGGGGTGGATCCTTCCCATATAGAGCCTTGAAAGGTGTCATTTTGGTCGCTGAATGATAAGTCGTGTTGTACCAAAATTCTGCCCAGCACAGCCACTTGCTCCACTGCTTCGGATTCTCTCCACTGATACACCTTAAGTATGCTTCCAAACACCTATTCACCACCTCCGTTTGCCCATCAGTTTGTGGGTGATAGGCTGAGCTAAACTTCAATTTGGTCCCTGCCAACTTGAATAACTCTGTCCAAAAAGAACTGAGGAACAATCGGTCTCGGTCAGAAACTATGGTTTGAGGAAAACCATGCAATTTGACTACTTCTTTCATGAATATCTCAGCCACTTCCTTAGCAGTGTAGGGATGCTTTAAAGCAATGAAATGAGCGTATTTAGTGAACCTATCCACCACCACCAGTATAGTATCTTTCCCATTTGATCTAGGCAAGCCACCAATGAAATCCATGCTCAAATCAGTCCAAGTATGCTCAGGTACAGGCAATGGTTGCAACAGTCCAGCAGGGCTTAAAGCTTGATATTTGTTTCTCTGACACACCTCGCACTTCATTACATATTCTTGGATGCTTTTCCTCATCCCCTCCCAATGAAACAAGGCTGTTATTCGCTTATTAGTCCTGAAATAACCTGAATGACCACCCCAAGCTGAATCATGAAACTCTCTCAAAGTTAATTCAATTTTGGTTGAGTTCTTAGGGAGTACCAGCTTGTCTTCAAAGTAAAGCCTACCCTTCTTCACTGCATAGCCAGCAGGAACTTCATTTTTAACCAGCAAATCTTGTAAAATCTTCTTCAATTTCTCATCTTTCTCTACTTCAATATCAATGTCCTCCCAATCCAGAAACTGTACCGTGGACAAAGCTGAATACTGCAGCTGTCTAGACAAGGCATCAGCAGCCTTGTTCTCAATTCCAGGCTTGTACTTGATCTCAAAGTCAAATCCCAACAATTTGGAAATCCACCTATGCTGGTCTTTGTTAACAATTTGGCAAGTGTACCAATTGTCGCAAGTAATACAATTTATCGGTAAGAACCGGTCGATCCACAGGGATTGCGCGTTGACAACAATAGCAAATTTGTAAATTCGTAGATTGTAGATATTTGATTAATCGAGTATTTGGTAACAGAATACGAACGTGAATTAATAATGCAAGAAAAACGACTAGGGATCGAATCCTCTCACCTCGCCTATCACATGAACCTCAGCCAATTCAAGTTAATTATTCAATTTCTAGATTCAATTCACCAATTTAGGTCAAGGGCAATTCCTTGTCTCAAGACCCCTATTACCCTAAGAGTTACCCTAATTCCTTAGGTGGGTCGTGCCAGAGGGTAACGCATTAAGATTAAGAATTAATAAGAATTCACATAAGCTATCACATATTCCTATGGTGATTACTAGCATGTGATCTAAATACCCAATTTCCAGCTACTAATTCATATCCCTATGCAATCACTAGCCTGGATCATCGCAATTATCATATGTAATTGAAAAGCGTTAAGAACATAGGTAATTAGACAAGCAAATCGAATAATAACTGAATCAACTAAATCAATGGTTCACATGATAGGTTTGGGAGATTCATCTCTCCCTAATCTAAAGAATTAGTTACAAATCATCCTAAGGGTGGAAACCAACATAGAATAGAAAACAAACATAAAGGAAGACATTTAGAACCTTCAATCCCTTGTTCCCAAGTGGTGAGAAGGCTCCAAATTCGCACCTCCAGCTGCTCCAAACGTGGCTCCAATTCCCAAAAACGAAGTCCAGTGCAAAATTGCTGAAACAGCTTTAAAAACCCTAATTTTTACGCACCATCGCGACGCGGCCCGTGGCTGTCGCGTCGCGACAAATGACAGAAACTTCAGGTCTCGCAAAACTGCTCCAGGTCGCGTCGCGAATCCTCTTGGTCGCCACGCAAAGAATGACAGAAAGTTCTGGCTTGTAAAAATTCCTCCATATCGCGTCGCGAACCCTCCTGGTCGCGACGCGAAGAATGACAGAAAGTTTTGATTACCAAAATTCCTCTAGATTGCTGCATTTCCGGGCAAGTGTCTGGTTCGCCGAAATATGCCACAACCAATTAAGAGGTCTTCAAGTCCCATTTAGCTCCAAAAGTGAAGGAATAACTTACAATTGAACTTCCTACTACAATCATCTAAAACTGAACTAAATCCCAGATAATGACTGTTATACAATAAAAACCCTGCACAATTGGTCCTAAAAATGCCTAACTTACATCATATGACTGGGAGTCAACACAACCCCAAACTTAAACTTTTGCTTGTCCTCAAGCAAACAATCAATTCAGACTGTGGCTGTTTTTCTATTTAGCTGTTACATATAATACATCAACCTTAAACACATCAGCACATCAATTATCATCATCAATCTAATGCAGTGGCAGGACAACTGAATTGGAAATACCGAATCATAAGCAGACAGCATTCTCAAGTTTTCTCTGTACGCACATCTCACCAGTGTTTCACTCTTGAGGTGTTTCGGGTATTCACTCAATTCACAGTACCTGCACCATCGTTTCATAGGCTTGACAGAGTTCTATATCATCTTAGACAAATGAATTGCATACACACATTTTGAGGACTTTAAAGGTTATAGCGGGGCTTAGGTAAGGGTGGATACATTTGGATAAGTAGGTTGCACTTGGAGTTAGGCCTACCTCTCTTTTTGTCGATTTCACGCAATACTCACCCATTTTTCCAAAGCATCTAACAAAACAAGAGAAGAAATTTATTTATTTATTTATTTATTTATTGATATGTATATATATACATATATATGTATTTTTTTTTCTTTTCAGTTTCTTTCTTTATTTTCTTGTTCCTTCTCTTGTATACCACCCCAAACTTAGTTCGTTGCTATTCCACGAGCAACCCCAAACTTAAAACTTTCCCCACTCTCACAGCTTTTGTTACCTAACTCCAAGTTAAGAATTAACTAGGCTATGATTGTCAGAGAACACATACAATTTTTAACAATAGGCTCAGGGGGGCTGGCAGAGGATAAACAGTAATGGGTTGGCTTGAAAGGCTCAGGGGTGCCAAAAGAAATGCCTCAGTGTGTATGAAATTCAAATGCAAAAAACAATTAAGCACAATGTCAAGTTCTGCAGACTAATGCAAGCAAGGAATACACACAATATATATAAGAACGTGTTTAGGCTCAAACCTCACAGTTGGGATCATAGAGATGGAACTTGAGAGATGCTGCTTACAGATGATAAGGAACTTCCGCAACGTTTGTCATGACCCCTGCTATTACTTGATGATAAAACTTGAAGTGCGAGCGTCAAAAGGAAAATGCAAACATGCGACCCTAAATGCCACGGGTCATCACTATTGAAGCTGCTTTAACAAGACAAAACAAAATATAGGGCAGTGGTGCCCCGCAATCACAGAGTAAGTTATAATCAGTAGTACAGACCAATGTGCGAAATAAAGTCAAAATAGGGCAAAGTACAACCAAAAAGTGCAAAATAAAAAATAAAAATGTCTGATTAAAACAGTAAATAAGGGGGCCTCCTGCTCATGGGAAGGAAATGTGCTCCTCCAAATACTCGTCTCCGGAAAGAAGTGGATCCTGGGGGACCTGCTGCTGCTCTGCATGTGGGACTGATGAAGATGAAGCTGCAGCTGCTCTGTTCTCGGCCATGTACTCCTCAGCAGCCCGGTGGACTCTGTATGATGCCAGGTGTGAAGTATCTATGCCCTGCTGCTGCAATGACAGAGACGACCCGCACCAGCTGGCCGTGAGGAGGTCATACTGGAAAGAGGAGTCGGTCTGAAACTGCTCCCTGTAAGATGGGCCTGCTGGCTGCTGTGGTGCTGGAGGTTCTGCCTACTGTGGTGCTGCTCCATCAAGGGGCCCCTCGGGCTGCTTCAAGATCCATGCTGCTGTTATACCCTCCCTGGGGTCGGTTAGAAGATCATCTGGGTACTCCGGGCAGCCCTGCTGTCTACATAAAGCATGGATGATAGAACAGTGCCCCAATCTGGCCCTAGGACATCTGGCAATCTCTGCAATACTAGCTGAAATGGCTCTCCCCAGATTGACCCTCTGGCCTCTCATGATAGCCTGTAGTCCCATGGCTACCTTAGTCTTGACATCAGTGGAATTGGAGCAGGAGATGATGGACTGATTAAAGAAATTGTTCCAGGCCTTAGGAATTGCCTTCAGAGCCATATTGCAAAAGCGGCGGGGATAGTCTTGACCAATCGGACCAATAAGATGTCTGTCCCAGGCTGCTCCTTGACGACACAACTCTCTCAGCAAACCCTCATAATCGTGTGCCCCTTTGTTGTCCCAAGCATCCATCATGGCACAATTAGCAGTAGTGGGAAGCCCGAGGAGACTGTTGATGGTAGCAGGAGAGTAGGACACCTCTCTTCCCCTCACCACTGAAACTCTATTGTCTTCATCTCCATAGGCATTTGCATAGAATTCCCTCACCAAACTTTGATTAGCTTGTTTGATCATTGAGTTGAGCGAGAGCCAACCCAATTCCCGGAGAGTGGAAGTAATGATGGGGAATTCCCCCGTGCTAAGGTTAAAGGCCCTTTCGGGATTTATCTTTTTTCCTTTGACCACTTGGTGGTACCTCTCCTCATGCACGGGGGACCTGAATCTGTCAATCTCAACTGCGGGTTCCCCTCGCCTCTTCTTGGAGGTGCCTGCTTTGCTTTTCTTCATCATTTCTGCTTACCTGTAATGTCCTGTAAAATTTAAAACAAAAAGAATCCAGCACCAATCGTTAGTTCTCGGTGGGTCCCTGATGTGGGCCCCACTCCAGCAGAGAAAAATAATCAACAGCCAAACCATAGTTTCTGGACTCAAGGTCATCTACCCTAAGGTTGTGAATATGTTCAAAATTAGAAACAGGCCAGCAACCCCAAAACAGACTTTACTTCGACATTTCCACAAACAATAGAGTTGCTTAGCCAAAACTCATAGGAGCAAATTCACAAACACTTGGTGAGCACCAAAAACTTCATTGAAGCATTTAAACAAACACCTTTCGTACAATGAAAATCAACAAGAATCCAACCACAATTTGATTTAACACCCCTCCTTATTCAGAAATAACATCAAGCATGTAATGTAGAGGGGTGGGGGACAACAATCCAGTTCTTAATTCAACCCCAACTTTGCAATTCGTTACCCCCCCAAAGTCATGAAAACTAAAGAAGAAAAGTTTAACTTTAAAGGTGGAGAGGGATGAGAGTGTTACCTGGAGATGGAGAACAGGAAGAACCCGTGTAAAAGTGTGCAAATTCACCACCGAAGAAATGCAACGAGTAATGGGGGGAATTGGGGAAAATGGCTAACCAGAGAAGAACTAAGGCAACAACTGAGAAACTGATTTTTGTGTTCGGACTGTCCAGTTTCTGGGCTAAATTATGTTGCATCGCGACGCGGCCCGTGTGTATCGCGTCGCGAGATTACACAGAACCGTTACGGCTTCAAAAATTTCAAAGCATCGCGACGCGACACGCCTCTCTTCGCGACGCGGGAAATGGCAGAAACATTTTCCTTGGAAATTTTTCAACCAATCGCGACGCGACAGCACAGGTTCGCGACGCGAAAAATGGCAGAAACATTTTCTACTTCCCATTTGCGACATGAACTTGACCGAACACAAAAGTTTTCATCTCATGCCTAAGGCTAACAGCAAAATAAAGTAAATTAAAGACTGGAATTGAAATTGAATTAAAGACTTGGTACCCTAGTGGGTTGCCTCCCACTCAGCGCTTCTTTAACGTCACTAGCTTGACGGTTCAGAAGATATCTCACATTGGCCCCGGTGGAGCCTTTTGCTCTTCAAGTGCCCCATTCACAGCTCCTTCCAATTTTTCTCCATTGAATTTCCAGCTAGACTCACCCACCACTTCCTTTAGATCAACCCACTCGCTAGGTGACTTGTCTGGTGAAGAGTGAATGTGCCTTCTGTTTTTGGCTGTTATCTGGGGTTCCTCAATACTATAGCACCCTTCCTTTTTCTCCTCCTTTCTTGCTGCCTTGATCACTTTCAGGGTCACCTCTTCATCCTGCACTCGCAGCTTCACAGTCCCGTCCGCTACATCTATGACAGCTCTACTGGTGGCTAGGAAAGGTCTTCCCAAAATGAAAGGGATGTCATTTTCCCCATCCATTGAACTCTTGACCTCAGTGTCACCATCCAACTGCAGAATCACAAAATCTACCGGGAAGAGGAATTTTCCCACCTTTACCAGGACATCCTCCACAACACCATACGGATACCTTATTGACCTATCAGCCAGTTGCAAGGTCATGTGAGTCGGTTTGACTTCACCTCCCCCAAGCTTTTTCCACATTCCCAAGGGCATTAGGTTTATGCTTGCCCCCAAGTCACAGAGTGCCTTATCTATAGTCACATCACCAATCGCACAAGGAATGGTGAAGCTTCCTGGATCTTTCAGCTTAGGAGGTATTTTGTTTTGAATGATAGCACTGCACTCCTCTGTCAACTCTACCGTTTCATTCTCCTTCAACCTTTTCTTTTTAGTCAATAACTGTTTCATAAACTTCGCATAAACCGGCATCTTTTCCAGGGCATCAGCAAAAGGTATATTGATCTGGAGGCTTCTGAACACCTCCATGAAGTTGGAGAACTGCTCATCCCTCTGATTTTTCTTGCTTACCTGAGGATAGGGCAGTTTCATGTAAGATGGAGTTTCTTTGGGTTCCCTTTGAGGGTTGTCTTTACCCGCTCCCTCATTCTCTTCATTTGCTTTCTTTTCCCTGGGCTTGGTTACTTCAGACGGTTCCAACTCCTTACCACTTCTCAGATGGATGGCATTGCAATTCTCTTTTCTCGGGTTATCCACAGTGTTGGCAGGGAAACCACTTTTGGATGTGTCCGCGAGTTGCTTTGATAACTGACCAATCTGTACCTCCAAATTTTTCACTGATGCTTCATGGTTTTTCTCCATGTTTTTCATTACCTGCTCTTGAGCTTGGAATGTATTTTTGGTCATCTGCATAAACTGTGTCAATGCATCCTCCAACCGAGAAGGTGGTTTCTGTTGTTGATTGGCAGGTGCCTGAGACTGTTGTTGGTTGGAACTCGTGCCGTCATTGTTATTCTTCCAAGAGAAATTGGGATGATTCTTCCACCCTGGATTATAGGTGTTAGAAAATGGATTCCCGCCTTGTCTTTGAAAGTTTCCCATATAGTTGGCCTGTTCCAATGCTTCTCCATAAGCTGCACAGTCACCTTCGTGGGATTCCCTACCACAATAATTGCACCCACCTGCTTGCACTGCTTGTACTGTTGCTGGAGCTTTTGAGCCTACTTCACATGCTGCCGCTAATTGCTTAGTGAGAGCCTCGATTTGCATGGTCATTAGTTTCTGTTGGGCTAACACTGCGCTGTTTGAATCAAGCTCCAGCACACCTTTCTTTTTGTCAACCCCTCTATCATTTTGGATCCTGTACTCATTGGAAGCCATGTCTTCAACCAACTGTTTGGCTTCTTCCCAAGTCTTTGTACCTAAGGATCCTCCAGCTGAGGCATCCAACATCATTCTTGTTTGTGGTCTCAGCCCATGGCAAAAGGTTTGTAACTGAAGGAAATCTTCTATGCCATGGCCAGGACACTTCTTGAGTAGTAGCTTGAATCGTTCCCAAGAGTCATACAACGATTCGGACTCTCCCTGTGTAAAATTGGAGATATCAGCTCGTTTCCTTATGAACTTCGAAATTGGGAAGAACCTCTCCAAGAACTTGTTCTCAAGGTCATTCCAAGTGTTGATTGTTTCTGGGAGAGTGTTCAGCCAATCCTTGGCCCTCCCTGAGAGAGTGAAAGGAAACAACCGGACTTTCTTTGCACTATCGGTTACTCCCTCCGGGTGTGTAGTCCCGCAGATCTCGTAGAATTGGAACAAGTGCTGATTAGGGTCTTCGGCATCCGACCCAGAGAATTGCTCTGATTTCAGGGCTGTGAGCACAGAGGATTTGATATCAAACTGGGCCACGCCCACTGGTTGAAATGCTAATGCTTGGGCACCTTGATTTCTTCGCCCGAAATCACCTAGAGTACGTCGGGGTGGAGGATCAGCCATCTCTTCCTCCTCACTAGAGAACTCTTCCGGTACAGCTGTAGAAGTTGATTGTACCTGTGACAATTCTCTTGCTTGCTGCTTGGCGAGCTTAGCCTTTCTTCGATTTGCCTTTGCTAGCTTTTCAATTTCCGGATCAAACAAGAGTTCTTGTGGACCCTTGCTCCACATGCACAAATCTCTGAAACACTGAAGCAAACGTTAACAAATTCAAGGAACCAACAAGTAGCAAAAATTAAGTAACTAAAATTAAACAAAAACTAAAAATCTAGAATTAACGCGTTTGCCTTGTCGACAACAAAGTCAACAATCCCCGGCAACGGCGCCAAAAACTTGTTAACAATTTGGCAAGTGTACCAATTGTCGCAAGTAATACAATTTATCGGTAAGAACCGGTCGATCCACAGGGATTGCGCGTTGACAACAATAGCAAATTTGTAAATTCGTAGATTGTAGATATTTGATTAATCGAGTATTTGGTAACAGAATACGAACGTGAATTAATAATGCAAGAAAAACGACTAGGGATCGAATCCTCTCACCTCGCCTATCACATGAACCTCAGCCAATTCAAGTTAATTATTCAATTTCTAGATTCAATTCACCAATTTAGGTCAAGGGCAATTCCTTGTCTCAAGACCCCTATTACCCTAAGAGTTACCCTAATTCCTTAGGTGAGTCGTGCCAGAGGGTAACGCATTAAGATTAAGAATTAATAAGAATTCACATAAGCTATCACATATTCCTATGGTGATTACTAGCATGTGATCTAAATACCCAATTTCCAGCTACTAATTCATATCCCTATGCAATCACTAGCCTGGATCATCGCAATTATCATATGTAATTGAAAAGCGTTAAGAACATAGGTAATTAGACAAGCAAATCGAATAATAACTGAATCAACTAAATCAATGGTTCACATGATAGGTTTGGGAGATTCATCTCTCCCTAATCTAAAGAATTAGTTACAAATCATCCTAAGGGTGGAAACCAACATAGAATAGAAAACAAACATAAAGGAAGACATTTAGAACCTTCAATCCCTTGTTCCCAAGTGGTGAGAAGGCTCCAAATTCGCACCTCCAGCTGCTCCAAACGTGGCTCCAATTCCCAAAAACGAAGTCCAGTGCAAAATTGCTGAAACAGCTTTAAAAACCCTAATTTTTACGCACCATCGCGACGCGGCCCGTGGCCGTCGCGTCGCGACAAATGACAGAAACTTCAGGTCTCGCAAAACTGCTCCAGGTCGCGTCGCGAATCCTCCTGGTCGCGACGCGAAGAATGACAGAAAGTTCTGATTACCAAAATTCCTCTAGATTGCTGCATTTCCGGGCAAGTGTCTGGTTCGCCGAAAGATGCCACAACCAATTAAGAGGTCTTCAAGTCCCATTTAGCTCCAAAAGTGAAGGAATAACTTACAATTGAACTTCCTACTACAATGATCTAAAACTGAACTAAATCCCAGATAATGACTGTTATACAATAAAAACCCTGCACAATTGGTCCTAAAAATGCCTAACTTACATCATATGACTGGGAGTCAACAGTCTTCACCCATAAGTCTCTGATCTGCCAAGAATTTCAAACTCTTCTGGTCCGTGTGAATGATGGAGTGCCTCCCTAACAGATAGTGTCTCCATTTCTGCACTGCTAACACCACTGCCATCAATTCTTTCTCATAAACAAACTTGTTCAAAGCTCTATCAGATAAGGTTTGGCTCATATAAGCTACTGGCTGACCACTTTGCATCAAAACAGCCCCCAAACCCTTGCCTGAAGCATCGGTTTCAACTATAAAAGTCTTCTCAAAATCAGGGATTGCTAGCACCGGAACTGAGACCATTGCTGTCTTCAGCTTATCAAATGCAGCTTGAGCAGATTCATCCCACATAAACCTGTCCTTCTTTAATTGTTGTGTTAGAGGCCAAGCAATCTTTCCGTACCCCTCCACAAATTTTCTATAATAACCGGTGAGCCCCAAAAAGCCTCTCAACCCCTTCACATCTTTAGGAGTTGGCCAATCAACCATCGCTTTTATCTTAGCAGGGTCAGCAGATACTCCCTGCCCGGATATAATGTGTCCAAGGTATTCCAAGCTATCTTTCCCAAAAGAACATTTTTTCTTATTCACAACAAGTTCATTGTCAATCAATGCTTGCAACACAATTCTCAAGTGCTTTTGATGGCAATCTAAACTCTTGCTATAAACTAGTATATCATCAAAGAACACTAGAGCAAATTTCCTCAGGAAAGGATGTAATACCTGATTCATAAGTGCCTGAAATGTTGATGGTGCATTAGTAAGGCCAAATGGCATCACAAGGAACTCATAGTGCCCCTCATGAGTTCTAAAAGCAGTCTTGGCTACATCTTCCTCCTTCATACGAATCTGGTGGTATCCTGACTTCAAGTCTAGCTTGGAAAAAACTTTAGCCCCTCCCAACTCATCCAATAGCTCATCAATCACTGGAATTGGGAATTTGTCAGGCACTGCCAGCTTGTTTAAAGCACGGTAATCAACACAAAACCTCCATCCTCCATCCTTCTTCTTCACAAGTATCACAGGGCTACTATAGGGGCTGGTACTTAGTCTAATTATTCTCGCAGAGAGCATTACTTGAACAAATCTCTCTATCTCATTCTTTTGATAGTAAGGATATCTATAGGGTCTAATGTTAGGAATATTAGATCCCTCTTTTAGAATGATTGCATGATCACAACTCCTCCTTGGTGGCAGCTCCTTAGGCTCACGGAACAGATTTTCAAAGTCTTGCAAAACCTCCTCCAGTTCAGAATTTGCTACTGTGGCAGTAGCTTGTTCACCTACCTGATCATCACAGTAGGATAATACATATCCTTCCCCTTCATCTTGCATAGCTTTCATCAAATGTTTCCAAGATACTTGAGATTTACTCAAGGAAGGGTCACCCTTCATCACCTTCTCTTCATCACCTTTGCCCCAACTCAACACCAAGTTCCTGAAATTAGCTTTCATATCTCCCAAACTAGCAAGCCAATCCATCCCCAACACCAAATCAGTCCCTCCTAACTCCATAAGGAAAAAATGTTGCATAATAGTCACTCCTTGTATCTCCACCACCAGATGCTTACACACTCCTTCATTCTTAACCTTCTCACCATTACCTACCTCCACCACAAACTCCTTTGTTCTGTGAATTTTTAATTTCAACCTCTCTACAAGTTTCTTAGAAACAAAGTTGCTGGATGCACCGCAATCCACCAATACCAATACCTCCACTCCATTGATCCTCCCAACAATCTTGAAAGATCTATTGGATGTCAACCCCTCTTTGCTCTTTAGTGACAACTGCATAATTTTTGCAGCTAACACTACTTCATCATCAGTTTCGTCTGCTTCTTCCACATCAGAATTTTCCACTAATACAAATTGAAAATGCTTCAATTTGCATACATGGTCCTTTCCCCAAATCTCCCCGCACTTGAAACACAATCCTTTCCTACTTCTCTCCCTCAACTCAGCTTGAGACAACCTTCCAGCCATGCTTTTCTTCTCCACAGAATCACCTTCAGTGCTCTTACTACTACTCCCCTCCTTATTGCCTCCTTTCTCTCATCTCGTGAACCCCTTTGAAGTCTTCTTCTCATACTTATCCACATCACGAGTATTCTTTTTCTCAGCCAGCATCAAACCATTCTTCCTCAAAGCATTATTCTTCTCCTCCAAGAGTAGAGCTCTATCCATCAGTTCTTCTAAAGTTCCACTAGCATGTAACTTCAATTCAGCTTGAATTTCTTCTTTCAAACCATTTATAAAAATTCCTTTCAACATCACTCTTTCCTCCTTCTTCAGCGGAGCGGATTCACGCTCAAATTTCTCTCTATACTTCATTACTGAGCTGGTTTGACGCATACTCAGCAGTGGTCCAAACGGATTCTGAACTAAACCCGGTTGAAACCGACGTATCAGCGCTGCTTTGAACCCTTCCCAATTCAGATCAGTGTTCTGCTCTTCCCACCACTGATACCAACTCAATGCTCTGTCCTCTAAAGCGATTACCACTGCATCTAACTTTTCTGCCTCAACCACCTGATTCAACTTGAAATACCTTTCAGCTCTTACGATCCAACCGTACGCATCATCACCACGAAATATCGGTATTTTCAGCTTACGCCCTCCAAAATCACGCGAAGAATCACGACTCGAGCTTCGCGTTGGTGAGCGAGACCTGTCGCTTTCAACTTCGCTACCCTCGCCGTCGGAATTCCGTTGCCTTGGTTGACGCCGGCGTGGTCTTCCTCTGCGCGAACGACTTCGCGAAATGATCAAGTTCTTCAGCTCAGAAATTTGCTGCTCAAAACGTTGTTCTAATCATTCCAATCGTTTCTCCATTGCGCTGCGAGTAGTGGTCATAAAACACCAGAACCGAGTGCTTTGAATACCACTTGATGGGATTCAAGTCCAGAATATAAGAAAACAGAGTAAAAACAGAGTATATAGCTGGAAGAGGTCACTTGTATTATTATCAACAACTATAGAGGATCTCTCTAAGTTGGAAATGGTGAATTACAGGTGAAATAAAAGGGAAATGCAATGTAACAGTAGCTATGGAACTAGGGCAGTCCTACTGCTCATCCCAATCCTAAGACAATGCCAATTCCAGCCTGCCCAACGTGAGAGAGAGAAAGCACAGATAAAGGGAATATTTTCTCTCTCCAAATCATTCTAAATATTCCCTCCCCAATCAACTTCTGCCACGTGGCAGAAGTTAGTTACCCAGCAAAGTGAGTGCATTGCTGCTCCCACCATCAGCAGCGTCTCTGTGCGTGTGTTTCCTCCATTTACCCCTTTCATAAAATTGAGTGAATTTCATGTTCTGCCCTTCATTAATCTCAGTCCCATCAATATCTTATTACAACTTTTATATCTTATTAAAATTATTTGCTTATAAGCTTATGTTCATTAATTTAGACATAGTTATTGTTATCCATTGTTCTTTTTTTTTAATGATTTGTTATCCATTGTTTTGAAAACATGATTTTATAGCAAGTTATAAGTACCTGAGTTAATAAGTTGCACCTTCAAGACTCTTAAGGATGATATCTCCAAGCTTAGTGTTCTCATTATGTTGCATCTTTAACCTCAGAGTCTTAAAACAGTGAAGATGATAGATAGTTCAGAACGAAAACAATGAAATTGTTGATGGCCACCATTGCGTCTGCATAGAACTTGCTAGTTTTAGAAGCCAAAGGTTCTATGTCCAAATTAAAAGCTATAAGTACACAACAAACCCAAAAATGATTAGACCAAACTGAGCATTTCATTAAACATAGAACAACTATCAATGGCCAACCAAAACCACCAGAAACAGAAACAACCACTGAAAACCTAGAATCATACCAAGTTGGTTTAGGGGGTGGACGGATCGGGTACAAGGCCGAGGGAGGGATTTCAGGTGATGCGCCCTTTAATATCAATGTAAATATTTGAACTATAAAGTAGTATCTGTTTTAGTTAGTTTAATACCCTAAGTTTCCTGTTTTTTTTGTGTTTGTTTCTGTTATTAGTAGTTTCTATTCCGTTTTGATTCTATTTTCTTTAATGATGGATTACTACTTTTGAAACTTTCCAAAAAGAGTCGTTGATTGTAGACACTAGATAATCCCAATTATATAACCCCAATTATATTATCCCACTAGTGTATTATCCCAATTACTAAAAAAAATAATAATCTTGTTTGCAAAACAATTGATAAGAACAATGTCTAACTTGATTAACATCAAAATAGAAATGTTAAATGTCTAACACAATTGGTGCCAAACAATATTATCAAAGCAACTTACTATTCAAATAATATTATTAGTATCAAATAACTATGTCTCTCTTTGGACTTGTATAAATTGTAATAAGATATAAATATTATCAACTTGCTGGTTTTCTGTTGTTCCTTTTATAACCGTTACTCAAACGTTATCAGAATTTCTGACATGATGAAAGCAGAACAAAGAAAAAGCATCCTCTCATTAAAATTGAAAAGGCAATAAGAAAAAGGAGAGAAGATCAAAACACTAGCAATTAGCAAAGGAATATGCACTAAAGCATTTTCATTTCAACCATAACTAGTACTATACTCGTGCATCCGCACGGGCCGATCGCGTTACGTGATACGATTACCTAAAATAGAAACGTTAATTTGAAATCTCATTAATCTAAAATCAATTGTAAAATATAGAGGATGACTTGCATACAGACAAGTGCTGTCGTGTTGTTTTTATGAATGAATTTAGACAGTATTTAAATAGTCTGAACATTACCCCGTGAAAATAAAGAAAAATTTAAAGTAGATAAAAAGGAGTTTCAAATAAAAAATTGATAAATTAAAACTAAAAATGTAAAAGTATCATTTAAAAAAAATATGTGCATTTATCCCGTGTATTTTATATATCAGTGCAGTATTTTTTTTATATATCAGTGTTGTTATCCCATGTTTTTTATATATCAGTGCAACTATCCCGTGTTTATATATATATCATTGCAGTTATCCCTGTATTTTTTTATATATTAGTGCAGTTGTCCAGTGTTTTTTTATGTATCAGTGCAGTTATCTCATAGTTTCAATTGATTATTTGAGTTGATTAGTAGATTATTGTAGATAGTAAAAGATAGATAGTAGATTATCAATAACAAATATTTATCCCGTGTTTTTTTATATATGAGTAACAATTATTTGTCCTTTTTTTGGTATTAGTGACAAATATTTGTCGCGTTTGTTTTAAATATTAATCGGTTTAAATAGTCATTAATTAGCCTTCTTGTTTTTTTAGATAGTAGTTTTGAAAAATTATAACTATCAATGGCAAATATTAATCCCGTGTTTTTTTATATATCACTGCAGTTATCCCCGTGTTTTTTATATATTAGTGCAGTTATCTGGTAGTTTCATTTGATTATTTTAGTTGATAGTAGATTATAGTAGATAGTAAATTTGTTAGATAGTAGAATATAAATAAAAAAATAATTGTTTTAAATATTAATTAGTAATTTATATAGTCATTAAGTCTGCTTATTTTTTAGATAGTAGGTTTGTAGTAGTAGGCTTCAAAAGTTTTAATTATCAATTCTTTTTATATATCAGTACAGTTATCTCGTAGTTTCAATTGATTATTTTAGCTGATTAGTAGATTTTAGTAGATTATTGTAGTTATCCCGTGTTTTTATATTAGATTATTTGAGTTGATTAGTAGATTATTACAGTTATCCCGTGTTTTTTTATATCGTAGGTTTATAGTAGTTTTCTAAAATTATAATTATCAATGGTAAATATTAATTATAAATTGTCAAAAAAAAATTATAAATATCAATGGTAAATATTAATCCCGTGTTTTTTTAATCATAAATTGTCAAAAAAAAAATTATAAATATCAATGATAAATATTAATCCAGTCATTTTTTATATATCACTGCAGTTATCCCGTGTTTTTTTTATTTATCAACGCAGTTATCTCATAGTTTCAATTGATTATTTTAGTTGATTAGTAGATTATAGTAGATAATTAAAGTTAGATATTAGATTATCAATAAGAAATATTTGTTTTAAATATTAGTTACTAATTTAAATAGTCATTAAGTCTTATTGTTTTTTAGATAGTAGGTTTATAGTAGTAGTTTTCAAAAAATTTAATTAAAGTAGTATTTGTATAAATTTAGAAATTTAGTTAAAAGAATTAAAGTGAAGAGTGATAAGAGAAAGAGAATAATTATTTATGGAAAAAGTAAAGTAAAAAGAAAAAAATGAAGAAAAATAGTGTAAAAGAAAAGTGAAAAGGAGCAAAGAGGGTATAAAAAGAAAGAGAAAAAATGAAGAAAGAGAGTGTAAGAGAAAAGTGAAAAGTAAGAAAGAGAGTGTAAGTTTAAAGAGAAAACAAAAGAAGAAACAGAGTGTAATGACATTTTTACCCTAAAAAATTTTAAGGTGTCTTTTAGAAGAACGTAGGTATCGGTGAAATCATACCCGGTTTATTGAATAAATATAGTGTAGATATATATGTGTCCAGCCAATATGAGTGGTTGGTCAAAAATGGTGTAGATATATATGTGTCCAGCTCACTGAAGAATGTATTCCAGTGAAGGGAATCAAAGGGCAGAGGCAAGACAGAAGAGAAAAATATGTAGTGAGAGAAAATAAAGAGTGTTGTAAATCCTGAGAGTGTAGGGAAAATACACTTGGGTAGATATCATCTCTATTATTCCTTTAATATTGCTGGTTTGCAATATTTGGATAGGAGTGGGTCTCACGGGAAACACTATATTGTATCTTTTGAGAGTTTTAAGAGAGGAAAGAATATTGTAATTATTCTTTGATATAGTGGAATATTTTTCGGTGTTTGTCCCGTGGTTATTCCCTCGGTTTTAGAGGGGTTTCCACGTTAAATACTGGTGTCCTTTATTTTCAGTATATTTTGTGTGTAATTGGGACTTTGTTCCCGTGTGCACAAGAAAAATGCTTTAGTCCATATTTTAGCGTCGGCCACGACACCCAAGCTAATAGCGTCGGCCTAGAGTCGGTTTGACCCACGCTACCCCACAAATTTGTTAGCTCTTGAAAAAAGAAAATTAGCGTCGGATGTAGCTAACGCTACTCTGGAAATTAAGTCGACTAGGCCCACACTACACCACAATTATGTTTATCTTTAGAAGATGATTTTAGCGTCCGAGTAAGCCGACGCTACATGTTGGCTAAGCTGACTTAATCAACATAATCCCTCTCTTTCTCTTTCTCCCAGTCGCGTGAATCCCTCTTTCCCTCTCTTTCACTCACTCAATCGACCTCTTGCCTCATTCTCTTGCCCTCTCTTTCCTTCATCGTCGTCGGAGAAGACAAAGAGGACTCCACCGTCGTTGTCGCCGCATCCACATCTTGCATTTTCTCTCTCGCTCTCGCCCAAGCCACAAAGGAAATTGCTCCAGTCACTTCTCGCTCTCTCGTCGCCACCGGAGAAGACAAAGATGTCGCGCCGCCGTTCCCACTTCTCTCTCAGATTTGTGTTCCATCACCTTCACAAATCTTTAAGTTTTGTAAGGTAGGTTTGCAAGGGTACACAAAATTATTATTATTATTTTTTAATTTCTTTTAAAATGTTAAAGGAGATTTCTTGACTAATGAGATTCCTGAAGCAAGATCAGCTACCTGAAGAACTTAAACTAGACAGTGATCCTTAATACCGAATGTGATGTCCAATCATTTTTGTTGTATGATTAATGTTTTTCAATTGCATTGTCCTGTGCATTATTGCTAAATGGATCAAGGAAAATGTGTTTCTTTGATGTTTGGTTGCTGATCAGCTTAAAAATGTTGCCACTAATAACGAGTAGGATAATAATGAAGGGTTTTAATAAGGTTTTCTTGTATTTGGTTCTTTAATTTGCTTGTGTTGCAAAATTCACACATTAAAATTTAGTATACAATTCTCCTGGATCTTGTAGAGATGAAGAAAGAAAAAAGCGTAACTTTGAAGGCCGAATAGGTCCCCGGTCGATTGAATCGAAGTGTAACTTTACAATGAAAAAACAAGTGACTTACAGATTCTTCGCCTTCAATGCAAACTGGACAACAACTATTGAAATGAGGTTGAATAATTCCACGTGTGATCAAATTGTCTCTAGTAGCAAGTCTCTTTTAAATTAATCTCCACCCGAAAATCTGGATTTTGGAGAGAATATCACTTACCCAAATTTGTTTCATTGCCTTTCTTAAATCATCTGACAATTCATAGTTTTCAGCTAACTCAATCAGAATATTATAGCATCTCGTAACTGAGAACCTTTCTACTAGGTTTGGAGCCCATCACCATTGATCCTCCACACCTTCCTCTAGTTTAATACTAGAAATATAAGCTTCTAACTCTCGGTCCTATTCTTGTTCAACATCATTTAACGCCCTGACCCACTGCCATTTCCACTCCCAAAAATTACCATGCCATTCACCCATTTCAGCGACTTTACAATTACCATTGCTAGTAAGAAGGAACAACTGGGGGAACTGAGAAATTAGAGGAGTCGTACCTAGCCAATTATGCAACCAAAAGCAACTACTGCAGCCATCTACAATCCTTCAGTGTATCTGTTTAGGAAGCCAAGAGTCGTCATTGGTGAAGCCGACTCCAAGGGAACATAAATCGCGCCACCAAATAGAACATTTTGATAAAACACTTGTAGCATATTTACTTTTCAAATAAAAGGTTTGGTTCACGCTTTGGGGATGATAAAACTGAAATAATTATTGTATGAGATAAAAACTATTAGATGTCGAAAGGAAGATAATCATATTCGAACATGCATTTCAAACAATCAAGAAATTAAATGAATCTTATTTAAAGATTCCGAATGAACAATCAAGAAAAGGAACAAAGGAAGTATTCATATGATCAAATAATTACAACTTTATCACTTTTGACAGTGTTTCGTTAACATGTGTTGAATCCTCTCCACCTTAGGGTTGAAATCCTTTTGGGCATTTGAAGCACTTGTACCTAACATTATGAGCCTCCATGTGTTGCTGGAATGCCTTTTTTTTTTCGATAAGAAAGAAATTGAATTACGGGGAGCACAAGGGTGCTCTACCCCTTACAAAGGACGTGGGGGCCTCGTTAAAACCTCAGTGAGCCAAACCCCATTGGAAAAAGAGTCAAAGAGGAAAAAAGAGTACCCCATAAGTTACACAGATAGCATACAACCCAATGGGCAATTCATCCAATCCACCTGGCGTAAGTTTGTCTTCCTACCCTTCCTAGAAATTTAAACCACCCCCAAGAAATGTATTTTACATGAGTTACAATCAAATTCACGTTCACAACTACTTCTTCAAAAATAATTTTGTTCCTTGCATGCCAAATTTCCCATATGGTTGCAATCCAAACTAAATGTTTCAACCTCTTCAATTTATTACCTTTAAGAGCCTGCCCAAACTGATAGAAAATATCCATCCAAAAGTGAATTTTATTCCACACCTCAAGGGATTTTTTTATAGAAGCAAAATAAATGTGTGGCATTTTAGGGAGTTTTTTGTACCCCCATCACATTACATATACCCCCACATAATTTCTAAAACCCGAAAATATCCATGCCCAACTAAAATTCGCTCGGATTTACCCCAAAAATAAATGTGAGGCATTTTAGGGATTTGTTATTTTTTCAAATCAGATTTATCTCCCAGTAGGTAAATCCGACTTTAAAAATAACAAAGCGGATTTACCTCAGATGTGGTACATCCGCTTTGTTATTTTTAAAATCGGATTTACCTAGTGGGTAGATAAATCCGATTTCCCTAAAAAAAGGACTTCGGATTTACCCCACCTAAGTAAATCCAATTTTGTTATTAAAAATAATCGTTTTTTATTTAATTTTTTTAAAAAGGTTATAAAAATGCTACTAAAAATCCGTTAAAGAGTCAAAACTAATCCAAAAATTATAAAAACACCACTAAAAGTCTAATAAAACCAAAATAAGATTATGCAAATTTTTTTAGATTTTTTGGAAATTATGAAAAATTAAAATAATTAATAAAAAATAGTAAACGCTGGAATTTGGGATTTTGAATTTAATGGCTGTGGTTTCATTACAATTTGAGTAGGTTGCCTGAAAACCGATTTTTTAGCCTAAATTATTCGCTCGACGTACAACACCGTCACGTGTTAACGAACTACACACTAAATAGAACCAAAAGACGGTCGAAATTCGTATCTAATTTTTTAACTGATTTATTTATTAATTAACTAGGTTAAAAAAGCGGATTTACCCCCACATAAGGTAAATCCGCTTTTGTTATTTAAAAGCGGATATACCCCCACATAAGGTAAATCCGCTTTTAAAAATAACAAAATCAGATTTACCCCACACCTAAGGTAAATCCGCTTTAGTATTTTTAAAAGTGGATATAACCCCACCTTAAATAAATCCGCTTTTAATTTTTTAAAATTTTGAGGGGAAATCGGATTTACCTCACAGATACATAAATCCGATTTCCAAAAAAATTGAAATCAGGATATGTTCTGGTTTTTTAAATTTTGTGAAGGGAAATTGCGTCTTTTCGCAAGGTCTGTGGGAGTATAATTGGATGTGATGGGGGTAAAAAAAAGCCCGACATTTTATTCTTCCCGAAGGCAAAGCACGCAACACTTTTTGTAATTTATGATATTGCGTTAAAAAATGTTTTAAATTTTTGGCTCCTAAATCCTTTTCCTTCTAACTACGTTAGAAAATGCCTATGTGGCCATTAAAAATTAAAAACATTAATTAATTATTTTATTTTATACATATTTACTTTGTTTCATAAATTTTGTTTATTTTTTATTTTGATCAATTTTCTATAGAAAAGTCTATTTTAATAATTTTAATTTTATTTTATAATTGTATAATTATTATGATTTTATTTTATTAATTATCATAAATATATATTTTTTAATTTTTCCTATAAATTTGTGGTGGAAACGGGTACCCTCGAGGAACCTGTCATCGTTTGGGATGGCGATGGGGGATACAAAACCCGACCCCGCTAGAGATAGGGGCGGGGACGGGGGATGCAAAACCCGTCCCCACCCGCATCGTTGCCATGCCTAATTGGATGCTCAAATGATTAATTTGCTTATTAATTTACTTAATGATAGCGAGTGTTCTAAAAATGTTTTTTTGTCTTTAAAATGCTTTTATAATTGAGATTTCATAGGAATTTTATATTTGTAATAAGCCAAATATTTTTAGGAATGCTATTTCCCTTTTTTAGAAGCCTAATTATGAAAGGCCTAGTTTGGGCATGAATTTGGGCTTTAATTGTTATGTTTGTCTCTTTAGCGAGTTCACAACCTATTCCCTATAAATAGGTGTGGTTTTGCAAGTTGTAAAAAAAAACCTTTGGTCATATTTTTAATCTGAGAGGAATTAGCATAAGTTCTCTCTCTAGGGTTCTTTCTTGAACTACCATTGGGATCTTATCAAGAGTTTAAGTTTTTGTGGCGATCCAATCATGAGAATTATTATCTTTCCATGAAAGATGTGGCGTTTAGGGTTTTGGTTCAGAGAGATGGTTAAGAGAGAGAGAGACGTTTAGGGTTTTGGTTTCCTGGTTTATGATTTTTTTGTTGAGTGAATGAAGATGTGACAAGAAAGGGGTGAGAGAGCTAACTGAGAGATGTGACATGTGAGATGATGACAAGAAAGGGGTGATCCCAAATTGACCTTAATTATTCTAGCTGTAAATGGCCCAATTGGTATTTTCATAGGAGATTAATTTGTATAAATCTATAGTGGATCTGTAGTAGATAGTAGATATATGTTTCGTTCCCTGCAAATATTCATTTGATCCAATTTAGTCCCTCTAAAAATAAAATTTAATGTTTAGTTCTTGCAAATATATGTTTTATCTAGTTTAGTCCCTATAAAAGTAAAATTTTGATTTTGATCTTTGCAAACATACGTTTTATCCAGTTTGGTCTTGTAATATATAAAATATTTTACTTTAGTTCCTAAGTTAAGAGCAGCAAAAAGTAATGAACTCAAATAATTTGCATATTACAGGGTCTAAATTGGATAAACCATTTATTTGCTGGGATGAAACTCAAAATTTTATTTTCTTGAATCTTTCAATGAAGTCGCTTGTTAATTCATAAACCTTTTGGTTCAAGTTTACAAAATCGACTATTGTTACCTCGGGTTATAACCAATAGAACCTACCGTCAGATCAATGATTCACCAACTACTGTCACATCAAGATCTAACGACAAGAAAACTACGCATGTTATCCACTCTGAAGAGCACAGTACCAACGATCCCTCACACTTGTCCGAGATCTATATCGAGCTGTCCTCTCAGAGTTCCAATCACGCTGATCAGCCTAAGCACACTTGGGAGGGAAACGAGAGGACTACCGAGTACCTGTAAACAGATCAGTCCGAAACACACTAAAACTCAATGAACGACTCATCAGACTTTCAAGTCGAGGCTCTCTCTTCAAAATGACACTGCCTTGTGGGGCAACTATTCTGGGATAGGCTCATGTGAGTCCAAAATATACAGATATATAAAATTAATATATATGTAAATAAATACTTTGGTATGTCCAAAGCCAAGCAAGGGACTTCCCCACTTTTGAAATATCTCTTAAAATGAATTAAAATCACAACAATCCCCCACATATTTCAAAAGTTGGAAAAAGAATAAAGAAAAGAAGTTTCTTGGGTTAACATCGTAGATGTAATGCATCAGAACTATATAGCAAGCTATGGAACCAGTCCTAGACAGATAAAACGTAACATATAGTGAATTGGTTTAGCAAGTTATGGAACCCAAGACATGTTAGAGGTTTTACCATCACATTACACCCCCACAATTCTTGTTGTTTCCGTCGTTTTGCGCTACTAGGCCATGCGCGTGCTCGGTATTCATGAGTGCTCTAGAGACCTCGCCAGGATCTCATGCAAGCGGCCCCACATGACACTCATATAGGTGATTTTATCAAGTGTATGCTGCAAGTCATACATCACCCATAAGGGCTATGATAATCATTAAAAGCTTTAAGCTTAACCTCTTAACCCTGTAGTCTAGCACTATCACAATAACACCGTAACACCATAGGAAGGGAAAAGAATATATTAATTACTTTAATTAATTTTAGTGCAAGCAGTATCAAGAAGTGACTTGTTTTTACCACATTGAACCTTCTTCATGGGATCTCCAATCACAAAGGTTGGGTTACCATCACTTCTTAATTTCAATTGGCTTAAGTCCCATTCCCCTCGATGTTTCACATATTAATTTCTTCCCGAGGGGTTTTGTCAGAGGATAAACCAAATTCACTTCTAACTTCACATAATCAATCGATATTACTCCATGTTTTTGCAATTGTTTGACAATGTTATGTCTCAATTGCACATGTCTATTTTTGCCATTATAGGTCTTATTCTTTGCAACAGCTATTGCCGATTGACTATCACAATGTATTGACACTGATGGTGTCAGTTTTACTCCCAAAGGGATTCCGGCTAATAGGTTCTTCAACCATTCAGCTTCAGTCCAGCCAACTCTAGAGCTACAAATTCTGACTCCATGGTCGATCTAGCTATTATTGATTGTTTGGCTGACCTCCAAGTTACCGCACCACCACCAAGTGTAAAGATATAACCATTAGTGTATTTTGTCTCATCTGAACCAGTTATCCAGTTAGCATCGCAGTATCCTCTTAAGTATCGCATGATGTGAGCAAGTGCCTTCCAATGATCCTGACCAGGATTGTGAGTATACCTACTCAGACGATCAACTGTGAATGCAATGTCTGGTCGAGAAAAATTCCTTAGATGCAGTAGGCTCCCAATTACTTGGGCATACTGAGGTTGGTCAACAGGATCACCTCTATTTTTCTTTAAGTGTGAGTTAACGTCATAAGGGGTACTCAATCGGGTGGAGTTATAATGACCAAACTTCCTAAGAAGTTTCTCAACATAATGTTCCTGTGATAGTATAATACTATCACCTTCCCTAATGAGTCTAACTCCTAATATTACACTTGCCTCACCCATATCTTTCATATCAAAATTAGATGAAAGAAAACATATGGTTCTAATAACAATACTAAGACAAGTACCAAAATTAAGCATGTCATCTACATAGAAGCATATAATAACATGTTCTCCACAGTGTAAACACATTTATCAACTTCTATCATGGAGAAACCATCATTGATCATAACTTGATCAAACTTTTCATGCCACTGTTTTGGTGCTTGTTTTAAACCATATAACGACTTAAGAAATTTGCATACTTTATTCTCTTGACCAGAAACTATACATCCTTCGGGCTGAGTCATATAGATTTCTTCTTCTAAGTCACCGTTCAAAAACGCAGTTTTAACATCCATTTGGTGAATAACAAATTTGAAAAGACATTAAAGCTATTAAAACTCTAATAGAAGAAATTCTTGTTACTGGAGCAAAAGTATCAAGATAGTCAATATTTTTTGTTTTTGAGAAAAACCTTTTGCTACTAATCTAATTTTATATTTATCAATAGACCCATTTTATTTTGAAAAACAACTTACATCCTATTGTTTTTGCTCCAGGAAGTAAATCAACTAAAGTCCAAGTTATGAATTTTGAAATTGAATCTATTTTAGTTTGAATAGCTTCTTTCCAAAAATTTGACTCAAAAGAAGAAATTGCTTCAGAAAAAGTTTTGGGATCCTTTTCAACAAGATAAGTTTGAAAATCATTTCTGAAGGATGTTTCTTTCCTTGGTCTTTTACTTCTCCTTAATTCTTCACATGGTTCGTCACGTGTATCATTACTAGTAATTACTAATGGTTGTCTAGATGTACTATCATATTTCAAAGGAAATATATTCTAAAAGAAACTCGCATTCTTTGTTTCTACTATTGTATTGTTATCTAGAGCATCACTTTTCACATGAAAATATAGATCAATTAATAAAATAAAAAAATGAAACAAAGTGTAGTTTGCATCGCAAACAAAGTGTGAAAAGGGAAAACTGCACATTTTAGCAGACTAAAAGCATCATCAAAGTAATGACTTACACAATTTGTTATGCTCATGCCAACAAAATGAAAGTAAAAACTGCCTTTGAACCTTCGAGAATGAACTTCAAGGATTTCCATATAGCAATAATCTAGGTACATAACCTCACCCTAGTGGCAACTACCAACACACTCTACTTTCTTACTCTCTTCTTTGGAAACAACACACTATTGTGCAAAGCAACATAAAACAGATAATACAGACAACATAAAAAAATTTCCTGACATATTATGCAGCACTCAATTTATTACCTGACAAAAGTAGGTTGGTAATTGATTGCTCTACAACTGTGATTCAAGATATTCATTCACTACAAAAAAAAATGTCATTTGCCACGGACATTAGCGACGGAATACGATTCCCTCGCTAAAACTGACATTAGAGACGGAATTTGAGAGGGAATAAGGGTCTTCGTTTTTTTGAAAATTAGCGACGGAAATTAGTGCATTAGCGACAGAACAGTCCGTCGCTAATTGTTTGGAGGGAAACTGAAATCAGAACAGCACGGAAACCGAAGCGATTAGCGACGGAAATACTGGTCCCTCGCTAATGTTTTTGACCGTTCCAGCCTTGGTCAGCGTGAAGGGATTAGCGACGGAATAGTCCCTCGCAAATTCCGTCGCTAACCCCAATTAAATAGAATCAGGTCCCATTTTCCTCTCTCTGTTTTCTCTTCTCTCTCACTCCCTCACTCTTCTCTCACGAACCCCAACCCCGCCACACCATTTGCAGCACCACCACACCAGGACCACCACACCACCACAACCCACTGTCGTCGTCGCTCCTCTCTCTCTCCTACGCGACCTCGCTCTCTCTCCTCTCTCTCTCCTACGCGAACCTTTCTCTCACCGGAGCTCTCCCTTTTCGCCACCACCAGAGCTCGCCCTCCTCACCACCACCGGAGCTCGCCCTCCTCACCACCGGAGCTCTACCTTTGGAGGTTTTTTTTTACTGATTTTGATTTTTTTTTTACCAACTGATTTTGTTTGACATTGTTTTGTTAAGATTTGTAAAATTAATTTTGTGATATTGTTGTTTGGTAATTTTAGTGAATTTAGTTTTGTGATATTGTAAATTAATTTTTGATATTGTTTTAGTAAAATTGTGTTTAGGATTAGAAATTGAAATTGGGTAGAAATTGAAATTGTGTTTTAGGTTTTAGGATTAAGTTTAGGATTTATAGAAATTGTGTAGGATAAAAATTTGAAGTTGAAATTGAAATTGTTTGTTGAAATTGAAGTTGTTTTATTGAAATTGAAATTAATAGTGAATTGATTTATGTTTTTTGCTTGAAATTGAAATTAATAGTTGAAATTGAAGTTGATATTGAAGTTGTTGTTGAAATTAATAGTTGAAATTGAAGTTAGTTATTGAAATTGAAGTTGAAATGGTTTAGGATTGAAATTGTTGGTGTTTAATGTGTCACAACCGCATCGGAGTGCGCACCGTCACCGAACCACGTACCGCACCGGACCTCAATCTCATAACGGTTATTTTCCAAAATAAATTAATTGTTGTTTTCATGAACCCTAGGTTAGATGACTGTGTGTTGTTGATGGAAAAGGGTGAGGTGATGCCGTCCCTCACCCCCATATTTTGCTCGAAATCATCTCCATTGAGATAATTGCGAGGCGATACTAACAATTTTAAGGTTGGGAGTTAGAAATAACTTCGATCCTTCACTACTTATATGGAAAAGGGTTTTGTCTGATCTGTCCTTAACCCCCATATTCGGCTCGAAATCACCTCCACTGAGATCATATCGATGCCACTAACTTGATAGATTATTGGGAATGTTAAGGGAATATAACACGTTTTCTTAAATGCGTGTAGATGAATTTGTATGAATTTAATCGTGAATGGGTTTGAAGGAATCTTTTGTAATCGTGTAGATGAATTTGTATGAATTTAATCGTGAATGCGTGTAGAAGAGCGGGTTTGAAGGAATCTTTTGTAATTGGGGTTGAACAGTTTCTTGTGGTAGCGTGGTGACATGAATTGGCTAAACGGAAAAAGGGGGTTAGATGTCCATGCTTGAAATGCGAAGGTGTACCTATTAGGACCGATAATGAAATCAGGGAGCACTTGTATCAATGGGGGTTTAGGCCTAATTATTGGATTTGGGTGGACCATGGAGAACAACGACGTCAAAATTTTGAGGTAGGCGCTTCAAGCAGTTCTGGTGTTGGTGTTCCACGTAATGAAATTTTTGAGACGATGGAAAACATGATTTGTGATGGTCTCAGGGTGAATGTGCCATTTGATGAGCCTCAATATGACGATCATGATGAACTTCCAAATGAAGAAGCACAAAAATTTTATAATTTGTTAAGAGATTCAAACAAACCGTTGTTTGAAGGCTCGCCACAGTCAAAATTATCTATGTGTGTGAAACTTTTAGCTCTCAAGTCCATGAGTAATATTTCTGAGGTGGGTTTAGACTATGTGACTGAAATGATGTTGGAAGCGACACCTAATAAGGATAATTTGCCAAAAAGTTATTATGAAGCAAAGATGTTAGTTTCGAAGCTGGGATTGAAATTTAAAAAGATTGATTGTTGTGAGAAAGGGCACATGTTGTTTTACAACAACGAATTTGGTAAAAATGATGGTGAGCTACTTGAATGCAAATTCTGTGGAAAGCCAAGGTATCATGATCGTAAAGGGGTAAAACGTAATTATAAACCTATCCCTGTAAAGAATGTTTGCATCGACCGAAATTGCGCAGAAAATGACTTGGCATTATGACAATAGGCGTACCTCAGACGACATTTTACGCCACCCATCCGACGGTGAAGCGTGGAAGCACTTTGATCAAGTGCATTCAGATTTTGCCTCAGACCCACGGAATGTTCGGCTTGGCTTGTGCTCTGATGGATTTACTCCATATATCCAAGCATCGGCGTCACCCTACTCTTGTTGGCCAGTCATTGTTACCTTTTACAATCTTCCTCGTGAGATGTGCATGACTAAACCGTATATGTTTTTGACTTGTCTGATACTTGGTCCATCCAATCCAAAAGCCAACATTTATATCTTTTTGGAACCTCTGATTGATGATCTTAAGAGATTGTGGGGGGGGGGGTGTTTTGACATATGATGCAGCACGAAAGAAAAATTTTATGATGAGAGCCGCATTGATGTGGACAATTAACAACTTTCCTGCTTATGGTATGTTGTCTGGTTGGGGGACTCACGGTAAATTGGCATGTCCCCACTGCATGAACACACAAAGGCGTTTACGCTAAAGTACGGGGGCAAGAGTTCTTGGTTTGACTCGCATCGCAGATTCTTACCGTAAGATCATAAATTTAGAAAGAACAAGAAGGCCTTCAAGAAAGGGGCAGTTGAAACAGATGGACCACCGCCTTTGTTGACATCAGGTGAAATCTGGAGCAGAGTTATGGATTTGCCACAAGCCACAGAGGTAGGGGAGCTCACCCGGCTGGATGGTTATGGACAGGTGCACAATTGGACAAAAAAAAGCATATTTTGGAATCTCCCATATTGGAAAGATAATTTGTTGAGGCACAATCTTGATGTTATGCACATCGAGAATAATTTCTTTGACAACATATTTTTCACTGTGATGAATGTGAAAGATAAAACCAAAGACAATAATAAGGCTAGATTGGATTCTGCTCTTTATTGTAGCAAACATCGATCTGATTTGAATTTGGTGGAAATGCCTAATGGGAAGATGTTAAAACCCAAAGCCAAATACTGCCTAACACCCACTACAAAAAAAACACCAATTAGCGACGGACATTAGCGAGGGACTTGTTGTCCCTCGCAAAAACAGTCATTAGCGAGGGAATTAGCGAGGGCATAGAGCTGTCAATTTTTTTGTCATTAGCGAGGGAATTAGCGAGGGAACTGTCCCTCGCTAATTACTGCCCTCGCTAATTCCCTCGCTAAATTTTGCTTTTCAGATGATGGTACCAGATGAAGCGAAAGATGTTTGTCGATGGTTGAAAGAATTGAGGATGCCAGATGGTTATTCTTCTAACCTTGCAAGATGTGCCGATGTGAACACCGGGAAGATGTATGCGATGAAAAGTCATGATTGTCATGTATTCATGGAGTGTTTGCTTCCATTTGCTTTTAATTCATTACCAAAGTGTGTTTTGGAACCACTTATTGAAGTGAGTCAATATTTTAAAAATATGTGCTCTTCAACATTGAGAATGGATGATCTTATTAAGATGGAGCAGAATATTCCTTTCATTATTTGTAAGTTGGAGAGAATATTTCCTCCCGGTTTCTTTGATTCCATGGAGCATCTACCGGTTCACCTTGCGTATGAAGCAAGGCTTGGTGGACCAGTTCATTATTGGTGGATGTATCCATTTGAGAGGTAATTATCTATTTCAACATTTTATTAAAATTATCTTAATTAGTATGATTATTAGTTTAATGAAGTATTTTTCGTTCAACAAATAGATTAATGGGTTATTATAAACGATCGGTGAAGAATAAAGCTAGAGTTGAAGGATCGATCTGCACAGCTTATCTACACCGTGAAACAATTTATTTTTGTTCACATTATTTCAACAACTTTATGTTGTCAACAAATAATAGAAATGAAATGGAGATTGAAGAAGAAAGACACCCGCTCACTTTATCAAACCTGGTCGCCCTTCGGGAAATAAGTCAACCAACTACTTATCAGATAAAGAGCATAAATCAGCACATGTTCATGTCTTGATCAATTGCACTGAAGTTAAACCATATCTTGAGTAAGTATGCTCCAATTCAGTTGTTAATCTATACTGTATGATGTTAAATCAGATTTTGATCAACTTTCAATCTAAAGAGTAATAGTAATTCTTTTCAGTGCATTCTTACGAATTGAGGGTATAGGCGCTGAAGAATCTTCTATTCGTATACATGAAAGTTTTCCATCCTGGTTTAAGACTAGAGTAAGCAACCAAATCCCCAAGGCGCTGAATAATTCTTTAAACTAGATATGAGACATGACTTATTTTTCCATATGTTGTTTACTTAGGTTTATGAAGCAGAACCAACTCCCCAAATCCGACACTTGAGGAACTTAGCCGATGGTCCTTTTCTTGAGGTGACCGAGTGACACATGTACCTAGTTAACGGTTACAAATTTGACACCCAATCATGGAGTGAAGGGAAAAAACAATTAATAGTGGGGTATATGTTAAAGGTGAAACAGGAGGAGGTGAAAATGACTACTACGATGTGATCGAACACATATATGAACTTGAATACCCACTGTTAGACTATGAAAAGAGAATAGTTTTGTTTTTTTGTAGATGGTTTGATCCATCGGTTAGAGGAATGAAATTGAATCCAAAATGTAATACCGGGGACATTCGAATGAATGGAAGGTATAAACTTTATGATCCGTTTATCATGGCAGAAAATGTGAGGCAGGTGTATTATGTTCCATATCCATCAACTCAGAGAGGATGGTGTGTTTCAATTAAGACAAAACCACGGGGTCGCATTGAAGCCATTGATGCGGAGGATGAGGTTCCTTATCAGGTGGATGAAATTTCAGGAGTAGATGAGGTAATTGAATTTGAACCGATTGACTCATTATGTGATGATCGACTCCTAGTTGAAGAAGTTGATGAAGATGAAGAACACAATGAAGATGAAGAAGAGAATGAAGATGAAGAACAGAATGAAGATGAAGAAGAGAATGTTGTATTTGATTAATCTTATATATATTGTCTACTTATGTTGACTCCTTATGTTGTCTTTAAATTTATTAGAATCATTAATATATCAATATTATTCTTGTTAATTTACTTTATTTAAATTATTTATAAATATATATAATTAATGTTGTTAGTATCACATTTCATTTCTATTTTTTCATAGATACGGATCCAGGAGGAGGTTCTGACCCACCGAGACGTAATAATAAAGGGAAGAAGACTTTGACCGATGAACCTCCTAGGAGGAGGCGTAATCATGAAGTGGAACTTAATATTGGGAATATGAGGGGTCATATGTATGTGGGCCCACCAGCTACCACCCCACAACCTCCGCCTCCATCTGGCCCGGTATCATTTACCATCACATGGGCATTATATGGGCCCAGCAGATGCGTATGCAGGGTATGGCCCACCAGCTGGGTATGGCACATCAGCTGGGTATGGCACACCAGCTGGGTATGGCACACCTGCTGGGCATATAGGCTCATCATCTGGACATATGGGCCCATCAGCTGGACATATGGGCCCATCAGCTGGGTTATCTATGCCTACACCAGAGCCCCATGATGATATTCAGCATGATGTTGGTGGTGGTAATGTTGAAGGTGATTCATCCACCGATGACGAAAGAGTAGAGGTGGTTGTTATTAATGGTATTAGACTCAAAGTCATTTATAGTCGTGGTAACGCGTAAGTATTATATTGTTTGTTTTTTTAAAGTTAATTATGCAACGACTTATATATATTTGATTGTTCGATATATCTTTCATTATGCAGGCTTCTTCCTGGAAAGGTAGCTTCATCAAGCATCACCTATGTCATCCGGAAAAAATATTTTCAAAACTTCCATAAAAAGTGGAGCAAAGTCGAAGAAGATGACAGGAAGGATCTGCTTGACTTCTTTAGGGTAAGTGTCAATTATTTTGTCATTACTTATATTGTTTGTTTAAATTTTATGTTTAATAACGTTTAATATAATTACTAATAGATTTTTCATTTTACTTAATACAGACCAAGGTAACTTGGGACATAGAAGAAGATAACAATGTGCGGAGACTTTTTTCAAAAGGATGGGCGCTCAGATTTCAGATTTGCTTTATAAGCTCCGCTGTAAAGATAAAAAGCCTGACTTCATCGGTGATGATATTTAGAATGCCTTCAAGAGCCATTGGGCTACCGAGACTTTCAAGAAAAATGCTGCAAGCGCCAAAAATAATAGAAACTCAGAAAAGGGTGGTTCGCTTCACTGCGGCGGGTCCATCAACCAGGCTCAGCATGCTGCTAGATTGGTAAATTATATTACAAATTTGTGTGTGTTTTTTTACATTATTTAATCAGTTAGCAATTTTTGAAAATGTGTTTCATTTTACAGAGTAAAAAGGCAGGACGCCCTATCACTGCTCCTGAGCTGCATAGAGCCACCCATGCGAGGAAAGACACTGGCGAGTATGTTGATGAGTGCTCCAAGATGACTCAGGTAAATATACCAATTGATTTGTATTATATAATGTTGCTTTGTCAGAATGGAGCGCTAATGTGTGGTTATTCAAAACAGGAGCAAGTAAATGAGTTCATGACTCAGCTAACTCAGGGGAGCTGGGACCCTGAAGCACTTGGCCAACTTACTCCTGAGATGATAGATCTGGAAAATCAACATTGGGAGAAGACCGTTGGTTGGTCTAAGGGTCGCCTGTATGGTACGGGGCCCTTGGCTCCATGTATGGGCCAGTCTGGGGCCGGGAGCAGCAGAAGATGCAGTCGACCAGCTTCTACTGCTGCAGATACAGAGCATATTGATGAGTCCTCATCATATGTATATTTTTATTCAGTTTGCAACCAATTTGTTAGTCATTTAAGTTTATTGCAGTCAATCGTTAAGGGATTTGGCATAGTTTTAGATAATTGTAGTAGGAAGTCCTGTTGTAAGAAATTCCTTCACTTTCGGAGCTAAATTGTACTTGAAGGCCTCCAATTTATGTGTTATCATTCGGCGAACCAGACACTTGCCCGGAGATGCAGCACAATTGGGAAGATTTGAGTTTCTGAGCAATTTCGCGTCGCGACCAGGAGGGTTCGCGTCGCGAAGGAAGCATAAAACAGGAGGATTGTTAATTCTGTGCAATATCGCGTCGCGATGGCTACGGGCCGCGTCGCGATGGACTTCAGAAAGTTAGGTTAAATATCAGTTTTCAGCGAATTGTTCAGGGACTTCGTCTGGAGAGCAGTGCTAGGGTTTGGAGCAGCAGCTGGGGGTGAATTTGGAGGCCTTCCTTCACCTTGGGAACAAAGGTTTGAAGGTTCTAATGGATCCTTACTTGTGTAATCTTCTTCCACTCTTGATTTCTACTCTTATGATGTTGTCTACTTAGTTTCTTTTGATTAGGGAGAGATGACTCTTCCCAAAACTATCCTATGAATGCTTTGTTATGGTTAATACAATTAGTAGTTTGAATTATCATAAGTCTATGCCTCTGAGTTTAATTCTTTATAGTTACATATGATAATTATAATGATCTAGGTCATGTGATTGCATAGGAATATGGGTTGCATGTTGGATATGAGGTATTAGATCATGTACTTGTGATCACCATCGGAATATGGGGTTGGATGCATGAATTCTTTATTTCTTGAGTTTATTGCTTTACCGATTGGCATGATTCACCTAAGGAATTAGGGTAACTCAATTAGGTAAAAGGGGTTCTGAGGCAAGGAATTGCTCTTAACCTATCATAGTGAATTGAATCTGGTAGTTCAAACAACTAATCTGTAATTAGCTGAAGGTCATAGGATAGCGTAGGGAAGATGAATCAATCCTTAATCGCTTTATTTTCAAACACTATCTTGCATTTAATTTACAAAATCCCAAAAATATTATCTTTTCGTTTCTACCGCTAAGAGTTAATAAACTTGCCTAATTGATAATAAAACGCAATCCCTGTGGATACGACCGGTACTTACCGTTTAAATTATTACTTGCAACGAATTTGGTACACTTGCCAAAGTCCTAACAAGTTTTTGGCGCCGTTGCCGGGGATTGTTGATTTCATTGTCAATAAGGCAATTGAGTTAATTCTTAGTTGTTTTATTTTGTTTTATTTTATTTTAGTATTTATTTTTTGTTTTATTTATTTAGATACTTAGTTAGTGTGTTGGACTTGTTAACGGTTTGTTGAAGTGTTTCAGTGAACTGTGTAGCAGGGGCAAAGTTCGAAAGAATTGCTGTTTGTCCCGGAAAAAAAAATCATGGAATCCACTTCTCGGTTGGAAGATGCTTTGGCCCAGTTTAGGCAAATGACTGAGACTATCTTCCAACCTAAAGAGCAAGCTTCTCGGTTGGAAGATGCTTTGTCCGAGTTTATGCGAATGTCCGAGACCCTCTTCCAACCCCAAGAGCAAGTGATGATAGAGTCCTCGCCACCCTCACTTAGCGGTAATTTTTGTGAAGAACCCCACTTGAATGGCAAATGTGTGACACGCACCTTTTGCGATTCTTGTGGGGAGTATCTTGTGGAGTGCAACTGTGAGGATGAGTGGGTAACTATATCAGAAAATTACCCACGGTTATGTACTACCAATGAGGAACAAGAAGAACAAGCCCCAACAAAAGAAGAATCTGGGGAGGATAAGGAAGATGAGGAAGAAGAAAATATTGAAATGGAGGAGCATGTAGTTTGGAGGGAAGATCAAAGCTCCCAATGTGGGGAAGGGGTGAAAACCCAACCAGAAAAAACCCAACAAATCATGGTTCCTATTATTCTTCCAAGTAGCAAGGAGGATAGAAGTGAGGAGATTGACATATACTTAGACTCCTTCTATGCCTTATTCATCACCCTTCACCTTAAAAGGGTATGGAAGCATCTACAACTATGTTTCAAATTCATGATGTTCCTGCCCCAGAAGCGAAAGAAGAATGATGATGTGTTCTTTGTGTCATATCAGCCACCTTAATAGTGGGATGACAAACGTCAAGCTAGTGACGTTAAAGAAGCGCTTGGTGGGAGGCAACCCATTGGTTCCCTATTTACTGTTTTGAGTCTTTATTTTTCATTCCCCTTTTTCAGTTTGTTTTGCATTTTGGTTGTACTGCTGTCTAACTTTTACATTGATGATGATGCACCACAATTTTGAACTAGTTCACTGTGGTGGTTGTTCAGTCTAACATTTTTGCAGCTACCATGTGATTTCTTCCATTTCAGATTTTTTTCATCAGATAATGTCAGTGGCCAAGTCAAAGGTTGAGGAAGACCTGGATCATCTTTGAGCAAGCTCTCAAAAGTTCATCTCTTATCCCAGCTGTGAGGTTTGAGCCCAAACACTTCCTATATTCATTGTGTGATTATTCCTTGCCTGTATTAGTCTGCAGAACTTGAGCTTGTACTTAACTGTCATACATGTGATTTATACACACACTGAGGCAATTTTTTTTTTGGCACCCCTGAGCCTTTCAAGCCAACCCATTAATGTTTATCCTTTGCTAGCCCCTCTGAGCCTTTTTGTTGTTTTTGTATTTTTTTCTACATATCATTGCCTAATTTTCTTAACTTGGAGTTAGGTAGACAAAAGCATGAGGGTGGGGAAAAATTCTAAGTTTGGGGTTGCTCATGGAATAGCAACAACCTAAGTTTGGGGTGGTATACAAGAGAATGGAACATACAAAGAAAAAAAAAGAAAAAAAAAGAAAAATGTTTAGTTCTGGTTTCTGTCTATTTTCGCGTCGCGACAGCATGCCTTCGCGTCGCGATGCTATATAAAAAAAAAATTGTATGAAATTCCTTCTCTTGTGAAATGCTTTGAGAAAATGGTAAGTGAGTGAGAATGTTAAAAATTGACAAGTGAGAGGTAGGCCTAACTCCAAGTTTTAACCTACTTATCCAAATTTTACCCACTCTTACCTAAGCCCCATTATAACCTTAAAAGTCCTCAAATAGTGTGTGTGAAATTCATGTGTATTGATTGGTATAGTACTTGTTCAAGCCTATGAAACGATGATGCAGGTACTGTGAATTGAGTGAAACACCTAAAACACCTCAAAGAGCGAAACAGTAGTGAGATGTGTGAAAAAGAGAGGACTTGAGATTGCTTGCCTGCTTATGATCTTGTGTTTTCCAATTCAATTGTTTTGTCACTATATTATGTTGGATGATACTTTCTGATGTGCTGAATGATCTATTGGCCTGTGAATTATGTAAAAGCTGAATGTCAAATTGCCACAGTGAATGGAGTGATTGCTTGAGGACAAGCAAAAGTTCAAGTTTGGGGTTGTGATGAGTTCTCATCATATGTATATTTTTATTCAGTTTGCAACCAATTTGGTAGTCATTTAAGTTTATTGCAGTCAAACGTTAAGGGATTTGGCATAGTTTTAGATAATTGTAGTAGGAAGTCCTGTTGTAAGAAATTCCTTCACTTTCGGAGCTAAATTGTACTTGAAGACCTCCAATTTGTGTGTTATCATTCGGCGAACCAGACACTTGCCCGGAGATGCAGCACAATTGGGAAGATTTGAGTTTCTGAGCAATTTCGCGTCGCGACCAGGAGGGTTCGCGTCGCGAAGGAAGCATAAAACAGGAGGATTGTTAATTCTGTGCAATATCGCGTCGCGATGGCTACGGGCCGCGTCGCGATGGACTTCAGAAAGTTAGGTTAAATATCAGTTTTCAGCGAATTGTTCAGGGACTTCGTCTGGAGAGCAGTGCTAGGGTTTGGAGCAGCAGCTGGGGGTGAATTTGGAGGCCTTCCTTCACCTTGGGAACAAAGGTTTGAAGGTTCTAATGGATCCTTACTTGTGTAATCTTCTCCCACTCTTGATTTCTACTCTTATGATGTTGTCTACTTAGTTTCTTTTGATTAGGGAGAGATGACTCTTCCCAAAACTATCCTATGAATGCTTTGTTATGGTTAATACAATTAGTAGTTTGAATTATCATAAGTCTATGCCTCTGAGTTTAATTCTTTATAGTTACATATGATAATTATAATGATCTAGGTCATGTGATTGCATAGGAATATGGGTTGCATGTTGGATATGAGGTATTAGATCATGTACTTGTGATCACCATCAGAATATGGGGTTGGATGCATGAATTCTTTATTTCTTGAGTTTATTGCTTTACCGATTGGCATGATTCACCTAAGGAATTAGGGTAACTCAATTAGGTAAAAGGGGTTCTGAGGCAAGGAATTGCTCTTAACCTATCATAGTGAATTGAATCTGGTAGTTCAAACAACTAATCTGTATTTAGCTGAAGGTCATAGGATAGCGTAGGGAAGATGAATCAATCCTTAATCGCTTTATTTTCAAACACTATCTTGCATTTAATTTACAAAATCCCAAAAATATTATCTTTTCGTTTCTACCGCTAAGAGTTAATAAACTTGCCTAATTGATAATAAAACGCAATCCCTGTGGATACGACCGGTACTTACCGTTTAAATTATTACTTGCAACGAATTTGGTACACTTGCCAAAGTCCTAACAAGTTTTTGGAAATAAATATAAAAAGATGGAAATATAATGATAAGAAAAAAAGATAGAAAAAAAAAGAAATATAAAAAGAAAAAAAAAATAAGGAAGAAAAGAAATAAAGAAAAAATGGCGCCAACCCCATATTCCGATGGTGATCACAAGTACATGATCTAATACCTCATATCCAACATGCAACCCATATTCCTATGCAATCACATGACCTAGATCATTATAATTATCATATGTAACTATAAAGCATTAAACACAGAGGCATAGACTTATGATAATTCAAACTACTAATTGTATTAACCATAACAAAGCATTCATAGGATAGTTTTGGGAAGAGTCATCTCTCCCTAATCAAAAGAAACTAAGTAGACAACATCATAAGAGTAGAAATCAAGAGTGGGAGAAGATTACACAAGTAAGGATCCATTAGAACCTTCAAACCTTTGTTCCCAAGGTGAAGGAAGGCCTCCAAATTCACCCCCAGCTGCTGCTCCAAACCCTAGCACTGCTCTCCAGACGAAGTCCCTGAACAATTCGCTGAAAACTGTTATTTAACCTAACTTTCTGAAGTCCATCGCGACGCGGCCCGTAGCCATCGCGACGCGATATTGCACAGAATTAACAATCCTCCTGTTTTATGCTTCCTTCGCGACGCGAACCCTCCTGGTCGCGACGCGAAATTGCTCAGAAACTCAAATCTTCCCAATTGTGCTGCATCTCCGGGCAAGTGTCTGGTTCGCCGAATGATAACACACAAATTGGAGGCCTTCAAGTACAATTTAGCTCCGAAAGTGAAGGAATTTCTTACAACAGGACTTCCTACTACAATTATCTAAAACTATGCCAAATCCCTTAACGATTGACTGCAATAAACTTAAATGACTAACAAATTGGTTGCAAACTGAATAAAAATATACATATGATGAGGACTCATCACATATGAGGCAGATGGAGCAGGAGCTACAGTCTACTCGACAGGAGCTGCAGTCAACTCGACAGGAGCTGCACGATACTCGACAGGAGGTCAGGACCTCTTCTGGCGATGAAAAAGATGCAGCAAATCTTTGAGAAGGTGAGCCGTGGGCAGGCGATGATGTTAAAGTATTTTAAGAATATGCAGCAAAATCAGCAGCAAGATGAGGAGGAAGATGATGAGCAAGATGAGGAGCAAGCTGAGGAGTCTGATGGTGGCAGCTTTTAGTGTTGTTGATTAACGTTTTTGTTATAACATTTCAGATTAAGTGTTGTGGATTCAAATTTTATTCTCGTAATTTTTATTTATTGAAGAATTTTAATTTTAAACTATTTTATGTATTTTATTTTATTATTTATTAATAAAATAAACAGGTATAAAAGCAGATTAATCAAAAAAAATACAATCAGATGGGCATTAGCGAGGGAATTAGCGAGGGAAATTGGACGCGTGGCTAGGCGTTAGCGAGAGAATTAGTGAGGGAAAGTGGACGCGTGGCTAGGCATTAGCGAGGGAATTAGCGAGGGAAAGTGGACGCGTGGCTAGGCATTAGCGAGGGAAAGGGGACGCGTGGCTAGGCATTAGCGAGGGAATTAGCGAGGGAAAGTGGTCGCGTGGCTAGGCATTAGCGAGGGAACGTGGACGCGTGGCTGTCAGAATTTTCCCACGTGGCTGCCATTAGCGAGGAGCAATTTAGCGATGCAACAGGTTCCCCGCTAATTCCCTCGCTAACGGTCATTAGCGACGAAAAGTGGATATTTTGCGAGGGAAATTTCCGTCGCTAATAACCAATTTTTTTGTAGTGATTTTCCCCAAAAGCATTCAAGACGAGCTAGTATATTATCACATATAAGCTTCTGGAAGTTTTTCCTGAAGGAGAAGCTTTTGTGTATCTTTCCCCTCCTCTCTCAAACGTTACTCTCTACGTCTCTCCAATAACTTCATAGATAGATTCTGGCGGCGTGTGGTTTGCCGTTTCTGGAGATTTGTGTTTCAATTTTGTGTGTTCTCAGTAGACATGAAGATAAATCCTTAAGATTGTAGGGAATTCTGACCTAAACTAGCGATAGAGCAACCTGAAAGAGAGACGAACAGTACCTGCAAAACAACGAAGGTTAGGGAAAATCAACTGGAGGGGTCTGATGACGCGCCTTTAAGTATTTATCCGCCTCTATAGCACAAATCCCTCGAGGGTACAACCGGTCCCGTCTCAGTTCACAATAGCGAATGAGGTTTCCGAACTAGCAAGAATTTAGTGTTTTATTTCAGGAGACGGAACCCAGGAAGATGAAGAGAAGAAAAGGAGCGTATTTCTGTCGTTGTTATTGTTTTTGGGGTTCACTGACTTGCTACACGACTTGCACTCTGTTAGGAAGTCAGTCAAAGAGGAGCCTATATGCACTCTGTTTGTTACGCTAAAAACGTGGAATGTTGAGAGTGCTCCACAAGTAATATACCTAGACGCTTTTAATTAAAATGAATTTAGGCCATACTTGGGGGTCAAGTACATAGCTATTAGGAAAATATTTAACAATTATGTTAAATAAAAATAATTTTGATTAATCAAACTTGCTTAAAATATGCATTCTAGGATAGGCTCATGTGAGTCCAAAATATACATATATATAAAATTAATATATTAGTAAATAAAGACTTTGGTATTTCCAAAGGCAGGCAAGGGACTTCCCGACTTTTGAAATATCTCTTTTTTTTTTATCAACAAGATAAGGCCTTCAAATTAATGAAATTGGGCGAAGCCCAAACCTAAACAAGCTAAAAGGCAAGGAAAAAACAACAACAAACCAAACCGGCCCAAAAACACAGAGCCCAAAACAAAACAACAACAACAACAAAGACGAAAACTAGTCACAGAACAAACTAGACACACGACGAGAGTTGCTCCAACACGGAGAACCAAATCCCTTCGAACTAAAAAACCCTAGAAGTCATCTTCAACCCCAATACCCAGAAATTCCTATAGAATCCTGTTGCAAAATCGATCTTAATAGAAGAGGAGGAGCTAAAATCCAATCATATGGAAGATCTTTTGAAGAAGCCAACTTCGCAAGACAATCAGCAGCTCTGTTTCCATTTCGGTTCGACCAATTGAAAGCACCAAGAGGTAAAATTCGCCATAATAAGATGAATATCATTTACAATGACATTAATCTCACCAATTGTTCTTTTTTTCATTGCATGCATCAATCAAATTGAGAGAATCGGATTCGAAGACAACACAAGGACAATGAAGACTCGATGCAAGGATAGCAGCAGCACGGATAGCAAGAGCTTCAGCTATTAGAGGCAAAGATGCAAATAAACTTGAGGTACTTCCTGCAATTACCACCCCCTTTTCATTTCTAGCTACAACACCTGAGTAGCCCTTTCCTGATTCCAAATCAAATTGGGCATCAGAGTTAAATTTAACCCAATTGTTGCAAGGAGGACTCCAGCATTTCACTGAACTCCTAGCACAATTAGAAGCAACACTGTTGATCTGCTCCTTAGTATTATTCGGTAGCATAGATGAACAGTTGAACTTGATTGAAAAAAGAGTGTCATAAGGATTAGGAAGTTTCTGTTCAAACACCATTAAATTTCTAGCTTTCCAGATATACCATAAAGCTATCATAATAAAACTTAGCAAATTATCCTTGTCAACTCCATTACACCAAGAAGCATCTAAAATTGCCTGAAACCACACACCAAAATGATTGATATTCAGGATATTAGGAACATGGCATAGTTGCAAACCAAACCATACTGGGGAAACCCAAGGACATAGAAATAGAATATGTTCAATAGTTTCATCAGAAGCTTTGCAGATAGGACACAAAGAGGAAGGAACAATTCTTCTCTTAATTAAGTTAACTACAGAACTTATAGCATTATGATGAGGCTTCCAAACAAAATGTTTAATCCTACCAGGAACATTAGCACCCCATATTTGATTCCAAGATCTTTCAGAAAGAGAGAAAGAAGGAGAAGGGGTAGAGGAAGGGATAACCATAGAATTCCTCATAGCTTTGTAGCCAGATTTAACACTGTAATCACCATCTGTAGATAAAGGCCAACAAAGACTATCCTTAGTATTAAATAAGCTAATAGGGGTTTTAACAGCCTGAATAGCACTATCTGAAGCAAGATTCCTCCTTAGAGAATCAACATTCCACACTTTTGAAGATTGATCAATTAGATCTTTAACCTTCAAAACTGTACAACCTTGATTAGCAGTAGCCATATGACCAGAGCTAAGCCACCTATCCTTAGTAATACTGATATCATCTCCTATACCAATATTCCACCTTCCATGCTTCTTCAAAAGGTCTCTTCCATGAAGTATACTCCTCCAAACCCATGAAATACCAACTTTAGGTTTTACCTTCCAAAAATCCTCCTTATTGCAATAAATACCCCTCAACATAGTAGCCCAGTAATCATTAGGACAATGTAAGCATCTCCAGGCTTGCTTTGAGAGTAAGGAAGAATTTTGATTAGCAAAATCCTTAAATCCCATCCACCTTTATTTTTACTTCCACACATAAAAATCCAAGCTTTCCAATGAATTCCCCTAGACCTAACCTTAGAACTCCACCAAAAATTAGCTACAGCAGAACATAATGATTGGCAAAAGTTCTTAGGAAGTCTTACAATAGCCATTACATAAGAAGGAATAGCTTGCACAACTGATTTAATTAGAACTTCCTTTCCAGCTTGAGAAAGGAATTGTTCTTTCCACCCTTCAATCTTTGATAACACTCTTTCCTTGATCCAAGCAAGAGCCTGAGTTCTAGAATTACCCCATTTAGCTGGTACACCTAGATATTTCCCAGGAGTGTCCCTGGTAATGATTCTAAGACTTACATTGTAACCTTTGCGTCTGTTAGGCTAGGAAAAGAAAGTTGTCTAAGCGTGCTCAACATAATGATGTTTCAGAAGAGGTTCCACCGGTTGCTGTGGACTCAAAAATGGAGGGTTTACCAGATATGGGACTTAGATTAGAAGAAGCCATGTGCTCAGTTAATTTGGAAGACAATGCACATCTTAGGCCGATTGCGAACCAGTGTGGCGCGAATAATAATCTGCTTGACAGCCAGACATCTGGAATAGCTCTTCAACCTCTGATTTCTCAAAGGAAAAGTTTCTTTTCTAATTTTCTTACTCACACGACTGCAAACTATAGTAGTAATATGTTGGTTCTCTGCCTATTATGATGATTTTAGTTCATGGTCTGTGCATTGCTTAAATACCACCATTTTACAATATAAAATGGTTTTTACTTTTTCTACTTTTTAAGGGATTTTTGAATGCATTAGTTAGTATATGTGGTTTTTTTAGGTTTTGTACTGTACACCAATATTGTGGTGGTCGAGCCAACATAATGTCTCTCGGGCTCAGCTTAATGCTCTGATTGCAAGTAAATCTTTAGTGTTTTTCTGTTGTAACAGATGCCTTCACAAGTCTTAAAATGCTATTTTTTTGTATTCGTCTTAAAATGCTGTTAATTGTTATTGCCAACACAGTTGAGTGTATACTTGAAGCAACCATGCTTTCATGCATAGAGAAATTTGAAGATAATATCTTCCCTCTTAATAATGTATTCAGTTGTTGCTTGAATTCGGATCCTTTTATAGTAAGAAGGCTTTATAGTTATGTATTCAAATATATTCACTGGGTTAATCAATCTGTTCAGATCCAGATGTCGTTGACATCGATGATGATTTTCAAGATCCTCAAATGTGCAGCCACTATGCTGCTGATATATATGACAACTTGTTCATTGTTGAGGTTTGTGCTGTAAATTTATGAGGGTTTTTTTTTTGTGTACAACGTTACAAGGATATAATCAGCATTGTTGTCTCTTGATGGCTTATGTGGTTTCCTGTTATCCCTTTAATGTCATGAACTTTCTGAATTCAGATTTTTCATATGTTAGATACTCCATAGTTCATGGTCCTTTGTGTGATACATGACCTTTTCGTCATGTACACAGTACAGCAAAATATCACTCCAAGCATGCGCGGAATATTGGTTGATTGGCTTGTAGAGGTTTGCATTATTTGTCTTTCACTCCTTCTAATAAGCAACTTTGAGTTTATGAAGAATGGACATCCTTCACCTTACAAACCGGTTTGTAGAGCTTACTTTCCATTGTGTTGATCTTTATTTTCAGGTTTCTGAGGAATACAAATTGGTACCAGACACTCTTTACCTCACTGTAAATCTCATAGATAGGTTTCTCTCCACAAACAACATTGAGAGAAATAGACTTCAGCTGCTAGGCATCACCTGCATGTTACTTGCCTCTTAAGTTCTCAACATGAATTAAGTTTCTGCTTTAACAATTGCTTGACATCTGCACTTAATAATGTTCCATTGTTTTCTTTCATCTGTGATTGAAGGAAAGTCGAAGAAATTAATCCCTCGCGTTTTGTAGACTTCTGCTTCATCACTGACAACACATACACAAAAGAAGAGGTATGTCTTGCTCTTTCAACACTACATGATTTATGCTGAAATTTAGAATCTCAACATGTAGCATTAGAATCTCAAGCAGTAATAAGTAATAACATTCTCTGGCTATTAGAATTGTTATTTAACATATTTATTATGATGTCAACATCTTTGAAAATTCTCTCATCAGAATAATTGGATTCTTTGTATTGATAAATAATGTGAGTGATGACAGGTAATAAAAATGGAGACTTAAGTGTTGAAGTCTTCTGGATATCAAATCTATGCTCCCACTACAAAAGCTTTCCTCAGGTTTGTTGGCCTTTTCAACATTAAAAAAATGAAAGAAACTTCCATTGTGATTTGAAGATCCTTTTGCAATCATCTTAGTACATTTTTGATTTCGCAGGAGGTTTCTTCGAGCGGCACAAGCTTCTTACACGGTAAAAAGATTGATCTGGGGCAATGCTACTGCATGAATGTTTCATTTTGAGTATTACTAATCACTTGAATGCTGAAAAACTTACAGAGAGCTAACATTAATTTGGAGTACTTGGCCAATTACCTAGAAGACAAAACACTTTGATATTTTGTAGTTTCAAGACCATGTTATATTTTGTAGTTTTAAGACTATGTTATATTTTGTAGTTTCAAGATTGTTCGGTTTTATGGTATTTGGTATTTTGGGATCAAACATTTTGATATGGTATTCTATTCCATGACTATGTTATAAATGCTTTAGGAGCAGTGGTAGAAAAGGCACGAAATACATTAGGAGACGTGGTAGAAAGAAAAAGTAGGATAATTAATTATTTAAAAAAAAACTTAGGTTAGCGTCAGCCAATCCGACGCTACTTAACTAGTTAACTAACCTGTCGTTGTTGACTTTAGCATCGGCGTCGGGCCGACGCTAGTTAATTCGTTGACTTTTTTTGATTGACTAAGTAGCGTCGGCCTGTCGTCGTTACATTTAGCGTGGGCTAAAATTACGGTACGCTACATTTACTTTCGAACATTTTAGCCTCGACCCGTGGCCGGCGCTATTCCCACGCTAATTCACTGTTAGCTTCCGCTTTTGGCCTGTTAGCGTGGGCTTTTCGCCGACGCTAAAAATTTTTTTTCTAGTACGTAGTGGTTGTCTCTTTCTAAAGTGAAGAATGAAAGATTCTTTTAACAAATTTTTGCATACTCGGAAAAGTACTACATATAAATATCAAAATAAGTGGAAGAAATTATTAATCCAACAAATTAAAAAAGAAAAATTGAATTAAACATTAGAAAAGTACGAACTAACCTCAACCATTTAACTCACATGGTTTCATCAACGGTATAATGCACACAACAAAGAACACCCAATAACAAAGATAATAGTAAAACAATTAAAGAGCACTCAACATAAATTAATCAAAAGGGAGAGATCGACAATCATTATGTGATAAATGTAAGTTAGAGACATTCAATTAGCTTAAGAAAATATTAAAAGACATCAATTCAAATAAAATTCGGGTGCTGCTCTGCAAATTTCATTACTTCCAAATAAAAGCATAAGTTAAGTTACCAAACCTTATCTTTCAGCTCCGCCATGAACACTTAAACTATTTATTACATAGATCACCTCAGAGACTTTTTTTTTAGATAAGCTTACCTCAGAGACTGATATCCTATGAACAATAGAATAATGTTATTACCAATTTGTAATACACTAATGCATAAATTTCATAAATGCAATGAAAAGTAAAAATCATAAAAATACTATTTTAATCGGCTCTAGATCAAGTAATTACCAACCTCCATTTCACCCTTATCATTTCTAGTTTAGGAATTAAAAAAGAAGAAAGTTGATAGGAATTAAAAGAAAGCCAAGATAAAGAACTCGAATCCGACACTACAAAAAAAAGGGTTATTAGCGACGGACTTTTTTCCGAAGGTAAATCTAGCTCTTGCGACGGACTTTCGCTCAGAATGAACAAAAAATCCATTGGAACCCACCCTCCCCAAAAATTAAAAGATATCTCTTTTCGAAACCCACCCTCACTTCTCACTTTCCTTCTTTCTCTCTCTAAGATATCTCCTTTCGAACCCACCCTCACTTCTCACTTTCCTTCTTTCTCTATTTGATACTCACTTCCCCTCTCTGAGACCCACCCTCTCTAAGATAACATTTCATATATGAGATTCCTTATTCGGTTCATTCAGGGGTTCATTTGGCCACTGCTTTCTGCCTAATTCAAAATTTCTGCTTAGTTCTGAAGTTCATCTTCGTTGTGCTGGATATAGTTCCATCTGCTTGACTTAGTTTCATAAGCCCTAATTCTCAAACTTTTGTCTGTTAATTCCGATTAGTGTTTAGGAAGTCAAGTATGTATTTTGATTAGTGCCATTGGATTCTGATTTAGCCAAAGATAGAATAACGAAGGAAGAAGAAAAACAAAATACTGAACGGAAATCGCAGAACAAAATCGCTCCATTAAGGTACTTTCTAGGGTTTTACTATGAATAACTCTTCTATAATTGTTTTGTTTGAATCTTGAAGTTTTACCTACACTGCTAATTAATACTGATTTGTGGAAACTAGAGAATAGGGGTGGCAATGAACCAAAGCAACTCGAACATAGTTCGAAATTCGACTCGATAAATAGCTCGTTGAACTTGGTTCATGAACCAAATGAGCTAAACTTGAGCGGAAAACTGAGCTCGTTAAATAAATGAACCGAACTTGAGTTAGTATATATATTACTCCTCCATTTTTATTTCAATATGATCTTTGTAATGCATTTTGTGTTTCTAAAGCAAAGTTTATTTGTTTATTGGTTGGTGCAGTTTGTTTAGCACTAATTATTATATTATTATATCATTATGCAATTCTCAAATTATTTTATTATTTTACTTGTTTATTTTCTTATTAAACTCGTGAGATACATAAACAAAAATATTATAATTATATTTATATGTTCATATAGGTAATTGTTTCATTCAAAACTACTAGTAAATTGTTATTTTAAAATGTTAAAAATCTAGAATTTTTTGGTTTTCTTTACAAAAAAAATAGATTTTTTTAACTTTTTATTCCCGCGAGTCGAGTCGAGTCGAGTCGAGCTGAGAAAAAAGGTTCATGTCGAACTCGAGTCGAGCTACGAGGTGAGCCGATTCTTATCGAGTCGAGCCGAGCTGAATCAAGTTTGACTCAGCTCGACTCATTTCCGGCCCAAGTTGAGAATTTGAAAGTTTGAATAATCATACAGATGCATAATTAGTAGATCCTTCTTGATTCTTTATCGAAACTAATCTTATAAAAAAGATTTTATAATTATATATATCTCAGTTGCTGTTATTTCTCGCTCTATCATACTCCTGCTGAAGTTGCCGGATCCTCAGCAGCGATTTTTACAGAGCAATAAATGAAAACCTAAATAATATGAGTACACCTAGATGATTTGTGAAAGATGTAATAGCATATGAGTGACTAGTCATAAAAAGTAATGGTGGACAAATAACTAAGACCACCCGAAATCGTATAATACGAATAGTCAGTGGCAGAAATAGATGACTTTTTATAGACTAAGATATTCATATTAGTACGTAATTGGTCAATAAAACATAAGCATATCATTAGTCAATATATATTCATCACATTGTAGAAATAAATAATTGTGATCTTATCAAGTAGAGATAGTTACGTATATTTATCCCCCTCATATCACAATGTATTATTTCTTCTATTATTGTATTACGAAAAAACATATAATTTTGTCTTTTAGTTATTGAGGTATTAAAGTGTATCATATATGAGTGACAATCATGTGCTTAGTTGGTAAGAGGTATCGAAAAAGTATTTGAGAAGTATCCTTAGTTGGTAAGAAGTATCAAAGATGTATCTGAAAAGTATCGAGTCAAATATTTTTTAAAAAGAATTAAAAAATTATTAGATACTTTTTGGGTATGTATCGAGAAGTATCGGGTGCGTATTGGTATGCAATACGTATTCGACACGGATACGTCTCGATGAAGTATCCGGGCTTCATACAGCATATGTGATTAAATTTTGGCAACTCATTTACCAAATTTCTGTTATGCCCAATTGCTCATCCTCTCGACGCCCCTTTTCCTTCCACTAAAATTCGTTCTCTCCTCTTTTCTCCTCTCCTCTCCTCTCCTCCATTGTGATCGTTCTCTATTCCTCCTGTATATCTATTCTGTGTCACCTTGCCCTAATTTCTTCTGCTCTCCATCTATCCCCTTTCGTTTCTGCTTAGCCATGCCCCCTGTTTCTGTTCAGTATCCCCTTGCAATTCCTTGATTATTAGTTATGCTCTTGTTGATTCCTTTCTTATTTTACTTGTTTTATCGTTGAATTAGATAGAAATGATTCCTTTGTCTTATTGTAATTGCTTTATCGTTGAATTACATAGAAATCAATTTTCAGAGAGAGAGAGACCGAACAGTGATTCGAATACTTTTAGGACTATTTCATTAATGTAATAATGGTTTTGAACTTATGGGAAATTAACTAGTGTAGTTTTTAATTAGAGTCTGTTTAACTAGTGTAGTTTTTAATTAGAGTCTGTTTAATTCTGATTCGAATAATTTTAGGACTATTTCATTAATGTAGTTTTTAACTAGTGTAGTTTTGGGAGATGCTGATACTTTACAGTTTTCTGTTTGAGTGGTGAATAAATATAAAGTCTTAAAATGGTAGCTAAGCTTGGTTTATAATAGTATTTATACCTTTTCTGGATTTGTCATGTTGAACGGAAAGAAAAAGTAATATCATTTTTACATTGCTATTTTTGCAGTCCGGCTCCCATTCTTTGAGCATGGTTGTTCGTTCAATTCTATTAGATAAAGAGTCCACGAGAAATTCTGATAGGAATCAAATCAGTAATATTGATCTAACGACAGAAAACAGATTGACTCTGTTGTTTTATTGCATTAAAGAGTACAAATGGATCAGATTATCCATTTAAATTACAAGGAAATCTTAGTATTTATCTTGAGCAATTATAGGTGCTCAGGGCCTCCCAAAGGAATAGAATTCCAATTATAATACTTGTCTACTGCCTAATAATTACATAATACAATATATACACAGAACAATTCTGAACAACAGTTACTGGCGCCCTGGGACAGTTGGCGCCCAGTCATCAGGCGCCTGCCATGTGGCTGTCTCTGGCGCTGTTGGCATTTGCACGTCTGGACAGTTGGCGCCCTTGGCGCCCTGGTTCTCCCCTGCGCTATACACCTGGCAGTTCTCCTCTGAACAGTTGGCGCCCTTGGCGCCCAGGCAGTTACAGCAGTTACTGGCGCCCTTGGCACCCAGGCAGTTACAGCAGTTCTCCTCTGAGCAGTTGGCGCCCTTGGCGCCCAGGCAGTTACAGCAGTCACTGGCGCCCTTGGCGCCCAGGCAGTTACAGCAGTTACAGCAGTTACTGGCGCCCTTGGCGCCCAGGCAGTTGCTGGCGCTGTGCAGGGATCCTTGGCGCCCAGCCCTGTTCCTTCTAACGTAAACCTTTCTAAATATGCTTCTATCATTCCCTCCCCCTTGGAAATCATCCTTGTCCTCAAGGATAAATGCTGGAAATTCTTGTTGAATCTTCTCCACTAATTCCCATGAATTTTCAAATTCCGGTAAGCCTTTCCATTTAATTAAGACTTCAGTTTCTCCTTTGTCATTCTGACGTGTACCTCTGCTGAATTCGGGAATAACATCCAACAGCCAATCCTCCGTTAAACAGGCTGGTAATGGTTGGAAACTATCCGTTAGTGCTGCTGATTTCTTGAGTAGAGAGGCATGAAATACAGGATGTACTTTTGTGTCTTCCAGTAATTTCAGTTTGTAAGCATCTGCACCAATTCGCTGTTCCACTTCATAAGGTCCATAATACCTTGGACTTAATTTCTGGTTGAGTCTCTTAGCAAGACTCTTCATTTTATAGGGCTGTATCTTCAAATATACCATGTCTCCTACTGCATATTCAACTTGCCTTCGATGTTTGTTGGCCTGTGTTCTCATGACATCTTGTGCTCTGACTAAATGCTCATGTAATTCTTGTAAAACTTCATTCCTTTCAGCCATCAGCCTGCTGACTTCATCCACTGCAGTTTGGTGGTAATCCCCTCTAATTAGGACAGGTGCTTCTCTGCCATAGAGTGCCTGAAATGGAGTAGTTTTCAAAGAAGAATGATAATTGGTATTGTACCAATATTCGGCCCAACTTAACCAATTAGGCCACAACTTCGGTTTCTTCCCCGTGAGGCATCGTAAATAAGTTTCTAGGCACCGATTCACCACTTCAGTTTGTCCGTCCGTCTGGGGATGATATGCACTGCTGTACTTTAGTTTCGTACCAGAAAGTTTGAACATTTCAGTACAAAAATTGCTTAAAAAGATCTTGTCTCTATCCGAAACTATAGTGTTAGGAAAGCTATGCAATCTTACCACCTCTTTTGTGAATACTTCAGCCACATCCTTGGTTGTATATGGGTGGCTTAGGGCGATGAAATGGGCATACTTAGTCAATCTATCAACCACTACCAAGATAGTATCCACCCCTTTTGCCCTCGGAAGGCCTCCAATGAAATCCATGGATATGTCGGTCCATATTTGAGTAGGAATTGGTAAAGGTTGTAGCAATCCTCCCGGATTGAGTGTTTGATACTTGTTACGCTGACATTCTTCGCATGCTTGGACATATTCTTGGATTGCCTTGCGCATACCATCCCAATAGACCAAACTAGAGATTCTTTTGTAAGTTCTGAAGTACCCGGAATGTCCACCTACATAAGAATCATGTAATTCAGTCAAAACCCACTGAATTCTAGGGGAATGTTTGGGAATGACAATTCTGTCCTCTTTGTACAATCTGCCCCTCTTCAACAAATATCCTTGATGGCTGTGTGGATCACCCAACAAGTCTTGAACAATGACTTTGAGTTTGTCATCTTGGTGAATTTCTTCTTCTAAACCATCCCATGCTTCACATTGTACCGTAGTGATAGCCTTGTAATTCATCTTCCTTGAAAGTGCATCAGCCACTCCATTCTCTTTCCCCGGTTTGTACACAATCTGAAAATCATATCCAAGTAACTTGGAGATCCATTTCTGCTGTCCTTCACTAATGATCCGCTGTTCCGTAAGGAATTTTAGACTTTTTTGGTCAGTATGTACCTTAAAATGCCTCCCAAGTAAGTAGGGACGCCATTTTTGAACCGCCATGACTACCGCCATCAATTCCCTCTCATAGACAGATTTTCTTTGGCCTCGATCAGACAACGTTTGACTCATGAAAGCTATGGGTCGCCCTTCTTGCATTAACACTGCGCCTAATCCCTTCCCTGAAGCATCCGTTTCTACCACAAATTGTTTTTCAAAGTTAGGTACGGCAAGAACAGGTATTGTTGTCATGGCTGTTTTCAGAATTTCAAATGCCTCATGTGCCCCATTATTCCAAGCAAAGCTGTCTTTCTTGAGTAGTTGTGTTAAAGGCCATGCAATCTTCCCGTAATTTTGTACAAACTTCCTATAATAGCTGGTTAGTCCAAGAAAACCCCTTAGACTTTTAATGTCTTTAGGGACAGGCCATCTCAACATATCTTCAATCTTCTTTGGGTCAGCGGACACACCTTCCTTTGAAATCAAATGACCCAAGTATTCCATCTGTGGTTGTCCAAACGAACATTTTTTTCTATTAGCATATAAGTGATTCTGCCGAAGCACTTCTAAAATTGCGCTTAAGTGTTTCTGATGTGACTCCATATTGTTACTGTAAATTAGGATATCATCAAAAAACACTAAAGCGAATTTTCTCAAGAAAGGTCTCAATACCTGATTCATCAATGCTTGGAAAGTTGAAGGTGCATTAGTGAGTCCAAAAGGCATTACCAAGTACTCATAATGGCCCTCATGAGTGCGGAATGCAGTCTTTTCAATGTCCTCTTCTTTCATGCGAATTTGATGGTATCCTGATTTCAAGTCCAATTTAGAAAAAATAGTAGAATCACCCAACTCATCCAGCAACTCATCTATCACCGGTATAGGGAATTTATTTGGTACCGTGACTTTGTTTAGTGCTCTGTAGTCTGTACAAAAATCGCCATGATCCATCCTTCTTCTTTACAAGTAATACCAGACTTGAAAATGGACTTGTACTATGCCTTACAATACCAGAATTCAGCATGTCTTTCACTATCTTTTCAATTTCATTTTTTTGGTAATAAGGGTACGTGTACGGCCTAATGTTGGGAATTGCTGCACTAGGATGCATGACAATAGCATGATCATGATCCTTTGCTGGTGGTACTCCCTCAGGCATTTGGAACACGTCCTCAAAATCTGCTAGAAACGCTTCCCAATTCCCTTCATTCTGTCCGCCCACTTGTATCTCTTTATCATCTTCTTTACACTCCACAAAATATCCCTCCCCTTCATTCTGGAGAGCCTTCATGACCGCCTTCCATGATGCTTGCACTGTGCATAGTGATGGATCACCTTGGATGATGAAATGTTGATTATTTTGCTGCCATTTCAAAGTTAAATTTCTGAAATTTGCTTCAATATTCCCCAAACTTGCAAGCCAATCCAGACCCAAAACTATCTCCACACCACCCAATTCCATCAAGAAGAAATTTTGCTTAATTTCCACTTCTTGAACCGTGACCATCAAATTTCTGCACATCCCCTTGTTTCTTATCTTTTCGCCAGTCCCCACTTCCACAACATACACCGGAGTATCAAGCATGGTAAGGTTTAATTCTCGTACCAATTTAGGAGCAATAAAGTTGCTAGTTGCTCCTGAATCAATGAGAATTAATACTTTCCTTCCATTGATTACGCCCCATACTTTAAAAAATTTGTTGGAAGTAAGCCCTTCCTTACTTTGCAATGACAATTGCAGAGTTTTTAATTCAGCCAGCAATTCTGCCTCCTCAATTATCTCCTCCTCCTCTTCCAAATCTCCTTCTACTTCGCACAACATGAGTTTCATGTTTTTAAATTGACAAACATGTTGACGTCCCCAAGTTTCTCCACATTTGAAACATAGGCCTTTCTTATGCCTATCCTCTAATTCAGCCGGGCTTAATCTCTTCCCGTTCCAGCCTTCCTTCTTTTCCCCGTCCTTGTTGTTCGAATTTCCTCCTTCCTTTTTCTCACTAGGATTTCCCCAAGTGGAACGGAATTTGGAAGTAGTTCCTTTCCATTCTCCTTTCTCCTTCCAAGGCTGTTTCTTCTTATCTCTCGCCTCATTCTTCTCCTCCAAAAGTAGTGCACGATCCATCAATTCAGTCAACCCCTCATAATCATACAACTTCACTTACGTTTGTATTTCATCCTTCAATCCATTAAGGAAGATGCTGTCCAACATTACCCTTTCATGACGTTGTAAAGGCGCAATGTAGGATTTGAACTTATCTCTATACTCCTTGACAGTTCCTTCTTGTTTGAGGCGCAACAAGGGACCCATGGGGTTATTGAGGCTGCCTGGATGGAATCTCCTCTTGACAGCATTCTTGAATTCATCCCATGTTTGCAAAGGATCTTCCTCCTCCCACCATTGGAACCAATTCAATGCATTCCCCTCCATGGCTACAACTACCGCATCCATCTTCTCTCTATCACGCACCCCATTGATACGGAAATACCTATCCACCCGCACCAACCAACCATGCGCATCCTCTCCATTGAATACCGGAATCTCCAATTTTCGACGCCCACCATTGTAATGATGCCTTCGACGATCACTGTCACGAGAATTAGAACGTGATCGTGTTGGAGAATGCTCTTCATCCGTTAAGTCACTAGTGCGCGGATTTCGCCTTTGACGGGGCCTGATGGTTACTTCATTCAATCGCTGCAGAATTTCTGCAATTGCAGTCTCCATGCGCTGTCCTCCTTGTTCTAATGCTGTCACTCGATTCTCCATATGGCTTATCGTATTGACCATAAATTGCACTAGGATTAGTGCTTTGATACCAATTGATAGGAATCAAATCAGTAATATTGATCTAAAGACAAAACAGAGATTGGCTCTGTTGTTTTAGTGCATTAAAGAGTACAAATGGATCAGATTATCCATTTAAATTACAAGCAAGTCTTAGTATTTATCTTGAGCAATTATAGGTGCTCAGGGCCTTCCAAAGGAATAGAATTCCAATTATAATACTTGTCTACTGCCTAATAATTACATAATACAATATATACACAGAACAATTCTGAACAACAGTTATTGGCGCCATGGGACAGTTGGTGTAACGCCCCAAAATAATTTAATTATTTATTTAATTAAATTATTTAAGGCTTACAATATTTATTTAATTTAAATAAATAATTCAAGGTTTAATGTATTTATTTAATTTTAATTATTAGGAGGTGTTGTCTCGAATTAGATGGTGCACGGAGCCCATGACCCACAAGTGAGCCCATGACCCATTGGATAGTCATGGGATTCGACTCACTATGAGTCTTGTGACTTAGTGGCATTTTTGTCTCAAGTGAGAAAAAGAAAGAAAAAGTAACGTAAGAGAGAGTGAGAAGAGAAAAGTTGCGAAGAGGAGAAGAGAAGAAGGAGGAGAAGGCGAAGCTCATAGAGAAGAGGAGGAGGCTCATTGGTGGCTTGCAATTTTCTTTGGAGCTTGGCTAGCAAATTCGACTTCCATAAGGTTAGGGGGTCCTCTATTTGTTATTAATAACTATGCGAATTTTGAATTGCTTAGGGTTAGGGTCCTAGGTTAGTTCCATGATTGAATTGTGTTATTGATGAGGATTATAATATTGTGATGCTATTTGTTGAATGATTATGTTGAGAATTTTATGATTGATGCTTGAATTGTTGCTAAATGCGAATTGAAGACCATATGTTTGATCATATGATTATTTGGTGATTATTTGGTGAAATTGAGAATTATGGTGACACTTTAGTAATATTCATGTAATTGAGCGTTTTGGTGAATGTAATTTGGTGAAAGAAAGTGAAGAAAATTCTGTTTGGGAACCCCTAGGCGCCTTAGGCGCCATGTGCATGTTGCTGGAATTTTCAGTGTTGCGCCTTAGTCATGGGCGCCAAGTGCCCAGCAGTGTGCTGTGCCAGTTTCCAAAATTCTGTTGCCTGTGTTGCCATTCTGTGCCACTGTGTTGCTGTGTCTGTTGCCTGTGTTGCCATTCTGTGTCACTGTGCTGCCAGATTTGGCGCTTGTTGCTTGAGTCATGGGCGCCAAGGGCCCCAAAGTTCTGGTGATAGTTTTGTGAAAATTGTTTTCAGGTTTTTATACTCAGGTAAAATGGCTCATGAAAACTGATTTTGGGCAACAAAGGAGTTGAGTTGCGTAATTTCACTAGGTGCCTAGTGCATGGGCGCCAAAAATACTATTCAGTTTTTGATAAAATTTTTATTGGGTTTTCATGTCCTGAGCATTTGGCTCGTGTAAAATCAATTTCGAAGAAAAATGAATTTTGTTGCGAGTTGGTCTTAGGCGCCTAGTGCTTGGGCGCCATGTTGCTGTTGTTCCCTGGGCGCGCCTGTGTGCGCGTGTTGCTCCTGGGCGCCAGCGCCTGTGCGCGCTGTTGCTCCTGGGCGCCAGCGCCTATGCGCGTGTTGCCTTCCTGGGCGCCTAGCGCCCAGCGCCTGTGTGCGTGTTGTTCCCCTGGGCGCCTAGCGCCTGTGCGCTGTTGCGCGTGTTGCTCCTGGGCGCCAAGCGCCCATGCGCCAAGCGCTGTGTTGCCCCTGGGCGCCCAGCGCCCATGCGCCAATTCCAGGATGTCTAAGTATTTTTCCTAAATTGTTTTTAATGTAACTTTTGACTCGGTTATCCAAATTCAACGGTTCAAAATGCGTTGTGAAGCTAATTTCAGTGCCTATCCAATAGTCTCAATTTTATGCAAAAATAATTTATTTTACTGGTGTTTCTGGGCTGATGATGTTCAAGTGTCCAAATGACTGTTTTCCTCCATTTCCCTATGTCATGTCAATGCCCTAAGCTGGTCTATTTAAATTGGTGTTGGTGTGAGTGGTGAGCTGAATTGGTGAGTATGATAGGGTGAGATTGGTGAGCAGAGGCTACGGCCTAATTTTGATTTGGTGAGTTAATTAATGCACTATGGTGAGATTAGAATTTAAAATGTGAATTGATTGATTTGTGGTGTGTTGTGATGCATTCTCCATAACACCTCATGAAGCATGTGCATTATTGGTGAGCAGAGGCTACGGCCTAATTTTATTTGGTGAGCAGAGGCTACGGCCTATTTGTATTTGGTGACGGATCCGACATGCACGTACCCGTGGAGTTTGGGGTTGCATTACATGCATAATCATATATTGTATAGTGCTGATTGGAATGAGAATGCTGATTTGATTGTCCCCATTGTTGTGAATTGGTGAGCCTGGTTTCCTTTTTCCTATGCATTGCTTAATTCTCATATGTTATTAATTATGAAAAGAGACTCACCCTACTGCCTTTATGTTGCTTCTTATGTCGGCAACGTGCAGGTAATACCGAGTGAAGGATTCCTTCATGCCTTCGTCTGTTAGGAAGTGTCACTCTCTGATACGTAGCACCAGGGGGGGTGTCCTATGTTTATGCATTATTCTTCCTAAACTGTTAGATTTGATTGGTGATGTATTGGTTTTAAGATTTAGAACTCATATTTATTCCGCTGCTGATGGTGATTGGTTTTAGTTGATGCGAACTAAACATTTTTCTCATGGCGCTATGTATCTTGTTATTTATGAAGTAAATGTAGCACTCGCTTGAATTGTTTTCAAAAAAAAAAAAAAAAAGAGACTCTGATTTTATTTAAAAGTAAAGTTATTAGAAAAGGGGTGTTACAGTTGGCGCCCAGTCATCAGGCGCCTGCCATGTGGCAGTCTCTGGCGCTGTTGGCAGTTGCTCCTCTGGACAGTTGGCGCCCTTGGCGCCCTGGTTCTCCCCTTCGCTATACACCTGGCAGTTCTCCTCTGAACAGTTGGCGCCCTTGGCGCCCAGGCAGTTAGAGCAGTTACTGGCGCCCTTGGCGCCCAGGCAGTTACAGCAGCTCTCCTCTGAGCAGTTGGCGCCCTTGGCGCCCAGGCAGTTACAGCAGTCACTGGCGCCCTTGGCGCCCAGGCAGTTACAGCAGTTACTGGCGCCCTTGGCGCCCAGGCAGTTACAGCAGTTACTGGCGCCCTTGGCGCCCAGGCAGTTGCTGGCGCTGTGCAGGGATCCTTGGCGCCCAGCCCTGTTCCTTCTAACGTAAACCTTTCTAAATCTGCTTCTATCAAATTCCAATGGTAAGGGATATGTCTTATGTGTATTTCACCATGACTACTAATTTTCAACACAACTTTACTAATCAAGTTAGACCTTAAAGCTCCATACTTAAATTCTTCAAATTGCTGCCATGTGCTGAATTGATATGTACTGTTGGCAGGATCGATTCAAGTCCACAAAGTGGCTCAATACTGAAGGCTGGGAGCATTCTAAGCATCAACTAAGTGGCTGCTTTACTCAAATTCACAAAGTGGCTGCTATGTTTCAATGTTAATCAAATTCACAAATTCATTCATTTTTAATCAAGTGTTGTGTTGAATTGTAATAAAAAAAGCTCTTTGAACTCTTGTATTGAGTTGTAATCAAAAGACCTCTTGTACTCATATATTTAATTGATTGTAATGAAACGAATTTCATTCATTGTCAAATTTGTTGTGAATAAGATGAATTTGAATTTGGCCTTGTACTATTTGAGTCTTGACTACCAACAGTCTGTGGAAAGAAATTTGGCAGGTTCATGTACCTAATAAAATCAGAAATTTCCTTTGGAGATTGAGAAATAACTTCCTTTTTTGGTGAGTTTTGCCGCACACTCAACTTCCTTCAACGCACCCATAAACTGGTTTCTTTCGGGGTACATAGAAGTGTTTGGATTTAATACTCTGAGATACATAGTGTGTTTGGGTGTGAGGACAGGTTGACTGTCGGTGGAGAATGGGAAAAAATTGGAACACCTTGATTTGGAAAGCAAAATAACCAGGAACATACCCAAAACCATGATTCCATGTTGCATTTTGGCCTTCCAATTTAACATGGGGATTGCCATACACAAAACCATGAGTCTGAACATTCTGAAACAAATGAAGAGGACATTATGGAGAAGAGAACATACTTAAATTTCATCCAATTAAGTAATAAATCTCCTTACATTTTGAAAGTTTGTTGTGTGATTTGGAGCAAAAAAAACCATCATTTGGTTGACCAATCTTCTCTTTTCAAACCTATTACCACAATATCAATTTTGTCAACCACCAGGAACACACCTAACTTACAAAATTTAAACAAAAAAGGGTACAAATTGACCGCCATTACCCGTTTTGATGTTTTTTTACTGATAGATTCTTGACTGAGATCGGTGACTTTAGTCTTCACTCGATTACCACAACTTGTATCAACATTCTACCCATTAAATTTATAATATAATTTAGGAATCTGCTGCATGTTGAAGTGAAGAATGGAAAGGCCAAAACAAATAACTAAAAATCTGCATAAAAGACTTAGCTTAACAAATTGCAATCGTGAAAATCACCAACATTTTTATATTCAAAGCTTCTAAAAGACTTAGCTTAACAAATAGAAATCGTGAAAATGGACGAGTAAGTCAAAATTCACAAGAGGTCCTTTAAGTTAATAATAATAATAATAATAATAATAATAATAATAATAATAATAAGGCAAAATTACACCAGAGGTCCTTTAAGTTATTTATTATTATTATTATTATTATTATTATTATTATTATTATTATTATTATTATTATTACTTTTATTATTATTATTATTATTATTATTATTATTATTATTATTATTATTATTATTATTATTATTATTATTATTATTATTATTATTATTATTATTATTATTATTCTTATCGTTGTTGTTGTTGTTGTTGTTGTTGTTGTTCTGGATAGTGCCGAGCCCAAGTTCCCCTAGGGTCCAATAACGGCCCAATAGCGCTTCTTAGAACGCGACACATGGAACCAGAAGAAGAGAATGAAGAGACCTGAAATGGATGGCGAATTCGTCGCCATTCAATTGGGGGGAAGATCCCCTAAGGACACTAAAATTCGGGCCGACTTGCCCGAAGACGTCAAGTAGGATCTGACGGATGCGTAAAGGACTATGCCGACCTCTTTGCCTAGTCCGCAGCGGACATGCCCTGCATACTACCCGAGGTCGCTTGTCACCACGACCAAGGTGGCTACAAAGGTTGTAGATGATCTGATAGAAGCAGTCTTCATGAAGGAGATAGTTTACACGATTTGGCTCTTGAATGTCGCCGTGTTTAAGAAAAGCAACGAGAAATGGCAAATGTGTGTGGACTATACCGATCTCAATAGAGGATGCCCAAAAGACACTTTTTTTGTCCCTAGCGTGGACAACTTGGTGGATAATGCTTCGAGATTCCCGCCGGACAAAGAGAAGACGACTTTTGTGACTGACAAAGGGAACTTCTGTTACCGAGTGATGTCTTTTGGCCTTAAAATATCCGGGGAGACCTACCAGCGCATAATGAAAAAAGTTTTCCAAATCCAGTTGGGCGAGTTGCAGAGATTTGCGTGGACTACACGATCGTGAAAAGTAAGACGGACTAGGATCACTTGGCAAGCCTGGACCCGCACGAATAAATTGAGGCTGAATTTGGAGAAGTGTACTTTCAGCGTCCGAGCCAGAAAGTTTCTCGGATAGTGCCGAGTTAATAATAATAATAATAATAATAATAATAATAATAATAATAATAATAATAATAATAATAATAATAATAATAATAATATTAATAATAATAAAAAATAATAATAATAATAATAATAATAATAATAATAAGGCAAAATTACACCGGAGGTCTTTTAAGTTATTTATTTGTTAGGAGTTGGTCTTTAATGTTTTTTTCGTACCAACTAAGTCCTTTAAGTTACATAACGTTTTCACCGTTGACCTTTTCGTTAAATTCCCAACTAACACTGTTAAAAAATCCCTATGTGTCTGTTAAGTGCTGATGTGGTTGTAAAAATAACAATCCAAGTCATTTTTAAATAACTTTTTATTAAAATTAAATACCCCCTAATTTGAGATGAACTAGGGTTCATCTTCATCATCCATGTACCCAAATTCAAATCTAGATATTGTTTTAAACTCAATCTCAAAAATAAAATGGAAGGTGACTGGAATTCATACTGATATCGTTGGAAATGGAACTAATGGAATTATTCTGAGACGAACGGAACCTTCACTAATCTAAAATCAATGCAGTGCGTAGGCGTGTTGGTGCCAACGTGGAAAGGAAAGGTCATGTCGTCCAGGTAAATCTCTACAAGTCGTCTTAGCTAGTTTTGGAAAACTTTGTTCATCATGCGCCGGTAGATCGCCCCGACATTTTTAACGCCAAAAGGCATCACTCGATAACAGAAGTTCCCTTTGTCAGTCATGAAATTTTTCTTCTCCTAACTTATATCCCGAGTAAGCGTCCATGAAAGATAGAAGTTGGAAACCTAAAGCATTATCCACCAACTTGTCCACGCTAGGGACGGGAAAAGCGTCTTTTGGGCACGCAACGAAAGAAAGCAGTGACTCAAAAACAGATGACGGCAACCCAAGATCCAGTAGTCGACTTGTGGCCATGGTGATCTTTTACGTGTATCCTATCGAAGGCAGAGAGACTAGAAAAACAATGAAGACAAAGTGGGAAGAAATACTGAACGTCACATCCATCTCAGCTACTGAGAATACCATTGTCAGACCTCATTTGATTTTCGAGGATAAAGATCTAGTCGATGGAAATCCCAACCAGTCCATTCCTCTGATTATCAAGTTGCCATGGAAAATTTTGAGGTAACAAGGATCTTGGTCGTTCAGGGGAGTTCAACCGACAGCATGTTCGTTGGCCTCATGTCCATTTTGGGAATCTCTAACGAAGACAAGACAAGACCCCTTGGTTACATCGAACTGATGGTCACATACGATTGTGAACCCCTGACTCGGACAATCAAAACACCTTTTCTGGAACTCTCATGCTCTTCAGTTTACAATTGCACCATCGGAAGACCAACATCGGGTCGACTAGAAGTTGTAGCCTCCACTGGCCACCTTACTCTTAGAAGGATGAAATTATCGCAGTGAACGCCGACTTAGGCTCGGCATGGAGGTGCCATTTTCTCTCTCCTAAAGAGGATCTTGATGATAACACTCTCAAGACACCAAAATCAGGAGCAGCCAAGTGGCAAGACCCCCTCCCCCAAATATAAAGACTCACTGAAAATCTCTCAAAGTCCAAGTGGTAAGACCGATACTGAAGGAAAGCCACCCCCAACGCAACTAGTGAACAGCAGAAAATAATATTGGCCCCCATAGTCGGTTGTCCTACAATCAGTGAAGCTCCAGTGATCAACCACTATACCATCATCTAATTAAGATGAAAAATAGAAGAACAATCACCAATGAATCAAGGCTTGAGCACGTCACTAACCAAAGAATATTTGAAGAGCGAGTACAGTCCAGAAAGTGCTTAGATCGTCTGGGAGTTGTATACCTCAAAAACTATGAATAATGATGTTTATATTTACCATTCTAAATTGCTATACAAAAACCTTCATCTAAGGTCACCCATCAACACAATGGGATTTCAGCTTTAAGCCTTAACGGAGACGAACTCTCTAGTCTAAGTTAGATCTAAACGACGACGAACTTAACGGTGACGAACTCTGCAATATGAGTTAGATCCAAGCCGAGCTCCTAGAAACCTAGGCTGGAGGAGTTCAATGTCACGTTCTCTTTCCTTCTCAAGACTTAACGGATATGAACTCTCCAGTCCAAGTTAGATCCATGTTGAGCTCTTGGCAAACTGGCCTAGAGGAGTTCAATGCCACATTCTCTTTCCTTTTCAGGACTTAACGGAGACGAACTCTCTATTCCAAGTTAGATCCAAGTCGAGCTCTTCGAAAACTCGGCTCGAGGAGTTCAATGTCACATTCTCTTTCCTTTGTAGGACTTAACGGATACGAACTCTCTAGTCCGAGTTTGATCCAAGTATAGCTCTTGGAAAACTAGGATGGAGTTCAATGTTACTATCTCTTTCCTTTTCAAGACATAACGGAGACGAACTTTCCAATCTGAGTTAGATCCAAGCCGAGCACTTGGCAAACTGGGTCGGAGGAGTTCAATGTCACGTTCTATTTCCTTTTTTAGACTTAACTGAGATGAACTCTCCCGTCCGAGGTAGATCAAAGCCAAGCTCTTGACAAACTGGGCTAGAGGAGATAAATGTCACGCTCTCTTTTTCCTTTTTAGGACTTAAAATGAGCACGCCTCCAGAGTTATTCTAGTAATTTAGCAGATCGGGTCGGCGAAACCGATGTCTTAACTTAACTCTCCTTCGCAAGAAAACCCCTCAATCATGGCAAGAAAATATGAAGACCCAATCAACAAGGATTTCTCCCACTAAGAGATTACAAACAATGAAGACGAGGTACGCAAAGCCCGATAGTAACAAGATTAAAAAACAGAAGGAAAGAAATATTGAAAAGACCGATTACTCAAAAGAAAAGTACCAAAAGTTGAAGAACATTTTCAAACCCGGATAGGTCGGGACCATTTACATATCAAGGCTAAATTAAAAAAAAATAGGGGGCATCTAAAACTTAAGCCTCCCCACCATCACCAAGCGGAGCTTGAGTCTCTTCATTAACAACCTAGGGTTCAACCAACTGATCGTGTTCGACTATGAGGCCAACGTCCATGCCCTCAGTAAAGAGCTCAAGGCTGGGGTTCAGAACTTGTATCTGTTCTACGACACTAAGAAAGAACTCTTTACCGACATCGACCCCATAAGTCGCCGCCTCATCCCTGTCAGTAATGGCAGCATCCCTCTCATTCTCCAATCTGGCAACCTCAGTCTTCTGCTCAGAGATATCCTTTTCAAGTTCACCTCTCTTCCCCTTGGACTCTTCAATGGTTGCAGTAACTTCACCAGCCTTTTTCTCGACACTGTTCTTCTCCTCATCAAGCTGTGTGAGCTTTTGAGAAGACTTCTCCTGCGTTGAAGTGAGTCTGGAAATTTTCCCACAAGACGTGTTCAGATCTGGCCCAGTTGTTGGGGTTCAACTGAGACAGTGCTAGGCGTAGCCTATTCAAAACTATTTGTTCAAATTCTATAAACGAAGGTCAGACCCCGATTTTCGAATGCATCAATGAATAGACATAAAAACCAAATTTCTCTAGAGTGCGCTAGTAGACCCGCCCTTCAAGAGGTACACCCTGAATTAGCCAATTCTCACACACCAAACTATCTATATGATGGAAGTTCTCAACTAACAAATCAGACCCCAGAACAATTTTGCTAAGCATCAATGAATCAGACTTCTCCTGGGTTGAAGTAAGACTAGCAATTTTCCCACGAGACATATTCAGATCTCGTACCGACGCCCTAGCCTCCTCAGTCAACTTATTGTTAGTCTCCTCCATAGAAGACAAGGAAGTCCACAGCTTTCTAAGCTCTGCCAAAGTCTCGTCTCGCTCCTTCTTCAAGTTATTATGCGCTGCAGAATTCTGGTCCTACATGATAAAATCAGGACAATCATCTGAACGCTCGGGCTGAAGACAAGTGGCAAAAACATCTAAGATCAATTTTCTCCACCTCCGTTTCCAACAAGGTCATCCCCAGATCAACGATTTTGGGCAGAAAGGCAAATGGGTTCTTATGGAAAGTGTTGAAGCCAACAGAATCAAACTCGGTAACCGCACCCTCTGGGACATTGTTTTTTTGACTCCTACTCTTATTTTTCTTTTTCTTACTCTAGTGGCCTTGCTCTTCCCCGCCCACAGATTGGCGTTTTCCCTTTTGGTCATCACGAAAATCTGAAGGAGGAGGCTGGAGACGAAGCAGAGAATTCACCAGTAGAGACAATGTACGGACATTGACGGTATAATTCCTCTTCGGCTCACCATGTTCTTTGGTTTCTTGGATAATGTGTGGAGGGACGCCAGCCCGACCTCCATCAATGTCGGAAAGAGGGCCCCTAGCAATAACATTGAAAGTAAGGTTCTTCTTCGCTAACAACGCAACAAACTTGGACCTCGGAGCCATATCATCTGCAAAAACAAAACAAACAACAGATCGAGATAATATTAAATAGGTTAAGTGACAAACAACGGGCAAGAACCAATGCCATGGTATTTGTCAGCTTGCTAGGAATCGCAATGACTGGGTCTTCAAGCAATCCCAGAGTCTCCCTATCTTCCACGTCTAACTTGTCCGAAGACTGGGAATACCAGGAAACCGAATTGACATAGTGGTCCTGAAGCTAAGGCAAGGGAATCTTGGCACCTATTGCCTCTCTGCCTTGGAACTCGCCAACTCTCTTATTTTCCACCTTATGCGTTAGGGCCACACAAAGATAATGAATCTTTTCTTGACTGAGTCTGAGTAAGTGACAAAATAACACTTCTTATCTGCAACTCGAAATGACACCCAACCATTTGACATGTAACGAACAACACTGAAGAGGGTGATTAAAAGAAGAATAGAGTTAGTGCAGTCCAGAGCTAACATCATCAATTGAAAGGCCCTAAGGAAGGCCTAGTTGTTGGGGTTGAATTGGGTTAGTGCCAGGCGTAGCCTATTCAAAACTATTTCTTCAAACTCTGTAAGAGTAGGCTGTTAGACTCGCTCTTCAAGAGGTACACCCCGAATTATAGCCACTTCTCACCCACCAAACTCTCAATATTATGGAAGTGCTCAACTAACAAACAAGACCCCGGAACAATTTTGCTAAGCCGATCCTAGGCCTACTCGCAGCCCCATACATAATCAAGAGGAGTACACACTTCTAACTCGGCATCTTCGCTTGACGCCAGAAGCACTACCTCCATAAGCTCGACTATCAGATTCGTCTGTCGTATCATCTAGGGTTTCTCAAAACTCCGCTCGTCGACCTCATCAACACAACTTTTGAATGCCTTCGGAGTGCCTCGAGTGGACAGATTTTCACCAACCGAGGCATCCGACGAAGTTCGGCGTCGTTTTCATCCTCCTGAGTCGACTGGACAATGGAAACCCTACTCAGCGCCGATTTGGATTTCACCATTACGCAACCTACACGGAGGGAGTTTACTTCAGTAAAATTCACTAATCACTTTCAAGTCACCTCAACAAAGATTCCAACAAGACAAAGCCTAATCTCCATAAGCTTGCCTCGAGATTATATCCCATAAAGTCAAGGAGAACTACTCCCCTCTTTACTTTGGGTTAAAGCAGAAAAACCAAACGCCATATGTCACACCAACGATTCATCATCAACTGTTACATCAGGATCTAATGACCAGAAAGCTACACACGCTCTATCCAGTCTGTAGAGAACAGTACCAACGAACCCTCACACTTGTCTGAGATACCAAACCTTCCTCTCATAGTGCCAACCACGGTGATGAGAGGACTTCCGAGTACCTGTAAACAGATGAGTCTGAATCGCACTAAAACTCAATGAACGACTCATCAGACTTTCAAGTTGAGGTCGTTACGTCAGAACGACCCCGACTTGGGGGGAAACTATTCTGGGCTAGTCTCGGCCCTTGGACTTTATCTAATAAGCCAGGCCCATGATCCACAATGATTGGATGGCTAGGATTTGTCCTCTTCTATTGTACGGTGCAAAGCCAATAGAATCATGTCACGTTTCTGGCACTATTCCCTATAAATACGTTGTCCCATCAATATGTCAGGTACGCATTGAATATAGCCTGCCAACTTTTTCTTTTGCTGACTTAAGCATTAGAGTGTGTGCACATACACCCCCAGTCGGATCAACGTAAAGGAATGCATCTCAGAGCTACCTCAGAATTCTCTTGCTTCTCAGCATGGAGAGCATCTTGGACCAACAACTTAACTGAAACCTGCATCCCGTTCTGAACATTAAGTTTTACATGTAATACTTAGACCCATTATAATTATTAATGATTGAATCATTAATTCCTTTAGTTAGCTTCCTTTTCTTGATCTTAGAAGGATCTTCATCCAAAAGAACCCATGCAACGTTAAATAATATAATATGTTGTTATTCAAGTACATGGTGGCATAAGGCCCACATTCTAGAATTAAGCTAAATGGACCCCCATCAGGTACAATTGAAGAAACAATATCAGGAGGTAAAATCGGAGGAATTTGTTGGACAACGGTAGTATTTCCCACTTAAATAGCACTTCTATAACTATAATGTTCAGATTCGGTGTTTTATATATAGTCAATGATATCTTGAAGGAAGTATTTTTACATAGGAGATACTTGCGTTATACTCCATCTTTCTCAAAAACAAAAGGCGTTCAACTCCATCAACAACACAAAACAGGTTCAACTCCATTTACGACTGCAAAACAATAAGTGTTTGATACTCAAACTTCAACAACAATGGTGGAAGACCAGGTAATAATTTTCAATCCGTTTGTAGTCGGTTTTTTAGTATAATGAATGAAACTTTGATAGCCTTGTAAGCAATCTTGTCTTGTTTCTATTACTACTCTATCAAAGGAAATAGAAATATAGGAACTTAAACAGATTTAACTATCATGATGCCAATATTGTTATATTTAAATTTGAAATTTGTTTTTTTTTTGTGACAAACGAGATCCGAATTGATAGTTTTTTTTTTGATAGGAAAATCTGAATCGTTTTTTTTTTGGTATACTACTCTATCTAAGACCGTTTTTTTGAAATTCTGAAGTGTTAGTCACTTATTCCTTTTAATATTCTGCCAAAAAAATTAGTTACTCTTTTTTTATTATTATTATTATTATTATTATTATTATTATTATTATTATTATTCAATTTTTTGAGATGGATCTCTAAAGGCGGAGTTCAATTTTTTTTTTCACAAGAAAAAAGTTTAGATTCTCTAAAGTCGTATAGAAATGGTTAGATATTTTTTTTAAATAACAACTTTAACTTTTAAAACTATAGATTTCTTTTTTAGTTAGTTTCAAAACAACTTTTTTTTCGGAAGATAATTTCGTAACAACTTTAAAGATAAAGTTTGGTATCAATTTGAAAATTTGAGTTCAGTGATAAAAATCTAAACAAATTTGATTTCAATTCAAATTAAAAATCTCCAATTAATAAAAGATAATAAATACTTATCAAATGCAACCATTATATACGCACCTTGACTTTTTACCTTTTATCGGTTTACAACTTTTCACTTCTCTCATTTCTTTTTTTGCTTCACAAGATTTTTTCTCTCGTTAAAAAAACCTCATCAATGGATGCCGAGGCAGATTGGTCAAATCTAGCAGCACTTCCTCTCAGTTTGATTCTGGACAAGTTATCGGAGGGTATAGATCACGTTTGGTTCAGCTTAGTATGCAAGAATTGGTGTTCAATTGCAAAACTTAACCATCAAGATAGCAAATTCAGAAATAATGTAATGCCAATGCTAATGATCCCTATGAATAGAAGAAACAGAACAAAGAAAAGTTTATATGGAATTCCCTCTAAGAGAGTCTATCGCTTCCAACTTGAAGTGCCTTGTCGCAGGAGGACTTGTGGGTCTAGTCATGGTTGGATTGCTACCGTAGATCCTTACTATGTTATAACTCTATTGAATCCTTTTAAGAATAATGTGGCTCCCATTGTTCTACCACCTATCAACCGTGGATTGTCACACTCGAACAACAAGTTATATGAATTGAATATGCCAAAGGTTGTTTTATCAACTAATCCTATGACAAATCCTTTTCATTATGTGGTTGTGGCAATCCATAGTCAGCGTAACTGCCTTGCTTTTATGAAAGCGGGACAAAAATTTTGGACTTACATTCATGATGATGATCATTTTTGTTTCACTGATGTTACATTCTATAGAGACCAAGTATTTGCCGTTGGTAGATGGAATAATATTGTTTCTTTTGATCTTACTTATTCAAATGACTCCTCTGGTACTGAGAAGATCATTCCAAATGTTGTTTTACCAAGAAATTCGTACGATGATAGTGATGGTTATGCTGACCGAGCTTATCTTGTGAAATCATTGGAGGGAGACTTGTGGTTAGTGAAAAAATTTGTTGGTTATCCCGACGAAGACGGCGCCTTCAGCAGCGGTACTATAGGTTTCGAAGTGTATAAGTTGGAGTTGGATACTCGAAGTGGGAAACTAATACAGATGTTAAGACTCGATAGCTTGGGAGATAATGTTTTATTTGTTGGTGATAGTGATTCCATATCTCTTCCGGCTTCATATTATTCTAGCTGTCTACAAAAGGATTGCATTTACTTCACCGATGATTTTTACGACGACCCGCCATTTCCTTACCCTAACGGGCCTTTTGATATGGGTATATATAATGTAAAGGATGGACGATTTAGTCAACATTACCCGTATAAACATTCGTTCAAACGAATGCCACCTCCAATATGGGTTCTTCCACCATTTCAATGGGACTAGAGTTTTTTTCTTTGGGTTCGTGTAGGGTGCATTTCATGAAAGGATTTTGAGTTCCTTTATTACTCAAATATTACTTCTTATTAATAAAATATCTTTTCATTTCCAAAAAAGGATGTGACTAGTAGCGTGAACGAATTGTTTTCAGTTCCTTTATTTATTTATCTATTTGTATACTACTATATTGATGCATCAAGCTAAAAGAGTTGTCATTCATGCATGCATTGTTTGGTTTTCGGACTTTGGTCAAAAAATTTAGATAGTTATTCAGAAGAATCTTTTCTTGGGGTTATGTACAGACAGGGAGTTTTGTAAAATAGCTGAGGTGGCAGCTGTGAGGAAACATCTTAACAACAAGGTTTTTATTATCCGTAAAATGTTTCTCTAATTTGGTCAAATGTTACTGTGGTCTTTCCGTCAATAATAGATTAAACCTCCATATCCCGTTTGTGAATAAGGAAATAAGGAAGTTGTAAATAGTAGATTTGTAGATTTATTTATATGTATTTGGCCCAGGCCTGTTAGGTTTTCTCAGAGAAAAGCCTATTTAAACGATTTAGTGTTTGTATTCAAGGCAACGAGGCACAATCAATAAAACGGAACTACAGCTACTCTGTAATCGCAGACGTAGGCAAAGTTTGGCCGAACTGCGTAAACAATATCGTGTGTCCTGTTTTGACATGGTATCAGCCAGTTTACTCAAACCTGTGCCATCTTAGTTACTCTATTCTCTTGCGTCTTGCTCACCTGCGGTTGATTCTTGGTTGGGTTCCTCTTGGTTCTTGTTCGCGCTTTTGCCTGGTTCCTGTTCATATTCTCCGTGCGCGAAATCTGTTGTGAACCCACAGTTCACGCTTCGTTTTTTGTTCCCACCGTGCGCGGCCTCTTCCCACCGTTCGTGTTTGGGTTCTGTTCGTGATTCCGGTCACATCCCTTGCTCGCGTCTTCGTTTCGATCTCTGCTCGATATTCGTGGCTTGGCTTGATTCGCACCCTCGGCTGCTGTCGCCGTTCGTGAAACTCTGCTGCTGTTGCTTGATTTTTTTTCTGTTCGTTGTTCGCAGCTTATTAGTGGCTTGCTGACTTGTGAGGTTTTCTTCATTCGTTCTGATTTGTGTGCTGCTTTGTTCGTTTCTATTTGTTGCCATTGTACTGTTCGTTTGGTACTCTTTGGTTTTTTGCTTCGGGCTGTTCGTACGGTTCCTATCAATTGTTAATTAATGGCGGCTGAAAAAGAAAGGGATAATTTTTGTGTTCGCTTTACCTGTAAGAACTATGCTGCTTGGGAATTTCAATTTAAAATGTATGTCAAAGGGAAAGGTTTATGGAATCACCTAGATGGGATTTCTAAGGCGCTGGAAGATAAATCTGCTTTAGATACGTGGGAAGTAATAGATGCTCAAATTATTTCTTGGATCCTCAGTACTATTGATCCTCAGATGATCAATAATTTGCGAGCATTTTCAACTGCTCAAGAAATGTGGAATTATTTGCAGCGTATTTACAACCAGCACAATAGAGCCAAGCGTTTTCAATTGGAGTTAGAGATCGCCAATTACAAACAAGGTAATTTGTCAATTCAAGAATATTATTCCGGCTTTCTGAATTTATGGACAGAACACTCTGCTATTATCTATGCTGCTGTTCCCAAGCCGTCACTGTCGGCCGTTCGTGATGTTTATGATACTAGTAAACGGGATCAATTTCTCATGAAACTTCGTCCGGAATTTGAGGCCGTTCGAGGTGCTTTGCTGAATAGGAACACTGTTCCTTCCTTGGATATCTGTGTTGGTGAACTGCTCAGGGAAGAACAGTGTCTTAATACTCAAGGCACCATGTTTAATGATCCCGTCCATTCTGAACCTGTGACAGTTGCATATGCTGCGTAAAATAGAGGCGTGGGCCGTGATATACGACAAACTCAATGCTTCTCTTGTAAATAATTTGGACATGTTGCTCGTAGTTGTCCTAAGAAATTTTGCAATTACTGCAAGCAGCAGGGTCATATCATCTCTGCATGTCCTACGCTTCCTCCTCGACCGACTAAGCGTCCGGTGCAGGCATTCCATGTCGCTACTAGCTCTACAACTGGTCCTTCCACCACTGGTGCATCTGATGGTGGTGCTCTACAACCTGAATTAATTCAACAAATGGTACTATCTGCTCTTTCTGCCTTGGGCATTACTGGTATGTCTTCTTTCATATCTTGGTTACTTGACTCTGGTGCATCGAATCACATGACGGGTTCCTCTGAACTCCTGCACAATTTACGTTCTTATATTGGTAATCAGAAAATTCAAATTGCTAATGGCAGTACCCTTCCTATAACTAATGTTGGTGACATAAATTCTAATTTTCGAAATGTGCTGGTAGCACTTGGGCTTGCGTCAAATTTATTGTTTGCTGGTCAATAAGTAGATGAAGGTTGTGATGTTAATCTTACTCCAGATGGTTGTCTTGTGCGGGATCGGGTGTCGGGGAAGGTGATCGCGAAGGGGCCTAAAGTTGGAAGAGTGTTTCCACTCTAGTTTATTTCAAATCATTTATCTCTTGCTTGTAATAGTGTTTTGAATGCATGTGAGGATTGGCATAGGAAATTGGGCCATCCAAACTCTGTTGTTCTGTCTCACTTATTTAAGACTGGCGTGTTAGGTTCTAAACTGATGGATTCTAGTACCTCTATTTCATGTTATGTTTGCAAATTAGCTAAAAGCAAAACACTTCCTTTTCCGTCTGGTGCTCATCGTGCTTCTACTTGTTTTGAGTTGATTCATAGTGATGTTTGGGGAATCTCTCCTGTCGCTTCTCATGCTCATTATAAATATTTTGTCACCTTTTTATCGATGATTATAGCCGTTTTACTTGGATTTTTATATTCTTAAATCTAAATCTGAAGTGTTTTCTATGTTTAAGAAATTTCTGATGTATGTTGAAAATCAATTTCAAACCAGTATTAGAATTCTTCGGTCTGATTCTGGTGGTGAGTATATGTCTCATGAGTTTCAGGAGTTCTTACAGCAAAAATGTATACTGTCTCAATTATCTTGTCCCAATACCCCTCAGCAAAATGGTGTTGCAGAACATAAGAATCGTCACTTGTTGGATGTGACGCGTACCTTACTTCTCCAGGCCTCTGTTCCATCCAAATTTTGGGTGGAGGCTCTTTCCACAGTTGTCTTTTTGATCAACCGTCTTCCTTCCACGGTGATTGGGTTTGATTCTCCTTACTTCCGCCTTTTTAAAACTCAGCCTGATTACAGTAGTTTACATACTTTTGGGTGTGTATGTTTTGTTCACCTCCCGTCCACTGAAATACATAAGCTTGGAGCACAATCTGTCCAATGTGCATTTATGGGGTATAGTCATTCTCATAAGGATTTTGTGTGTTATGATGTCTTTAACCATCGTTTTCGCATTTCTAGGAACGTGACATTTTTTGATAATCAGTTTATGTTTCCTTGCTCTTCTCCTGGATTGAATGAAATTACTATACTTCCCCAAATTTCTACCCCGCGTCCACCTATAGAACGTTTCCAACCAGGACTCGTTCCCACTTCCCCTTCCGACGTTGATCCGCCACCTGATCCTGATCCTGTACCGCCTGCACCATGGCGTTCTAGTAGAACGTCTCGAGCACCTGATAGATATTCCCCAGACAGGCTTGATTCCTCACATACTGCTTTAACTGCTTCTCTATCTGACACATCTATTCCTACTTGTCATTCGCAGGTTGTTAAAGATGTCTCTTGGGTAAATGCCATGAATGAGGAACTTCAGGCCCTTCAGGACAATTTCACTTGGGATATTGTTCCTTGCCCTCCTGGTATCAAACCCATAGGCTGTAACTGGGTTTATTCTGTGAATTTGAATTCTGATGGATCTCTCAATCGGTACAAGGCTCGATTGGTTGCTTTAGGCAACAAACAGGAATCTGGTATTGATTATGATGAGACATTTGCCCCAGTTGCTAAAATGACTACTGTTAGAATGGTGCTCTCTATAGCTGCTTCTCATGGGTGGTCTCTCCACCAAATGGATTTGAAGAATGCATTTCTTCAAGGCGACCAGACTGAAGATATTTATATGACTCCCCCTCAGGGCCTATTCTCTTCATCTTAGGGGGTGTGCAAGCTCAAAAACTCTCTATATGGTTTGAAACAGGCGCCTAGAGCTTGGTATGCGAAATTCCGTTCCACTCTACTTGGGTTCTCTTTTACTCAAAGTCAGTATGATTTTTGTTTGTTCATTCACCGCACATCTACGGGCATTGTTCCTCTCCTTCTTTATGTTGATGATATGATCATTACTGGTTCTGATGCAGCATCCATACAGGAAGTTAAACAAAAGCTTCAAGCCTCATTTCAAATGAAAGACCTTGGTCTTTTACATTATTTTCTTGGACTCGAGGTTCATTCTACCTCTAAGGGTATATTTCTCCATCAGCATAAGTATGCGAATGACCTTATTGCTATGGCTGGCCTCCAATCTGCTAATCCCGTGAATACTCCTCATGAAGTTAATGTTAAATACCACCGTGACGAGGGTGAACTTTTGACTGATCCTTTATTGTATCGACAGCTCGTGGGTAGTCTTAACTACTTGACCATTACACGACCCGACATTTCATTTGCTGTTCAGCAAGTCAATTCATGCATTCTCCTCGTCATCTTAACTTGGCAGCGGTTCGTCGTTTAATTCGCTACTTGAAAAGCAGTAGCAATGCCTACATAATCAGAGAAACAACCCATGATTTCCCCACTTGAGTCACGGAACAAGCCACCATAAGCTGTAGGAATAGGGTTACCACGGGAGGCCCCATCAGAATTGCATTTAACCCAACCGGACAAAGTCTTATGCCAAATGACTTCAATAATAGACGGTGCCTTTGGAGGGTGGCCCAACAGAGAGAAGTGCTGAAGGAAGCGAAACTCATCCGTGGAATTCGAATTTACCCCTTTAGAAATGTGATCGGATAAAGAAACTGCAGCAGAGATGAGATGAAGGTATCTTTCAAAAGGGATAGAAACGTTATTAAAGCCGACCTGATTCCAGCCATACCAAATGACCCAAATTATGTGAGCAGTGGCAGAGAGAACCATGTCTAGGATCTGGCAGCTCGAAGAGTTGTTGCATAAGTTAAGCATTGTATATATACTACGAACATCTATTGACAGATGGAGAAGATCCCCTAACTAGCGCCAAAATTTAGTCGCAAACTCGCAGTGTAAGAAAAGGTGATCAACACTCTCACTAGTTTTTCCACACATGCTACACACTGAGACAACCGTGCAACCTCGAGATCTTAGATTTTCATCTGTAGGCATTTTTTTTATGAGTGAGTCTCCAAAGAATAAAAGACTTGGAGGGGGGAATGGTTTGATTCCAAATAAAGTTCCCCATCTAACTGTGGAGCCAGGGGGTTGAGGTAGAGGAAAGCATCTTTCAGACTCAGAGAACCATCGGTAGAATTCTTCTAGACAAGAGTATCCTCCCCTAGATCAAAAGGGATCGTAATCTATTGAATATCAGTCAAGACAGAGGGACAAGCTGCGATTAACCGTGGAGGTATGTTCCAAGCACGATCAACAATAAAGTCTTTAACCGGGTTTTCAGAAGAGTAGACAACCAAGTAATTAATAAACATATACACCAAAATAGATAAGTGTGAATATTCTCTACAACCCTCATAGAAGGTAGGTGTGGTTTGAACTATAGGATGTTAAATCTAGATCTTTTAATGAAATGCCTTGATTTAAAAAAATGAATAATAAATAAAAAATAAAAAATTAACGAGGCTTATCGTTTGCAATCATTGCACATATTGGAGAAATCCTTTATTTTCAAATTTGAATTTTTAATGGCCTAATCTTGTTTGGTTATGCAAAGAGTTTTTACTTTTTATGCTTGTGGAAATCAGGATTGCCAAACTTAATCTATATCTATCTATATTTATATCTATATCTATATCTATTCTATATTCTGTACTCTATATTCTATTCTATATATAAAATATTTACGAATATACTATTTTTGGAATTACATAAACAATGAAATCTTATTGGTCCACCTAATTAAAATAATCGTACGTGTACTAAGCATCCTGCCAGCTCAAACAAAACCTTCTTCCAAAATTCATGGTTTTGTAAAAAAAAAACTCAAAATTCATGGTATTATAAAAAAAAATTAATTAAAAATTGATAGAGACCTTTATCTCATTAATACGCCTACTATCTGGATAAATAAGGAATTAATTTATCATCATCATTACCCATTCATTTACATTGTCGCTCACATTTTGAATTAAAGAAACTAGAGTATTTGACCCGTGCTATGCACAGGTATATTTATCCTATTGAAAATTGTTGAATTTTTTTATATTTTATTTGTTAATTTATGTTTAGATTTTAATTTTTTTTCATGCAAAAGATTTATTTATGTTGGTGTTTTTTTACTTGGAGATGTCAATTTCTCCTTATACATAGAAATACTCTTGAGAACTGCTCAGTTAGAAGACTTAAAAGTAAATATTATCCCCCGTGGAGATGGGGACAGATGACTAATTCCCCTAAAGGCATGGTGAGGAATAGGATAAGGATTATACCCCTACTCCGCAGGGTCTCAGTTTCCAATTATATATATATATATATATATATATATAGTTCTGTACCTAGCAGAATTTTGGTCGGCTGCTGTTGGTAGGTCTCTTGCTGCCCTGGCAGGAGGTCAGTGAGCGCCCGGGGGGTACCTGCAAAGCTACTCCGACGCTCAAGTCAGTATGAGAATAAGCTAGTGAATTTGCAAGGGAAGAGTGTGTACCGTGTAAATGGCTATGGGAGCCTGTATTTATAGGAAATCGTGCCCGTTTGTGGGTCGTCGGATCAGCGGAATTGATCTTGACCGTCCAAGCGTGATTGGGCTTGTATGTTGTGGATAAGGGCCAAAGTGATTGGGCCAATCCCTATCAGTTGCTAAACGCACCTCCTGGAATTGCTAAATGGACCTCTTGGTCCAGTCCAGAACAGTTGCCCCCCAAGCCAAGATTATTCCGGAGGATGGTCTTGGCTTGAAGGATTTTCGTCGATTTGCCAGATTTGTGAAGTCGTGTGGGATATTGTCCTTGTAACGACCGTGTCTTTAGGTTTTTACTCTCTAGAGTAAAAAAGAGAAATTTTTTCTTTGCCGTAATGCGTTACTCAGTCGGTCTTGTGGGGTCGTACAAGATCACTTCGTTGCTACAGTGACTCACACCTCCCTTGGCGTAATCCTTGTGCCAGGCACAAAGCTACCGTGCTAGGTTCTGCTGTTGGCGCCCTCCTGGGCGCCTTGCTGGATACTTATTTGTTCCCGAGAGTTGGCACCCTTCTGTGTGCCTTTGGTGTTGTTCCCTGCGTGCATGCGCTGGGTGTCTCCTCGTGGAGCAGGATTTGCGAGACAAGGCTTGGTGCCCTTGTGGGTGCCTTGGGCGCCTTGTTGCACAGTGCTGTCTGCCCCCTTGCGAAAGACTTGTTTCCAGACCACCTCCTGCCAGGTGCCCTCCAGCCAGGCGCCCTCATGGGCGCTGCCTGCTTCTTCAGTGGTGCACTGCCAGGCGCCCTCATGGGCGCTGGCTGCTTCTTGACTTGGCGCCCTCATGGGCGCTGGCTGCTTCTTGACTTGGGGCCCTGCCAGGCGCCCTCATGGGCGCTGGCTGCTTCTTGACTTGGTGCCCTGCCAGGCGCCCTCATGGGCGCTGGATGCTTCTTGACTTGGTGCTCTGCCAGGCGCCCTCATGGGTGCTGGCTGCTTCTTGACTTGGCGCCCTGCCATGCGCCCTCATGGGCGCTGGCTGCTTCTTGACTTGGCGCCCTGCCAGGTGCCCTCTTGGGCGCTGGCTGCTTCTTGATTTGGCGCCCTTCCAGGCGCCCTCATGGGTGCCGGCTTGTGTGGACGTGTGCTCGGCACTCTGCTTTTTTGTTGCTCATCCTGTCTCTTAGCCTGTTTTTCTTCTTATTGAAATTTCAGGGCTCGCTTGGTGCCGAGGGGAATTGCTTCTTCTGTCCTTACCATTATCTCTTTGATATTTCCATGATCTTTCAATTTGACCATGAGGTTCCAGACGGGAGGATTGTCAAACACCACCCCAACGGGGTTGACTTCGATGTCATTGCCCTTTGATTTTTTATGTCACATTTTGGAACATCAGGCTTCCTCTTTATCTAGCTTTTTTCTTATGTTTATAATTGGCACGCGTTGGATGGCCTTGGGCACACGTTCTTGCCTTGCGCACCTGAATATACAATTTCATATCGCCTCGTGGCAAAGGGTTGTGTTTTGAAGTTGGCGCCTTCCTGGGCGTCTTGTGTCAAGGTGAAAAGTCTTGATGTTGGCGCCCTCTTAGGCGCCTTCTTGGACTCAGGCGCAAGTCATTGCCTTGCACATCTGTATGTATGATGTCATATCTCCTCGTGGCAGGTTTATTCTGGAGGCAGTTTGTCAGAGGGGTCTGAATCTAACTTGCCCATCAGAGGTTGCGATATGTCGCATCGTGCTCCGTGGCAATAGTTAACTCCGGGGACAGTTTATCAGAACTCGGTCTGAATTTAACTCGCCCATCAGAGGTTTCGACAAGTTTAAAGTCTCTTCGTGCCTCGTGGCATTGTTAACTCTGGGGGAAGTTTATCAGAACTCGGTCTGTTTTTAACTCGCCCATCAGAGGTTGCGACAAGTTTAAAGTCGCTTCGTGCCTCGTGGCAATGTTAACTCTAGGGGAAGTTTATCAGAACTCGGTCTGAACTTAACTCGCCCATCAGAGGTTGCGACAAGTTTAAAGTCGCTTCATGCCTCGTGGCAATGTTAACTCCGGGGGAAGTTTATCAGAACTCGGTCTGAATTTAACTCGCCCATCAGAGGTTGCGACAAGTTTAAAGCCGCTTCGTGCCTCGTGGCAATGTTAACTCCGGGGGCAGTTTATCAGAACTCGGTCTGAATATAACTCGCCCATCAGAGGTTGTGACAAGTTTAAAGTCGCTTCGTGCCTTGTGGGAATGTTAACTCCGGGGGCAGTTTATCAGAACTCGGTCTGAATTTAACTCGTCCATCAGAGGTTGTGACAAGTTTAAAGTCGCTTCGTGCCTCGTGGCAAAGTTTGCTATGGGGGCAGTTTATCAGAACTCGGTCTGATAATAACTCGCCCATCAGAGGTTGCGGGGCCCGTGGCCATGGTTTTCCATCTTCTGTTGATAGCGCCCTCCTGGGTGCCTTGTCGTTGGTGGCGCCCTCATAGGCGCCTGGTTGCTGGGCGCATTCTATGGTGCCTTCTATGGTGCTGGGCGCCTTCTATGGTGCTAAGCCTTGTTTTCTTTTTGTGCCTTGGTGCTGGGCGCCTGGGTGCCAAGTGCTAGGCATCCTTTATGGTGCCATGCCTTGGATCCCCGCTGGGTGGGTGCCATGACTTTGGTTGCTTTGCTTTAGGAAGATGAGCCCGCCATGACACCCTTGACTCCCCTACTTGGAGAGATGGACTTGGCTTTGAGCTAATGTTGAGGTTGCCCCCGCGATCCAGGCGGTCCCTTCCTACATGGGATGTTGGGTCTCAAACTTGCCTTGCTCCACTCCTAACTAAGGAGTTGGACCCTTTTTTCTTTCTTGATCTTAAGGATTTTTTCGTTGGAACAAGCGTTAATGCTAGGGAGCTAGAGCAAAAACTGTAATTGCAAAATGAATTTTTGTTAATCATTCATATTTTACATTCTGCCTTTGTGCTTAAACAACAAAATTCCTAACTAGGCCTAGCCCTAGGCTCATGTCCTGATGCCCTGCTCCCTATTCGGAGTCACGAGTTTCATCCTCTTCTTCATTTACGTATTGGGCGAGCTTCCGTTCGAGGATCAGCTCTTCAATGTCATCCCTTAGGGTGTTGCATTTGCTGGTACTGTGCCTATAACAAGTCAGATCAGCCTTCATGCTGCCAACCTTGGCCTCCTCTTGGTAAGCCATGTTGTCTTCTTCATAGTCCATGTACTTTTGTGTCTTCCGAAGGAACTCGTACAAGCTTCGGGGTTTGTTAACCCCCATGTCGCTTTGAAACAGGCTTCCCTTCTTGAGGCCATCCTTCATCCAAAAGAGCCTCCTCTTGTCTTCAAGGTTCCCGACGTTGGTGTTGCACCCCGAAAAATCCGGTTTGGGTTTCTCAATGTACAACGAGGAAAATTTTTGAAGCCGCCACCAATATTTTAATTTTAAGACCAAAACATTGAAAAAAAAAGCCTTTTGAACAAGGCGGATGGTCTTTTGAAAACTAGAGATATAGGTTCGGGGGTCGATTACGTGCGAGGAAGGTGTTAGCACCGCGCACGTCCTTTCTACCGAAAGGGAACCTCTAATTAAATGTGTGGTTTTAACGTTTGATTTGAAAAATACGTAGACTTGCCTATTTATTTCTTGTTTGAAGATGAATGGGAAAACTTAATGAAAATTTTATTTTTGGCGCTTGACGAGGGTTAGCCTCTCGCTCCTACGTATCTCCCGGTGCGATGAAGAATTCAAAGCTACGTAGTTCTTGGTTGTCATGAAAAGGTTTTTATTTTTCATCTTTTTAGTGAATTTTCGAAATAGGACGAGTATTCAGCGAATGACTAAACTAACAGAGGTTATGGGTAATCACCGCTAAGTACTCTTTAAAAAATGGGAGTCACCACCACTAGTCAGACGAACAAAGGTTCTGATTGACTGTTAGTAGCAACTCGTTTTTATTTGGTTTTTTGAAAATGCACTACAACAGAATTGTTAAAAAAGGGCGCCATCATCAGGGGCGCTTTGTAAAAAGCGCCCCGGATGTCCAAAATACGGAGGGCCATCAGGGGCGCTTTTTAAAAGCGCCCCTGAAAGCCCTCCGTATTTTGGTCATCAGGGGCGCTTTCTAAAAAGCGCCCCTGAAGGCCCTGCGTGTTTTGGCCTTCAGGGGCGTTTTTTTAGAAAAGCGCCCCTGAAGGCCAAAACACGCAGGGCCTTTAGGAGCGCTTTTTAGAAGCGCCCCTGATGCCTTATATTAAAATTTCTTAATTCCCCATCTCCCTCTCATCAGATCTCACTCCCTCCACGACTCACTCTCCCTCTCCAAACCTAAACACTCTAACCATTTAGATTAGAGTGTTACACATACGACGACCGCTCTCATTCTTTGTTCCAAACGGTGTCCGGCCACAGCGCACCGCCAGCACTGCTACACATACGACGACCGCTCTCATTCTTTGTTCCAAACGGTGTCCGGCCTTCTCCGACCAGAGACAAACTTCTCTGACTTCCGCTGTTGGTGAGTAATGCCACCACCACTGGGTTTGATTTTGATTTCTATTAGTAACTATATATCGATTCCCCCTTTGATAAAAACCCTATTTCGATTCCCCTTTCTCTATTATGTTTCCTAGGTTCCCATTTCGATTTCGGTTGAGCTGTGGGAACTATGTTTTGGTTTGGGGTTGGGTGGTTTTAGATTATCTGATAGTTACTTTTCTATTTTTAAACTTTTATTTCTGGTTTTGAGGTGAAGCTGATTAAATTTCTGTGTAATTTTTTGTTTGGACCTGAAGTTGACTCTCTAGTCCTCGTTACCTACTTGTGAAATCCATCATCTATTTAGAGTTCTCTAGTCTCTACAATTTGTGTTTTCCATTACTTAGGCTTGTGCTGGTTATGGTTACTGTGTTGATTATGATTAGCTTATGAGAAAGATTACTGCATAATTTGGGTTTGAAATTTAGTTAACTGTTGGGAAATGCTTTGGCATCTAAATGTTTTATACATGTTCTATGGGTAAGTAAGCTTTTTTGTATGCCATTATTCTGAAAAAGGCAATTCTTTGGGTAAGTAAGCTTTTTTGTATGCCATTTTTCTAGAGATTACTTTCTCTTTATGGAGAACTCTAACCATAGCTTGTTAGTGTTTTCAGTTTTCTGGTCTTTAGTATTTAAACATGATTGCTCGTGAATATAGGTACTGTAACATGAGGTGAGTTGGTATTGCCATGTTTTTACTTTTAATTATTCTAGGAGGGAATTAGATTTGATTACTAAGTCTGATAATTATTATGGGATATGATGTAATGTTTAGACCTCCCCGACAATGTAATTATGAAGTCTGTATTGAGTTGGCTGACATTTTGCCTTTAGCTTAAGCAATTGAAATGTTGAGATTGGCCTACATTTACATTTCTTAGATGTAGTTATGCATGATTCATGGAATTGCATGATACTTTTTTTTTGTATTTTCCTTCATTTTCAGCATGGATAATCAATGGATTAGTGATTTTTAATGTCAATTGGTTTCCATTATGCAGGATTTTGGGATTAAATATAATATGGAAAATGGTGGATCTGCACCAGAGGGACTTACTTGAAGGCGACCTTCTATAATTTTATTGAAGTTATGATGCATTACATGGAGTTGCTGGAGCTTATGCAAAGCGCATTTTTGTGGATGAGCTTGGGGCACAAGAAACCTCTTTACTGAACTGTGTACCAAAGGTGTTATTCTCTTATATATATGGTTATACTAATTAATGATAAGCTTTGAGTAGTCTGAGTTTTATAGCAATAGCTTGTGTTTGATTTGTGGATGACTTTCATGAATATAGGAAGACTTTGGAGGGGGACACCCAGACCCCAATTTGACATATGCAAAAGAGTTAATTAGTTGCTCGCATGGGATTGGGAAAAACAGAATCAAAAGGTGCTGCTGATGGTGGGCTGAGCTGGAGAAGTTAGTATATAAGTTAGTATATGGTAAGCTGACATAAATATATTTCCTTTTTAAATAAAACAACCACAGAAACTTAATTTGTTTAGTGTTTAGCATGTATCTTTGATTTAGAAAATATTGTAGGAATATGTAGGACATCCCATTATTAGAATCTTGTAGTTGTTTGGTGGCACATCCCATTTCTTTAACATGTTTGTAGGACCCATTATTAGAATATATGCTTCTGCTTTTGTTTGGTGGCACATGCTGGTTTCTTTTCATTAATTGCCTGCTAGCTAATTAATAATTATTTGAGTAAAAACAAAGTTATTTTGACTGATTAGGGTTTAATATTTTGGAATTGCATGCATAAACGGTTATATCATGTGTTCTATGCTTGCTGGTGCAACTTGCAGCACCTAGTTGGCCATTATATATATTCTCACTGCCTGTCCCACCTTACATCACATGTCTCATTTTTGTAACAGCAAATACCTTGAATTGGCATATTACTCCTACTTGTTGATTAATTCATTTTTTTATGTCTAGTTCGAGTACTTTTTGCGGAGGTTCGAGTTCTGTCTTGTTGCCGTTCACATCTAGGTCAAGTTCGTTGTTGCTTCCCCTTGTTACGGTACTTTTCTTATTCTCTCTTCTTTTTATTGTGGTTATTGTTTAGACACTTGAGCAATTGACATATGTACTCATAAGTGTTGGTGTATTTGAAATTGATGATTGTTTGAATTGGAGTTGAAATTGAATCGAAAATTGGATTAAATTGCATGATGATGGATGTTAAATTGCATAGAAAAGACGTTATCCAAGGTTGAATGGCTTGGGTTCAGAAAATTGTACTCTGTGTGTTTTTCACCTTTAATATGTTTAAGTTCTCTTATCAGGAAATTAGATATAATAAATTTCGGTTGTTATATAGCAAAATTTTTAAGTTAAACTATAAAAGAACTAACTCTGATGTCTTAGGTTAGAAAAATTGTACTTTGTGTGTTATTCTAATATGTTTAAGTTCTCTTATCAGGAATTTATATTAAATTTCGGTCTAATATGGATAGAAATTGGATGTCTGCGAATCGTCTATCGAAAGAATATGGCGAAGGCGTGGAATATTTTGTGAACTTTGCCGTTCAACGTTTAGGAACTTCTAGTAAGTTCAAGTGTCCTTGTTTAAGATGTTGCTACGCCAATCGAGTTACTGCACTTGAGTTGGAAAGACATTTAAAGGCCAACGGAATCGATCAAAGTTATACTTGTTGGACAATGCATGGCGAGGAAAGAGGTGAACCTTCGAATATGGATAATAGCACTCAAAGATGTGATCCGGTTGATTATCGTGAAACATATACAGTTGATGGCGACGAATTTGAAGAGATGACAAAGGCGGTTGAAGATGATCTTAATGACTGTCCTCAAATGTTTGAGAAGTTGATAACCGATGCGGAGACACCGTTGTATGCGGGCTGTACTGAATTGACAAAGTTATTGGCTGTGATAAAGCTGTATAACTTGAAAACTTGCCACGGATGGACAGATAAGAGCTTTACGGAGTTACTCGCACTATTGAAAGATATGTTGCCGAAAGACAACGTGCTCCCTTCTCGGACGTATGATGCAAAACAAATGTTAGGCACCATTGGTTTGAACTACGAGAAGATACATGCTTGTCCAAATGATTGCATTTTATTTCGGAATGAACATGCATTGTTAAAGTCGTGTCCTAAATGTAATGCATCACGGTATAAGAAGAAAGAATCTGCTCCAGTAAAGGTATTGTGGTATTTTCCCATAATCCCTCGATTTAGGCGTATGTACCGTAGTTCAGAAGACACAAAATGGTTGACTTGGCATGACGATGAAAGGATTAAAGATGGTATGCTACGACAACCTGCAGATTCTCCGCAGTGGAAAAAGATTGATATCGATTATCCCGATTTTGGGCATGACCCAAGAAACCTACGCCTTGCATTGTCTGCGGATGGATTTAACCCGCACGGTATCCAGAGTAGCTCCCTCAGTACATGGCCTGTGATTTTGGCGATTTATAACTTACCTCCATGGCTTTGCATGAAACGCAAGTATATGATGTTGTCTTTGTTAATTTCTGGCCCCAAACAACCAGGAAATGATATTGACGTATACTTGGCTCCTTTAATAGAAGACTTGAAGCAAATGTGGGAGATTGGGGTAGAGGTGTATGATGGGTTCAGAGAAGAAAATTTCATTCTGAAGGCTATGATTTTTGGCACCATTAATGACTTTCCAGCATATGGCAATCTATCTGGGTACAGTAATAAAGGTCAGTGTGCATGTACTATATGTGAAGATAATACAGATTGGATGTGGTTGGAACATGGTAAGAAGAATATATATCTTGGCCATCGGAGATTTTTGCCTCCAACTCATCAGTATCGGGTGTGGAGAAAGGCATTCAATGGGAATTCAGAAACTCGTAAAGCTCCTTCGCCTTTGACCGGTGAACAACTATTTGAAAAGGTGAAAGATGTAGACATTAAGTTTGGGAAACCTTTTGCAGGAGATGTTGCCAAACGAGGGTGGAAGAAAAAATCGATTTTCTTTGAATTGCCATATTGGAAGTCATTATACGTAAGACATTTCATTGATGTGATGCATGTTGAAAAAAATGTATTCGAAAGTGTCATTGGTACCTTACTCAATATGCCAGGAAAGACTAAAGATACGATCAATTCAAGGTTAGATTTGGTTAGTATGGGGTTGAGACCAGAATTGGGTCCGATAAAGAAGGGTACACGTACATATCTACCTCCGGCTGCTCATACTCTATCTAGAAAAGAGAAAACTGTCTTTTGTAATTTTCTTCATGAAGTTAAAGTTCCAGAGGGGTACTCTTCAAACGTTACGAACCTTGTATCGATGAAAGACCTTAAGTTAAAGTCTCTAAAGTCTCATGATTGTCATGTTCTCATGGAGAATTTGCTACCCATTGGTATATGATCCATTATGCCCAAGAAAGTGCGTCAATCCATAACTAAACTTTGTTTCTTCTTTAAGGCGATATGTAGTAGAGTGATTGACCCTGGAAAGTTACCAGCTCTGCAAAGATCAATTACTGTCACTTTATGTGAGCTTGAGATGTTTTTTCCGCCTTCATTCTTTGACATAATGATTCATTTGATAGTTCATCTAGTTAGAGAGACACAGTTGTCTGGCCCATGTTACATGAGATGGATGTACCCGTTTGAGCGGTACATGAAGATATTAAAAGGATATGTTAAAAACCGATCACGACCCGAGGGTTGCATTGCTGAGCGCTACATTGTTGAAGAAGCTATTGAGTTCTCCACCGGCTATCTATCTAGTGTTGAATATTCTGTTGGGATGCCAAGGGAACGTCACATTGGAAGTGTTGGTAAAGGGATAACAGGAAGGAAAATAGTGATGGTATCCAGGAAAGAACTAGAGCAAGCACACTTATATGTTCTGCACAATGATAATCAGATTGATTCTTATGTTGCCAAACACATGGAAATTCTTAAGAGTGACTACCCAACTAAGAGTGAAGTTTGGTTAACAAAAGAACACAATCGGAGTTTCATACAGTGGCTAAAAGATCAAATTGATATTGAGTTTGTTTCGAATCCTACTGCGATTTCTGAAAGATTGAGATGGTTAGCAAAAGGTCCAACTATACATGTTTTCTCTTACACTAGTTATCTACAAAATGGGTACACGTTCTATACAAAATTCCATGATGATCAGAGTAAAATGCAAAATAGTGGGGTTACTCTTGTAGCTGAAACTATGCATACATCAGGTGCGAAAGATAGAAATCCCATTTACGCGAATATGTCATACTTCGGTGTCATACAAGAGATATGGGAGTTGGATTACAATATGTTTTCGGAGCCTGTGTTCAAATGTAATTGGGTTGACAATAATAATGGTGTACAAATAGATGACATGGGCTTCATGCGGGTGAATTTCAACAAGGTAGGGTACAAAGATGAACCTTTTATTTTAGCCTCGCAAGCCCAACAAGTGTTTTATGTCACTGATCCAGTTGATATGAATTGGTGCATTGTTTTATTGACAAACAAAAAAATTTTGGTGAATGACCTCGGGGATCAAGCTCATGAAGATATTGACATTGAGGACGACCCTTTCTTCGGGTCATCACAACCAATAATACGGGAAAATACTTCTACAGAGGAAATTTTGTATGTTAGACATGATCATAACGATGGAATTACGTTTCGTCGAAAACAAAGTAGTAGGAAGCAAAAAACAAAATATCATACAATTAAAGAAGTGGCTAGTAACATTAGATCGAGGAAAAGGAAAAGGTAATAATATATCATGCAGAGTTTCTTTTTTATTCATTTTCATATTGTAAAAATTAACTTAATTGTTAAAATAACATATAGCCTAATAGCAATTGTTTTATTGTGTTGCAGGTGAGATGACTTCCCCGAGTGATGATAGTGCACATGACAGTGGTCATGAGAGTGAACATCAGCCCCAAAAAAAGTTCACTCGTCGTGGAATGACAGTTAAAAAGAATATAATCAATCGGGGAAACAAAGGCCTTCCTAAACTTATTGTACGATACTTACTAATTAACTAATTTTGTTACGTACTTTTAATTGTTTGTTATCTAATTTACCCAAGTAATAATGCAGGTCCAATGGAATGCTAAAAATCAAGCAATTGGTGCCAACGGGAAACAATTGAAAATGTTCCTTGGTGTCAGAGCAAGGCAGGATGTACCAATTACAATCAGCAGTTGGATTAGTAAAAAGGAGGCCTTACTCGAGAAGCATAAGGATGAGCTATGGCATATGATACAAGTATGAGTCTTATTTTTGACTTTTAGGTTATTTTATAATTAAATATGTAAGTTTATTTATAATCATTTTGTTGAATGTAAGCAGAAATACTTTGATGTGGATGACTCTCATAAAGACTATTGTCTTATGAAAGCTGGAAAGGCGCATAGAAAATACAGATCAACTCTAACAAAGATGGTGAGAGATGATGACGGGAACATCAGAAGCCATCCTCCACCACCGTATGCAGATAGTATACCATTGGAGGATTGGAGGGCATTTGTTATTTCACGTGAAGAAGAGGAATTCCGGGTTTGTACAATTACATATCATACATATACCTATATTTGACACTTATAAGGTATTCATGTAAAAACATGTGTCTTTATAGAGAAGGAGCCAAGAAAATCGCGAGAGAGCGCAGCGTCCTGAATACCCTTGGAGAGCCGGTGTTACAGGTTATGCTGAGATTGAAGAGCGAATGGTAAGCACGTTATCTTTTATTTTATCTTTAATTTATTAAATTAGTCTTCTGAATTATTTAGTAATAGACGGTAAATTTTAATAGCTGCGGGAGCAAGGAAAAGATCCTGCTCAGGAATCTATTGACCGAGATGTTTTATGGTTAGAAGCAAGACAAAAACAAAGATGGTGTCGTTGACCACCCAAGAACGAGAGAGGTGGCACAAAGAATTGTAAGTATGATAAAATTCTTGTCTTTCATTGTAGGTGAATAAATTAAACTTAAATAATATTTGTGAATCAGGAATCAATATCTCAATCAGTATCACAAGGAGATATTTCAAATTGTGATGGTCCGAATGACATCCTTGCCCGTGCACTGGCAATTGAAGAATATCCAGGACGTGTAAGGGGTTTGGGATTTGGTATTACTCCAACCACATTTTGGACTTCAAAGAGGCAAAAAAAAGAAGCGGAACGAGAAAGTAGAGAAAAAAGGTTGGAAGCCACTGTATCGATGCTAGTACAAGAACTTAAAGAACTAAAAGATAGAGTTGGTCCAAGGACTAATGATGTACCATCTCCTGACCCAGATAGCTTCAGGGATAGTTGCAATATTGCGTCCAATGAGGTTAACAATTGTCAATGTGAATTATTTATATCAAACCCGCTTACTTTGGTTGCAAAGGGCTTTGTTTGTAACACTGAGGGCTCCACCTTGCACAATCTTCCTATGCCTTCAAATCATGTGAGAGTCAGTGTTCAGTTTGTTGTTGTCCCTGATGCTGAATTGCCGGTACCAATTGATACTGCAGACATGACTCTTTTGACTGTGAATGATGCACTTGGCACTTTCGTGGCATGGCCATCAAATCTTATCAATGTAAGGAGCAATTAATACATTTGTTAATAATTCATTGCTTATTGTCCCATACTTGAAAACTAATTAAATTTTCAAATATATAGGTACCAAGAAGCAAGAAGCAGGTGTCTATCCGGGATGGGAGTCAATCCCAACCTCGCAAGAAGCAAGTGTCTAGGGGAGTTTGTAGCGGGAATAAAATTCGGTCCCAGCCCCCCCTTTCTAGTGCTCGCAATAAATCCGTGTCTCGGCAAGTAGATAAGGGAAAGGATATTCAATCCCAACCACCCTCCTTGGGGGAATTCATCACTTATATAAGGATTCATGCCTCCACAATGTCTGGTGCTGATTTGATACACGTATCGATTGATGAAGACATCTTCGGAGTTGCCGACACAATTTTCCTTTCAAATCAAGAACTTGAAGAGGTATATGAGCACAAGTGGGCATCTGCGGCTACTATTCAAATATATATCAGGTATAATTATTATCATTATTGTTATCGTTGTTAGGATCAATGATGCAATTACAGTGGCCGCAAATTTACTTGATAAGTGAATGGAAACTAATAGGAACGTGGTATTGTAAAATATAAGAAACTATGGAGCTATACTCCTTAACAATAACAAAACAGAATTCTAAAGAAGAGTCGAACAGAAAAAATGCAGAACTGTAAACGAGAAATAGGATATGAACTTCTCCCTCAAACATGATGCTTGCCCAGATTTTTCCAACTAATTTTCTCATCCCCTTTCATTCTGTTACACCACTTTATATAATTCCTCTCCTCCACTCTGATAGTCTGATCTTGGTCCTCATCATTCTGTTATAATTTTCACCCCATTCTCTCACTTCCCAATGTGGTCCAGCAGAATTCTATCAGAAACATGTCTGCCTTTTGCTCAATCAGATGTGTCACTGTTACTGTTCTATTTACAGTGACTAGTTCTATTACATAGCAGTTAAATAGATATGATGTTAGTTATGTTATGTTGAGCATTTGGGGTGGGAATTCATTCACGATTTTTCATCTGCATCTTCTCTTAAAATACGATTAATTTCTTTTGATTTGCAGTGGACTTGCTAGTTAAATTGTTATTGTTGCTGATATGTAAATCAACATACTCCCCATTACCATACTAACTGTGTGCTAATACCATGACTTAGGCATTCCTGTTACCATTCCTGTTGCTGATATGTAAATCAACATACTCCCCACTGTACATTTATTATCATATGTTAATTTATTTGTCTACATTTTAACTATAGGTATTTGTACCATGTGATTTTGAGCACCATGGAACAAAGACAAAGATTTATATTTTTGGATCCCGAACGTACTTTTCTACGCAACCTTCATATTGACAAAAAAATGACAAAAAAGCAACTTCAGGACGTGAAGGAAGCGGTTAAAGAAAGCAAGGAAGCGATAAAAGCCTATATCAATACACGCTTGGCTTCGGCACTTGAAAGCAGCTGTGATTGCTGGTTTTTGGCACCCATTAACTTAGGAGGGTAAGAAATTTAATCTCTCTCTCTGTCTGTCTCTCTCTCTCTCTATATATATATAATGTGTTTTTTCAAAAATGTCTTATTTATTTAATTATCGAAATATTTTGGTAGTGTACATTGGGTATTGTTGGTGATTGATGCTAGGAGAAATAGAATTTTCTATTTGGATTCGTGTCACGGTGATTATAGCAAACACGCCATGATGAGAGGAATGTTTGAAAGGTGTGTATTTAAATACATCGCATATTTCAATATTAATTATGTATCTATTTCGATTAATTAATATAGTTATATGTATGATGTTTCAGTTGTTTGGCAACTTTTTGGGCATCAAATGAGGTTAGGACTAGAGGTGGGAACAATAAAACAAATTGGATAGTAATAAAGGTAAGTTTATAATCAATATTATTCTTATCCATGTAAATTTTGCTCGCATTTTAACAATTAATTTTTTTTTGATTTGTAGTGTCCGAGACAACCAAACAATGTTGAATGTGGATACTACGTTATGAAGTATATGAAGGACATAATCACTGACATACAAATGGAAATTCCCCTAAATGTATGTAATTTATATAGTTTCTTTTTTGATAAGCTAGCAATTCCATATCAAGCATTTAACAACTTAGTTCTAACTTTATTTTATTTTATTTTATTTTGGAAGTATTTTCCAGGATACGAGGTTGGAGCTCCATTTTCTGATGACATACTTACTGAGGTCAAAGGCGAGTGGTGTCATTATGTTGCTTCTTTGATTAATCAAAATCGAAATTCAAGTCATTTTGGGTAGCTTGTTTTTTTGCTCATTTTGGGTAGCTTGTTTGTACTCAATAAGTGGACATGTAAATTTTGTTGCTACTTTGTGGACATGTAAATTTTGTTGCTACATTGGATGTCATATTATTTTTGTTCTCTCTATGTATGGATATTAGATGCATTTATAAGTTTTTTATTTGGAATTTGATTTTGAATTGGCTGGTTTGAAAATTTGATCCCCCAATTCAATTGGTTATTTTAGGTTGTTGTTGCTGCAGGTTTGATTTGGAACTGGTTAGATTTGGAACTGGTTAGATTTGGTAAAAAGAATTTAAAAAAAAACAAATATAGCATCAGGAGCGCTTAGGAAAAGCGCCCCTGATGTCCTTTGTCCTTTGAAATTCAGGGGCGCCTCTTACAAGCGCTCCAGTTGGTCACCTGCGCTATGGCCATCAGGGGCGCCTCTTACAAGCGCTCCAGTTGGTCACCTGCGCTATGGCCATCAGGGGCGCCTCTTACAAGCGCTCCAGTTGGTCACCATCTACAGGAGCGCAAGCTTTAGGGGCGCCCGAAAACGCCCCAAATGGATAAAAAGAAGCGCCCCTGATGGCCTTTTCTGTTGTGGTGATGGTTTTTGAAAAAGATTGATTGGCACGAATGATCAAACTAACAGAGGTTATGGGTGATCACCGCTTTGTTGTTATTTTGGGAAAAGACATTGCTACCAATGGTTAGACGAACCAAGGTTCTGATTAGCCACTAGCGACAATGGGTTTGAAAATGACTCTTTTCGTTTGTTTTATGAAAATGATTTGTTTATGGTTGCGAAAAGGATTTTTATTTGTTGCGCTTGACGAGAACGTGACTTGCTCCTAACGTATCCCAAATGGGAATCAAAGCGACGTAGTTCTAATTTGAAAATGAAAATGCTTTTGAAAGGGTTTGGAAAAAGGAAAAGCTTTCATAATGACCAAGCAAGCAAAGACTTTGAGTGATCATTACTAATAACTCTTGATAGCGTTCATGACAATCAAACAAGCAAAGGCTTTGGGTGATAGTCACTAATAACTTGCATTGGTTAAAAAAAGAGTTTGAGAGGTTTTTTGGGAAAGAGCGAAATTATTATCAAAGATGGGTTATAAAGCTCAAACACATTCGTTAATCAAGCAATCACGCATTTGTTGAACGTCAACTAAGACTAAACATGCCAATACAATCAAAGATTCAAATGTCAAGGATGCAAAGTAAGGTTCTCAAGACAAATGTGTGTGTGTGTGTAAGAAAGAGTGTATTTACCCTAATGACTCTATGCTACAACAAGCAAGTAGGCTTACGTCTTCATTAGGAGGTCATACAAGTGGAGAGGATGGCACACAATTAAATCAAGACATTTAAGTTGCATCAAGAGCAAGAGAACACTATTGATTATAGACATAGAATGATCTTAGTTAAACTAATGAACATGTGAGCAATGATTTCTCAATATCATGAACAAGAGGAATGACATCAAGACTAGGGTAAGCCTATAATTTGCAATCAACAATATGAACAAGTGCCCAAAGGCTAATAACACCATCAAAGAGGAGGGAACATCAAGGTTTTGGGTAACCTATCCCTTGCAATACCCCACGAACCCTAAACCATAAACCTAACTATCTCATCTTTTATTCATTAAGAAATTAAAAGGGGAAGGTTGAATCATCTAAAACCATCTTCACCACTTAGAACATGATGCACTAGGCATAAGTGAGAGTCATGTGATTTATCATCAACAATAAACAATGATCAAACTAGAGTATAAGAACAAGTAAATGAACATTAAAACCAAGTTGAATCACATAGAGCAATCCTCTCACTTTGAGAAAAGTGCTCTAGGCACTAGTGAGAATCAACTTGCCTATCATCCACAATTAACAATGAGCAAATTAAAATATAAAGATTGAATAAACACACAACTAAGTTGAATCACATAGAGCAATCCTCTCACTTTGAGAAAAGTGCACTAGGCACTAGTGAGAATCAACTTGCCTATCATCAACAATTTACAATAAGCAAATTAAAATGCAAAGATTAAATAAACACACAACTAAGTTGAATCACATAGAGCAATCCTCTCACTTTGAGAAAAGTTCACTAGGCACTAGTGAGAATCAACTTGCCTATCATCAACCACTAACAATAAGCAAATTAAAATATAAAGATTGAATAAACACACAACTAAGTTGAATCACATAGAGCAATCCTCTCACTTTGAGAAAAGTGCACTAGGCACTAGTGAGAATCAACTTTCCTATCATCAAAAATTTACAATAAGCTAATTAAAATGCAAAGATTAAATAAACACACAACTAAGTTGAATCACATAGAGCAATCCTCTCACTTTGAGAAAAGTGCACTAGGCACTAGTGAGAATCAACTTGCCTATCATCAACCACTAACAATAAGCAAATTAGAATACACACAACTAAGTTGAATCACATAGAGCAATCCTCTCACTTTGAGAAAAGTGCACTAGGCACTAGTGAGAATCAACTTGCCTATCATCAACAATTTACAATAAGCAAAACAAAACAAGACTTAAATAAAAGAACACATAAACAAAGTTGAATCACATCTAGCAATCATCAACTACTTAACATAAAGTGCACAAAGCACAAGTAGGAATCATCTTGCTAGATCATCAACAAATATTTGCAAGTGAAGTATGTTGAAAATAACATTTAACACTAAAATAAAATATCGATTGCCAAGATTGTACATCATCAAGCAAAAAGGAACAACAAAAATTAGCTTAAGAACATATTAACCATAGTATGTGAAATACAAGAAATTAACATCACACAACATGAAACCAATTATTCAAGGGTGAGAGGCACCTTAAACACCCAAGCCTCCCTAAGTGCTTGTCAATAGTGTTTAAGGCTCCTCTCACCAACAACAACAAACTACATTTTAAACAAAATGGTAATGATATGCGAAATGAAAAATGAAGAGAAAAATGGGTTTTAATGCAAAAAGATTGAAGATGATGCAAGGGTTTTAGAGTATACCTTAGATCCTAGCTAGATTATGCAAGAAATGGAGATCAAGAACACAAATCAACCAAGGACACCAACAAGGAAACCCACGCCCAAAATGAAAATCAAACCCCTCTTGATGAAAGTTCTTGAGTTTTAGTGGAGAATGGAAGTAGTATGTGAGAGAGGGATGAAGGGGAGATGGATTGGTGGTGCTTGGATCAAGAAAAATCAAATAAAATGGAGGAGAGGAGGGTGGTATAGCTTCGCATATGAGAGGGAAGGGAGGAGAGGAGAGTGATGTGCTAATTTTAGTGTAGGAGAGAATGAGCCAAAAAGTTGTGATGTGTGGAAAATGAAAAGGTATTTATAGGATTGGTGAAGGGCTAGGGTTAAAATGGTAATCAAGCAATAAAAGGGAATTAATATTCAGCTGAAAATAAAATGGAAATAAATAATTGAACTTGGGCACCAAGAAAAGGGGTCATTTTGGTTATTGTTCTTGAGAGGTGCTCTAGGATTGAACTTTGATTTTGAATGGAGGGTTGAGATCACTTATCACATGGATTGGGGTGGAGAGAAAACACAAAATGGAGAGGGAATGGGGTCACACACGAAAATTAGGAGTTTTTGTTGCACAAAAATTGTTAAGGGCAATTAGGGTTTTGTACACAAAGTTGTAGCCTAGGATTTGATCTAGAATTTTAATCAATGGCTAGGAATACAACTCACATGGATCAAGGGCATGAAGAAACACAAAATGAGGTGAAAAATAGCTGGAAAATTCGGAGCAAATGAGGCCTTGGTGCCCAAGTTTTTGCAAGCTTGCCAAAAGATAGTACATTTTGTCTTATATGAGGACACTTCCTTATTTTACCATTTTTGATTATTTTTTTCATGATAATTCCTCATTATTCATGCCATTTTGGGCCACATCCTAGGAATCAATCATTGGGCCCAAAATTCTATGATATCACCAATCCCAAAATTGATTTGATACCTCACCTTGAAGGAAATTCCCATTTTGCCATTTTCTTTGAAGTTTGACTTTTTATGCAAAAATAACATCCATGCGCATAAAAATAAAATAAAAAATCTAATTAATCACATTCTTCCTCAAATAATTCCCCTGATGATTGCCCAGTGATTTGTGATGAAAAACCGTTTTTGTTGTGAAATGACCAAAAATGCCCTTTTTGCTCCAAAAACCCTAATTTTGCTCCAAAATGCATTTCGACCCTAAAAATGATTTTAAAAGCTGTGGAATGACTTTTAGGACCCAAAATGCAATGCATAATGCTCTTCACTCTTCAATTTATTTATTTTTGTGGAAAATTAGGGTTTTGACCTAAGCCGGACGAAATTGGGGTATGACAGCTGCCCCTCTTTATCTGGATTTTAACGAGGAATATGAATTGGCCGAAACATATTCCGAGGCAAAATAAAGATAAAGAATTCAGAAATTATACCGATTTTGTCTACTTAGGGAAAAACCCGAATTTTCCCCCCTCTTTTTTTTTGTTGTTTTTTTTTTTGATGCATAGGTGCTAACACGAGATGACTGAAATGGATGAAGCGTCAGCCCTTAGTAAGCCAACAGGAGCAGGAAATAGATTGGTGCCAGCCCTCAGGCAGCAAAATCAAGAAATAAAGCGGTAAAGAAAAGAGTAAAGAAGGTACCGGCCAACAGTAAGCCGACACTAGAGGCTGCCTAAAGCCTTTTAACGAACCGCGCACGATCCGAGTTTGCACATGGGCTTTGAAGGAGCACCTGAGCTCTGAGGGTGGCCTTTTCGAGCGACCTGAAGTTCATTATCAAGTTGTGGGACCGATATGTTTTACCTCGAAGGACGTACACCATGCCTTAGGCTGACACAGCTAGTCTTGAAGGACATGGAGTCTGAAGATCTGTCATGCTCAGAGATGACTTAGTGACATGAAGGTAGAGTTCAAAGTCGTTGTTTGGACCTTTGATTTGAACTATACTGAAGGACCTTGGGTCGGATGATTCGCCGATGCTCGATAACGACGTGATCTGAACTGAAATGAGCTCACTAGCTCTGGGTAATGAACGAAGTCGCAAACCGTTGCTCGAATACGAGGTGGAGTCTGCTTTTGAAGGGACACATGGGTCCTGAAGGGATTCGCAAATCCTGTTGATTGATTGATTGAAATGGTCAATGCTGCCGCACTGAGTTGAGGTACCTGCATACGTCAGTTGATGCAAGGAATAGTGCATGGAGTATGGGTGCATGTTATGTAAGGGCATGTTATGCAAGTGCATGCAATGCTATGATTTTGGTGTAATGATGAATGTGATGAGTTGCTATTCTTGATTCTTCGTCTCTTTCATTTTTCTTTGGTCAGCTTTCTTTTTTATGACTGTTTGTTTTTCTTTGCTTTTTCATTCTTTGATCAGCTTTTTTTTCTTCTGATTGTTTGTTTTTCCTTTTGCTCTTTTTTGAATGATTTTGCCTGATCAGCTTTTCTTTTTTCTGATCATCTGTTTTTTTGTTTGCTCTTTTGCTCTTTTGGCTTATTTTCTTTTGCTGGTTCGACCAACCCATGACGAGACTGGGGAACCCATTAGACTTGTGGCAGCGCGTGAGCCCAGTGCAGGTTTGCCTTATGTTTTGTCTTTTGAAGTGATTATGAGCGCAATTATTTCCTTGCGAACTTAATTTTCTTTGAGAAGTTGTTTCCTTCCCATGACTTTTAGAAATTTCGCAGTGATTGTGATGCTCTATGATTTATGCACATGTTTTACAGATCAGTGTTACCATCATCATAAAACGTTTATTTTGAGCAGAAAAAGCAAAAATAGAAAACAAAGAGATGTGAAAAGTTTGGACTTTATTGATATAGAAGCCGATTGTACAGAAGGTTACACCGACTATTCAAAACATTTGAAAATTTAAACTGCAAAGAGACAAGAAAAAGAGGAGCAAATCTCGGAATGTCCGTCTCTGTGGAACAGTGCCAAACACTTATGCTCATGACCTTGACCATCCTCTTATCCAGACCTTCGGGGGTGCTGTATGCCTTTGTTTGCTTTCATGCCCTAGCTTTCTGACCCTAATTTTTGCCTGGATCACCCTTTGCGGGTTTTCAATCCACCGGGTCGCTCAGATTTTGCCTAGGCCGCCCTTTTGGGTTTTCAACCTAGCGAGCTAATTCTTGCTGGGCTCATCTTTCTCTTTTTTCATTTATTTTTCTTAGGCATAGTACTTCTTTACCACATCCGAGTTGACCGGGTTTGGGATGTCATCGCCATCCATGTTTGCAAGGATCAACGCTCCTCCGGAGAATGCCTTCTTCACCACATAAGGTCCTTCGTACTTGGGAGCCCACTTGCCCCTGGGATCTGTCTGGATCGGCAAGATGTGCTTGAGTACGAGGTCTCCTTCTTGGAATTCTCTGGGCCGGATTTTCTTGTCGAAAGCCCTCATCATCCTCTGTTGATACAGCTGTCCATGGCACATAGCAGATACCCTCTTCTCGTCAATGAGATTCAGTTGGTCAAAACGGGATCGAACCCACTCTGCTTCTTCTAATTTGGTCTCCATCAATACCCGCAACGAGGGTATTTCCACTTCAATAGGGAGTACCGCTTCTGTCCCATAAACCAGTGAGTAGGGGGTTGCCCCTGTAGATGTACGAACCGAGGTCCTGTACCCATGCAAGGCGAAGGGGACATCTCATGCCAGTCCTTGTAAGTGACTACCATCTTCTGCACTATTCTCTTAATGTTTTTGTTAGCTGCTTCAACTGCCCCATTCATCTTCGGGCGGTAGGGAGAAGAGTTGTGATGCTGGATTTTGAAGTCCTTACATAAGTCCTTCATCATTCTGCTGTTCAAATTACTGCCGTTGTCTGTAATTATCTTATTTGGCAGACCATAACGACAGATTAGATCTTTCCTGATGAATTTTGCAATAACTGAACTCGTCACATTGGGATATGAAGCAGCCTCCACCCACTTAGTGAAGTAGTCAATAGCAACAAGGATGAAACGGTGACCATTTGAAGCTTTGGGTTCAATGGGACCGATGATGTCCATGCCCCACATAGAGAATGGCCAAGGCGCACTCAAGACGTTCAGAGAAGTCGGCGGTACATGGATGTGATCTGCATAAATTTGGCACTTATGGCATTTTCTGACAAAAGTGTAACAATCAGACTCCATCTGCAGCCAATAGTATCCAACTCTCAGGATCTTTCTAGCCATTGTGTGCCCACTGGCATGAACTCCGAATGAACCCTCATGAACATCTTGCATTATCTTTACTGATTCCTCTTTTGTTACACATCTGAGGAGGACCAAGTCATGGTTTCTCTTGTAAAGGACGTCTCCACTCAAGAAGAAACCCGCTGACTGTCTCTGAAGTGTTCTATTATCATTTTCCGTAGCACCGGGAGGGTATTCTCTGCTGGTGAGGTATTGCTTAATGTCTTGGTACCAAGGTTGACTGCCGGATTCTTCTTCAATTGCCAGGCAGCAGTCATAAGCAGATCGATCTCTGTGTTGGATTCTGACAGTTGTCAAGTTCTTATCACAATTGACGTTGAACATAGAAAACATAGTTGCTATGGCGTCAGCCAATTGATTCTCATTGCGAGGTATGTGGTGGAAGGTGATTTCCTCAAAAGGCTTGATTAGCTCTTGAATGTAATCACGGTAAGGGATCAAATCAGGGTTTCTTGTTTCCCAGCCACCTTTCACTTGATGGATAACCAGAGCTGAATCCCCATACACGTCAAACCTTTTGACTTTCCAATCTAAAGCTGCCTTTATGCCCAAGATACATGCTTCGTACTCTGCGATATTATTTGTGACGTAGAAACTTAGCCTTGTAGTGAATGGTATGAACCGATTATCAGGAGAGATCAACACTGCTCCAGCCCCGTGTCCCCACATATTAGAGGCACCGTCAAACAGCACTCTCCATCTTTCATCCTCCTGGGATTTGCCTTTGTCAAATAAAGCCATAATGTCCTCATCAGGGAATTCACATTGCATGGACTGATAATCTTCAACTGGTTGCTGTGCCAGATAGTCTGCTTGTGTGCTACCTTTGATTGCTTTCTGAGTTACATACACGAGGTCATACTCTGACAGAAGCATTTGCCAGCGAGCAATTCTACCTGTGAGCGCAGGTTTCTCAAAGATGTACTTGATTGGATCCATTTTGGATTCCAACTGTAACACCCCTTTTTCTACCCGTTAATTTAATTGGAAAAATATCAGAGTTTTCAAAATTTAATTACACCACAAGGGATGTCACACTTACTTCATTAAACATCACACGCCAAATTACTCAGCTTTTCAAAAAAAACAGTCTTATAATACTTTCAAACGTCGTCGTCAATTAAAATACAACTTCACAGCGGAAAATCCAACCAGTTTAATCAAAAAAGGCATTGCAGCTATGCAAGGCTTACATTACTAAAATCCAACCACCACAACAATCCTAAGTAACATAAACAACGTCATTTCCCCCTAGTGTTACATAATCAGAGCAGACGACCCGACTCGAAGTAGTGAAGGTACCTAGTCCTTCACTCGCAATCACCTACACGTTACCGCATAGGGGCAACATTCAAACAGAAGGGTGAGTCCAATTCAATTCATATAATAAATCATATGATAAATAATAAGTCAGGTCATAGCTCTACATTAATCACATCACAATCATCAATCACATCACTACAATAACTCATAAATAATCACATCACAATCATCATTCACATCACTTACAATAACTCATCTCATGTCATGTAGGCTTATGAAATGCAACCCACTCGCGGGCATATGCATGAGGTACCATTTCACAAACGTCGCTTAGCCATTAAGGCCTCATCGTCACTTAGCCACTCAGGCCTCAAAACGTCACTGGGTTTATGCATATGGGGCATGAGACACTATGACATGCACCACTCATAAACACACAAATACACAAATACCCAAATCATAGTCAACTATGTGACCCATCACTTACCGGTTTGTTCACAAGAAGCACAGCACCTGTCAAATTCACAATCAACACACAACGTCACTTGGCCCTTTAGACCTTAACATCACTTAGCCCTTCGAGCCTCAAACGTCACTGGGTTTTCATCGTCACTTTTACACAGATGTCATCAACTCACACAATAGCCACTGAGGTCAAAAACGTCATTTACTAGCCACCAAGGGCATCATCGTCATTTACACGTCACTATAAATAATAATAGCCACTAAGGGCAAAATAGTCATTTACACGTCATTATAAATAATATTAGCCACTAAGGGCAAAACAGTCATTTAACTAGCCACTAAGGGCAAAATAGTCACTTACACGTCATTATAAATAATATTAGCCACTAAGGGCAAAACAGTCATTTAACTAGCCACTAAGGGCATCATCGTCATTTACACCTCATTATCAATAATATTGGCCACTAAGGGCAAAACAGTCATTTAACTAGCCACTAGGGGCATCATCGTCAAAATCATCATTTTTGACATTACTTCGTTAAAACCACTGGTCGTACGCAAAAGAGAATTTTTAAAGACACCCAAAACATCTTTTCATTGTCACAGCAACGGTCACCGGGAACAGCCACTTGGGGCGCCCCAGCAACCTTCATAAATAATAAGTTTTTATTTTTAAAAATGGGACACGCAGATGGACAACTGAAAATGCTTCACAACGCTTTTTGAATCGTTCAAAACGGATATTCGAGTCAAAAGATACAGCGAAAACAGTTTGCGAAAATATTTTGGAACATCCTGAAAACTGGCGCCATGGGCGCCCAGCGCCCAGGCACCTGGCGCCCAGCGCCTAGCAAAAGGCAACACACGCACGCACACACACCCGGGTGCTCAGCGCCCAGCGCCTTGGCGCAGCACACAACACACGCACACGGGCGCTGGCCCCCAACGCCCAGCGCTACGCACACACACACGCGCACGGGCGCTCAGCGCCCAGCGCTGGCACCCAGCGCCCAGCGCCTGGAGCAACACTGCACAGCGCACAGCACCATGGGCACCCAGCGCCCAGGCACTTTCAGCAACACAGATTTTTGCCCAATTTCACATACACATTGATTCTTCCAAATTTTTAAAGGACCATTCACAATCAATTTTCACACAACTCATAAAACACATATAAAATCATCAACCTCATCTATCCAACACCCAAATTCAACCACTCCCTAATCACAAATACGGCGCCCTAGGCGCCCACAACACAAAGGAAGAATTGGGTTTTTGGCCACAACATTGAACATCACGCATACATCACAAATCAAAGACACAAATTCACAAACATATCATGGTCATGACTAATCTAGGCTATCACTACTTAGGATCTATCATAGGAATTATTATAGAAATCGATAGAACTCCCCTTACCTCGAACTTGAAGGATAGAAGTCCTAGAGACAGTCACGATCGAAACCACATCAACACGAGCACGTCCCTTCCTCCTCCTTGAACTCGCGCCCTTCTCCTTCCTCTTCTCCTCTCTACGGCGCCCTCCTTCTCTCTTTCTCTCTATTCTCCATTTCGCAATTGCCAACACAAACCCTAACCTCCATTTGGCTTGCCCCCTTCGCATATGATCTTGGATCATGGGCTTGGGCTTTCCACTTAAGCCCAAGTCTAGCTAATTGGCGCCCTCCTCCCCTAATACCACCTACACCTTTTAAATTTAATTTTAATTAATTAAATTATACCCAATAAATTAAATAAATTCCTAAATACTTAATTAAATAAATTAATTAAATTTTTAGGGTGTTACAACTCTCCCCCACTTAGAATATTTCGTCCTCGAAATTTACCTGCCACGCCAACACTCTCCCTCTAAGGACACCTAGACAACTAGGGGCATCTATTTGTTGATTACTATTGCTTTGATTACCGGCGGTAAGTGCTTGGGCGGCCGTCCCTCCTACTTGTTCAGCCAGGCAACTTCAAGCAGTAATAATCAGACTCACTCTCTACTCCGCTGCGCTACTCTGATAAACTAGCTCGCATTCTACCTCACTCATCTACCCTTAAGGATAACAAAATACATCAATCATCACAGCATCACAACGAAACTCACCGGGCGCATAACAGTCGTACCACAAGCCTCATAATTTAGCAACATGACCACAACATCAACGAACAACCTTGCCACTCAGGCGACATCAACAACTAAAATTGCCACTCAGGCGACATCAACGACTAAAATTGCCACTCAGGCGACATCAACGACTAAAATTGCCACTCAGGCGACATCAACAACTAAAATTGCCACTCAGGCGACATCAGCAACTAAAATTGCCACTCAGGCGACATCAACAACTAAAATTGCCACTCAGGCGACATCAGCAACTAAAATTGCCACTCAGGCGACATCAACAATGACAAACCAACAGCAAAGCAACATCATCAATAACAATATAACTTGGGCCATTCGGCGGTACCCAAGACAACACCAAAACATCAACATTATTACAAGCCAACCACGAGCAACAACAAAGCAACAATGTGGAGACAACTCCGGGACCAACAATCCTATAATCAATAACACATCAACAACTTCAGGCACCAAAGCGCCGACACTGCAACAACGATTTGGGGCACTAAGCCACCGACAACACAACAACAATTTAATTCGACCGACACGCCTAAAAATCAACGACACCAGAAACAGTCAATTTTGCCTTGAAATTAGAATACTCATCTAGGCTTCTGAATAAGCTTTCCAAAACATTTTAGTTTACTCAAATCGGACTCCTGGGTCAAAAGATATTGCAAAAACATTTTTTCCGTTACAATGACAGCATAAACTAAGCAACGCAGGAAATTCCAGCACTCACACATAAACTTCAACAATTTATTTACCCTATCAAACGACATCGGAATTTAGCAAACAACCCCTCTATGGAAAACTTACGGAGTCTAGTTTCTGGCTATATTTTTAGAATTTCAAAATGATGAGTCCATTAGCACAGTTTTCGCAAACAAGGTAGTAGGTCCAGAAAATGGGGCAGCGACTGTGTCCAAAGTTGTGACTCTTCTACAATGCCCAAAACAAACCCAAATAACACGAAACTTCAGCCTAAACAGTAAATCATTTTGTCTAGTTTTCAAAGAAATTGGATTCATTCGAAAAGGAGTTCATTTGAAAACACCACGATCAAAACACTGACTCTATGTCCAGACGGTCCCCAGAATTTTATCCTAACTTGCGAAGCCCATAACTGGAGCTATACTACTCCAAATGCGACCAAACCAAAGCCAAAATGACAAGCGTTCAGTCTAGTTTCTAAAGTTGTGTGCTACATAATATATCAATTCAGTAAAACAGTCCTAGTTTAGCCGAAAGTCAACCTACTCAAAGTGCCTACACAGGGAGCCTAGCAACAAATTAAGCATCCAAGCAGTCACCAATTCAGCCATCAAGCATAGTTTAAATTTCCCAATAATCATATACATTCAAACATCATTTCCTTCAAAATTCAACCTTGCTACTTGTAAAACCAACTAGTACAATTCTCTAACTACCAAAAATACAGTTTAGCACCTTCTCAGAAAATAACCAAATTCAACCTCATAGAGCAGCCAAGGTCCCATACATACTAATACATACTAATACACTTTTGCTCCCAAAGGAACCCAATAATAGTTTTCAAAATCGTGATCAAATCATTTTTGACAAGATTTTCAAAACCCACACCACCACAAGTCGCTACTCCTTTTTAAAATAAAACCAATTAGAGAAAAAGGTCATTTTTCCAATTCCACAAAACTTCAACACCTACACTTCCTTCATTTAAAATCCTAAGTCCAAAATAATTCATTTCCTTCAATTTTTACAACAACAACACCTACGTTCCTTCGTTAAAGTAGATTTTATCACCAATATCAGTTTCCAATCATAAAATCGTCCATTTGACTTTTCAAAAACAATTTCAAAAGCCCTTTTTCCTTTCAGATCACAAAGTTACATAGCACATGACATTAGTGTCGCTAAAATAATACGGTTTTCAAAAACATCAATAATTAAACAGCAACACTAATCCTTAGAAAACAGTACAATATTTCCAGCTAACAGCAACAGTAGTGTAATGGTACAATAACCCAACTACGTAACAATAAACAAACAGCAATGGCAATAACATAGTATTTACTTTGCAGCACAACATTAACTTAATTTACAGCAGCAGCAATCACCAAAAGCAAATAAGCACAACAACAGGGTCAAATAAAAGTCACAACCAAACGACACAGGGTTCACACGGAGCACAACATAGCAAACAACACACGATACCAGTAGGGGCGTCTCCCCCACTAGTTTACTTACCATTAGCAACTCTTGGCTTACCTGCAATGCAAATATTGGTCAGCACTTTAAAAGACAACAGTTGGTCGTACACCGACACAACGACTCGACGACTTGGCCGGACGGACCAACCATTGCTCTGATACCACTTATGTAACACCCCTTTTTCTACCCGTTAATTTAATTGGAAAAATATCAGAGTTTTCAAAACTTAATTACACCACAAGGGATGTCACACTTACTTCATTAAACATCACACGCCAAATTACTCAGCTTTTCAAAAAAACAGTCTTATAATACTTTCAAACGTCGTCGTCAATTAAAATACAACTTCACAGCGGAAAATCCAACCACCACAACAATCCTAAGTAACATAAACAACGTCATTTCCCCCTAGTGTTACATAATCAGAGCAGACGACCCGACTCGAAGTAGTGAAGGTACCTAGTCCTTCACTCGCAATCACCTGCACGTTACCGCATAGGGGCAACATTCAAACAGAAGGGTGAGTCCAATTCAATTCATATAATAAATCATATGATAAATGATAAGTCAGGTCACAGCTCTACATTAATCACATCACAATCATCAATCACATCACTACAATAACTCATAAATAATCACATCACAATCATCATTCACATCACTTACAATAACTCATCTCATGTCATGTAGGCTTATGAAATGCAACCCACTCGCGGGCATATGCATGAGGTACCATTTCACAAACGTCGCTTAGCCATTAAGGCCTCATCGTCACTTAGCCACTCAGGCCTCAAAACGTCACTGGGTTTATGCATATGGGGCATGAGACACTATGACATGCACCACTCACAAACACACAAATACACAAATACCCAAATCATAGTCAACTATGTGACCCATCACTTACCGGTTTGTTCATAAGAAGCACAGCACCTGTCAAATTCACAATCAACACACAACGTCACTTGGCCCTTTAGACCTTAACATCACTTAGCCCTTCGGGCCTCAAACGTCACTGGGTTTTCATTGTCACTTTTACACAGATGTCATCAACTCACACAATAGCCACTGAGGGCAAAAACGTCATTTACTAGCCACCATGGGCATCATCGTCATTTACACGTCACTATAAATAATAATAGCCACTAAGGGCAAAATAGTCATTTACACGTCATTATAAATAATATTAGCCACTAAGGGCAAAACAGTCATTTAACTAGCCACTAAGGGCAAAATAGTCATTTACACGTCATTATAAATAATATTAGCCACTAAGGGCAAAACAGTCATTTAACTAGCCACTAAGGGCATCATCGTCATTTACACCTCATTATCAATAATATTGGCCACTAAGGGCAAAACAGTCATTTAACTAGCCACTAGGGGCATCATCGTCAAAATCATCATTTTTGACATTACTTCGTTAAAACCACTGGTCGTACGCAAAAGAGAATTTTTAAAGACACCCAAAACATCTTTTCATTGTCACAGCAACGGTCACCGGGAACAGCCACTTGGGGCGCCCCAGCAACCTTCATAAATAATAAGTTTTTATTTTTAAAAATGGGACACGCAGATGGACAACTGAAAATGCTTCACAACGCTTTTTGAATCGTTCAAAACGGATATTCGAGTCAAAAGATACAGCGAAAACAGTTTGCGAAAATATTTTGGAACATCCTGAAAACTGGCGCCATGGGCGCCCAGCGCCCAGGCACCTGGCGCCCAGCGCCTAGCAAAAGGCAACACACGCACGCACACACACCCGGGCGCTCAGCGCCCAGCGCCTTGGCGCAGCACACAACACACGCACACGGGCGCTGGCCCCCAGCGCCCAGCGCTACGCACACACACACGCGCACGGGCGCTCAGCGCCCAGCGCTGGCACCCAGCGCCCAGCGCCTGGAGCAAGACTGCACAGCGCACAGCACCATGGGCACCCAGCGCCCAGGCACTTTCAGCAACACAGATTTTTGCCCAATTTCACATACACATTGATTCTTCCAAATTTTTAAAGGACCATTCACAATCAATTTTCACACAACTCATAAAACACATATAAAATCATCAACCTCATCTATCCAACACCCAAATTCAACCACTCCCTAATCACAAATACGGCGCCCTAGGCGCCCACAACACAAAGGAAGAATTGGATTTTTGGCCACAACATTGAACATCACGCATACATCACAAATCAAAGACACAAATTCACAAACATATCATGGTCATGACTAATCTAGGCTATCACTACTTAGGATCTATCATAGGAATTATTATAGAAATCGA